>JAZGTH010000058.1:10882500-11342500 GCA_036877525.1 Chromobotia macracanthus | reverse complement strand
CTCTGCAGGACCACAGAAGAACACCACTGATACTGAAGCTTCCTCTGACAGAATGCCCAGCTTTTAACATGGCCTCTGAGAGAAGCAGACACCTGGCTCTTCCCAGACCGCCCATCATGCAGAAAACTCTCCATGAGAACATTAACTCTGCAGTTCACAGAACTCCTGTGTCACTCGCAGTCCAGATGCAGAGAAGTTTATCAGTGCCTAAAAAGAAGCCCCTCCCCAGTGTTTGTGCTTTAGGAACCTGTCCTGCTAAACCCAGCAGACCTCCACATGTTAACTGTGATGTTTTCAGGAGGAACGGTAAGATTTCTATTCATTCAAATAGACCTCTTTATTCAGATTCATTTTAAATGATCATTGGAATAATGTGTGAGTATATCGCAATAACACAATGGCTCCTTTAAGTATTTAAACACCTTTAGACAGAAATAATTTTCCCAGTCGGTCTCTGTGTAGTGACTAAATACGTTTTGTGGCAGATGTGTTTTTTTACTTTAAGCTTTAGAACTTGAAACTACAGTCCTGACAGCTCATGTAACTGTGACCGGCAGCTGCTTTGTACAGTGATGAATTCATTAAGATTAATGTTCTGTTTCATCAGCACTCATCACCAAACACTCACTCCTACCACCACCACCACAGTCCCTGTCAATCAACTCGGTGACTCCACCCCCACCAGCAGACTTTACATTTCCAGCCCCACCCCCTCCAATGTGAGTGGTCATGTGATGAGTGTATTTAATGGTACACACTTCAACACATACAAAATGTTTAGGATCACATGAAAAAACGTTCTTACGATCTTAGAAATCTTTTAATCTGAAGGCGTTTGTTTCAATGTTTGAAATGACTTCTGCAGACAAAATATAATTGTGTCAACATATTAATTTTTTCATTAGAAAACTAAACTTTTATTTTAAAAATTACTTGGTCACAATAATGAATAAAAAACAGTCAAGAAGAGTCCAGCATAGATGGAAATTCCTTTAATACTGTTTAAAAAGCTTCACAGACTGAGACCTCAAGCAGCTGCATGATAAGATGACAAGTGTTCGATTTTGCAAATTCTAGGCAAAGGGTGACCAGACTGAAGATGCTAAAATATAACAGACTTCATTTATTTTGGATGCTTTTAGTCACAACATAATTCCCCCAGTTACAGTTGTGTTTTTTATGCTTATGATGGGTTTATATATATATATATATATATATAGAATAAGTGATGTTAAACTTTTGACCGGTAACTTAGATTTTTAATATGTCCAGGGTAGTAACATGGTTTATGGTCATGTACTGTGGTAAGAACACTGTGTACATTGAAATACTATGGACTAGCGTTTCACTTCTGTTTTACGTGAATATGGTAATCATTAGCATATCATATATAGAAGTACTTATATTTAGTGGTCACATTTCACAAGCAATTTAATAGGCAATCAAATACACAGTATCAATTTTAAAACTGAAATTGTTTTTACAGTAATTGCATGTACTGTATCACGCTACTGTGTTTGAGAAGTATATATTTGTGACAGCCCTTGTTTTGTCTGCTGTAAACAGGGATCAGCTTCTGCTGGAAGATGACTATGATGATGTGATGAGCACAAAACTAGGTCATCAGATGTCTTTCTTTCTGCTATTTCTGGAGACGTATTATTAAATTAGTTCTAATATTTGATATGAACAGTACAGTGATTCACAAAGTAGCCACCGTTGAACGGTGGAACCACCGTTCATAATGCCTGAATGCTCTGTATAAGAAAACAAAATATCAAACTAAGTGACATTTATTTCAAATGGGATTTCCAAAATGGGAAAATGGAAATGTAAAGTTCGTTTCTCTGTGCTGAGAAAGAGCTGAGCAGCATTTGTTTGAACTTGGTGTTTTATTTTGTTATGTAATGACATTTTAAAATGTCTGACCTTAAGCATCCAAATACGTTGTGTGAATAAAGAAAAAGAAAAAAGTATCTGTTGACTTCCTTCATCATCAATGCTTGAATTTCATCTGTCTTTATACATACTGTATTAATCGTTGCTTTTCTGTTTTAGGTAAAAGCAGCAGTGATCTTCAGGTAAAGAGAAACATTTATTGTATTTGCTTGTTTAAAACAGATCTGGAACTGTTTTAAGTCTGCATGCCGCTGGTCTGACACTTCGTAAAAATAAATTCAGGAACTGACATCACACCAACAACCTACATTATTATCCACTGAAGGGGTTTATAATGACCAGCTTTTGCTTCTAATGATTTCATGGTTTATGATTATGAAAGGCAACTGTGTGTTATAGGAGGATTCGAGTGAGGATACATATGAAGATCTTGACAGCAGCTGGTGAGAGTTTATAATTACTGCTGTTTGCCAAGCAAGACATAATTATTGCTCATGATTTTTTAAAAACCCTCAAGGTTTGTTTCATTTCTATTAGACAAACATTTTACAGCGGCAATAATCATTGACTGTTTCTCTTAAACACAATTGGTCTCAAATTCAGATGTAAAGGAAAATGAATTTGTTTTAAAGGGATGAATTGACAAAGACTGTCCCTACACGCAGGCCAGAAATCAGTAAGGAATCAAAGGATGAAACAAAAACAAAAGACACAATGAAAAAACTCAAACAAGAGGAGAGAAAACGCTTGGAACAGAAGAAGAAAGAGAAGAAAGTTCAGGAAAAGAGAGAGCAGGAGGCCAGGAAGAAGTTCAAAGTGATTATGAGTCTAGGCTGTCATTACTTTTATCATGGTTTTAGTGGAATGGACAGTTTACATGTATCTGTAACATTACTGTATAGGGAGTGAATTTCATGAACATGTCTGCTCATATTTCAACCCAAAATCAAAAGAAAAAAATAAGACAATTATCTTTTAATTAAAGAAAAACTTGACCATTAAATTACCATTAAGATCATTAAGTTTTAGGCATTGTGATGTTATTTTCATTAAAATAAATTCAGCACATTACAGCCCATGTAGAATACTTTAACAGCTGCAGTACGTTTCTGTTGTAACACACTGAAACAGCATCTGGGTACATTCAAATAATGAGATTTTGGGGAGGAGAAACTCCTCCTAGAAATGTGTGTTATTTGAAATATTTATTAATGTGCAAAATGATTATTATTAGTTTTTTTCTGTGGGTTGAAATATATTCTGGACATATTTTGTTGAGACATCATGTGATTGCAATTTTGATGCATTTAAGATGTTTATAAGATGCATGTTTATGAACAGTGATTTACTACATGGATCATGTGATAAGTGTTACATCACTGTCATTTTTGTGTGGACTAGATTAATGGTCCAGTTGTGGTGCTTACAACAGTGAGGGCTAAAGTGGACCACAAGGGTGGTAAGAAAAAGCTTCCACTAAAGCAAGGCGAGACCGTTGAGATTGTGCGCAAAACAGGAAATCCAAAGAACTACTGGCTCGCCAGAAACAGAGAAACTCAATGTGAGTCTCTCTGTCATAATTCATACCAGTGTGTTTCTATTACAGTGTAAATATATCAGTAAGCAGAGAGAAATACTGTACAAGTGAAAGACCATGTTGTGGAGCTGCTTGACAAAAATACTATATATAATTGATTACAGTGACGTGTTATAGGCCCTGCTGTTTTTCTGCAATCATTTTCTGTCAGGAAGCCTGACCTGCAGCACACTGAACTGCAGCATCAGTTTCTGTTAGTGTGTCTCTCTTCATGGTCAGATGAGATTTTGACTTGCTGTGTGTTTCATTCAGATGGGTTTGTGAAGCCTGACACAGTAGAAGAGTTTTACAGTTTGGGGGCAGATGATGAACTCAAGTAAGAGCAATATGAACACTTCTTCAGATTCTTCATTTATGTCTCATCATAGCTTAATTCATAGTTCATAATTCACACATTCATAGTTTAATGAAATAACATTTCTGTCTTTTCAGTGTACCGACTGGTAAGACAACTTTCTTCATTTAACAAACATGTATGAATTGTTGCAATAATGTACTGCATATTAAGAGAGAGTTGAGGCAAAACCACTGTTTTTATTTACACTAGATGTTGATGTTTATGAATATCCGGAAGATTCTCAAGAGGATTTTTGGTGAATATTTTTCTGAACATCTAAACAATGAATCTGTATATTTTTACGCTTTATTTTGATAGTCCATTTTAAATATTCTACTAACTATGAGTAACTTTTCAACTATGAGTCATTAGATTGTTAGTAGACTGTCTGCTTAATACTTGCTAACACTTTATTTTGATGGTAGCTTTGCAAGCAGATGTCAACTTACTCTACTATTCCTAAACCTAACCATAGTCTTGTAATACTCTAATGAGAGCTAGTTGACATGTAGTTGCAGGGTTACTTACATGTAGTAGAAAGTCTAAAGTGGGCTGTCAAAATAAAGTGTAAACAACAGAAATTACTATTTGAGAAGTGTTCACCTAATGTCGTATCTGTACTGTAACTTTACTGTGACTTCACAGCTTTCCCCCTCCACCCCCTCCAGATGATCTTGACATTAATAGTAAGGGTGAGTAAACTGCACTTTATAGATTCATGATTCAAAACTCTAGACAGTAATTTGATATTAGTAAAATGGGGAACAGATCTGAAATGTTGAATGGGGGAGTAGTGACAAATTAAAGTACTGGTCTTTGTAAGAAACGAGCAGACAAACTTTTAAAAACATTTTTCTACAATATGTAATGATTTATTTCCCCTCAAGCCTAATGTTTTACTATATTATTGTCCAGCAGGTGTCATGGATGTGATGTATGACTTTGTGAGTTCCACAGAGTTTCCTCCTCCACCCTCTTCCGACAGGTTAGTATTACTCTTTTAGATATTCAATCAAATGTTATTATATTAAAAAAATTTATGAAGCGCTATCCTTCGCTAAAGATGATGTCCTAAAATGGGTAAGCAAAAGCATTATTCTTTGGGTGCTGGCCAGTTATATATAGATGTACAGCAGCTATGTGAACAGTTTTTGTTTTTTATTTTTGCTTTAAAGTTACTACATTGTACCTTTTGGTATAACTAAAATATTATAAAGACCAGTCAGCAACTATTCAATTCATAATGTACAGATTAGGATATAGGAAAACTATACAACATTCCTGTCACCCTTTTATCTGATTTGTGTGAAATGCCTACATAATATAAAAACTTAACAAAAGAATTTGGGTGGATCAAGTAATTTTATGTATATGAACTCAGTTTAATATTTGGATTGCTTATTGAATACTAGGAAGTCACACAGAATAATAAAAAGTGTCAGGTAAGCTCCAGATTTTTTGTGAGGACAAGCACTCAGATGTTCTTAAAAAAGTGTAATAATTAGTTTTATAACTTCTTTTTTGTTTGCCTCAGTTTTCCAATGTTTAGATCAACAAGCAAGATGGAGGAGATCTGCCCAAAGAAAAAGAAAACATTTGAGAAGGAAGAGAGAGATTTTAGGAAGAAGTATAAGGTGAGAGATCTCACACTGTTTTATCTGACTGTGAAAGGACTAAGTGTGATGCTCGTGTTCTGTCTTTTCTTGCAGTATGATGGTGAAATCAGAGTTCTGTATCAAGCTACTGTTCTGCCATCACTGACTGTAAAGAAGTTTGGCAATATAGACTTGATAGTCAAACCTGGAGAGATCATTGATGTTATAGTTCATCCAGTAGGTGACAAAGTCATCGGCCGGAACAGTGAAGGGAAATGTAAGCAAAGAGATTTTTTAAGCATTCGAGAGATTCATAAAAATGAATAGGTAATACATAAAGACAATGTGTTTTTAGGTTTTATTTTATGCCCTGTTTTGAAAATTTACATTTACATCACAGAAATCAACAAGTGTTATTTAATAAATGTTTCTTTTTCTTTTAGTTGGTTATGTGTCCACTGCTAATATAGAACAGTAAGTTAATCTTCTCAGATCGAGTCTTTTAGGACAATGATGGAGATGTTTCTGTCATTGGCTTATTCTATATTCCTAAATAACTTGTTTTGTGTCTTGCCTCCCCTCCTGTCTAACAGTTCTGTGTATGATGACGCTGGACAAGGTAAGATTTAACTTTGTTCATGGATTTCTATGTTGTGCATGTAGTTGTCTTTTTTACTACATTCTTTATTTGTTTGTCTTGTTGTTACAGAGTGTATCTACGACAATGACTAAAGAGAGATGAACGTGCCTGAAGAGTTTTAACATTATTATAAATACTGAACATTATCTGCCCTCTGTGTCCATACATTTGGTTACCCTAAAGAAAACAAATGTTTTTCACACTCTGTATTGTTATTTATATTCGTTAATGTGGGCATGTATGTGAGAGTGAGTTCACAGGTATCAGTGTATAAAATAGACCGCTGTGACCTAAAATTGAGATTTTTAGGAAAGTTTCTCTTTAGCCTACATATTTCTAACTAAATACACATACATGTACACAAATGACACATTCTTTCAAAAAATGCTTCACAATGCCATAAAAGAACCATTTTCTTTTAAGAACCTTAAAATCTTAAAGAGAACTAAACGGTTCTCTGGTGAACCAGCATGCTTGCTGTGTGATGACTGTGATTTGGGAATGTCTGAACATCACTGTGTGTGCGTTAATGACAACATACGAACTCTGACCCTTCATACACGAGTTAACATGGTCAGATTCATTAGAACTGCTGTTTTACACTTCAGCAAAGTTTAGCCAATAATTTTACTTTAATAATACTTTTAAATGTCCGTTGTGTTTGTTTGTTTTTCAGAAGTGGTAAAAGTTCAGGGACATTTCTTTTGATTTGTCATGATATATACTTTATATCAGTCATGCTTTGTAAAATCATTCTCAGTATGTTCTTAAACTGAATGAACATGAATACATTTGCTTGTATCTTTTCATATAATACCAAAAAATCTTTATAATTAAAATGTCAACACCTATAAAGTGAAATTCACTGATGGGTGAACTACAGGTATTTTAGTGAATGTCTAGTTTTTCTGATTTGAGTATTAACATTAAACATCTAATTCAGCTGTGTACCCGTTTATATCTGACAGCTGAATAATAAATAACAGAAACTTACATTCATATGCATCAGTTGTGATTTTAACTTTTAATAATGGTTTTAATGTTGAATTGCTCGGGTCACCTGCACTGCTGCTTCTCTCATAAAGTCCAACTCAAGTAAATATATAATAAAGTGAGCAGATAAACACATGAGCTCCATTACAGTCCTGTTATCTGTTCACATGAATATGAACCAGAAACAAACCACAAACACTTACACGTCCACCTGTTCAATTATTAACAAATAAATGAGCAGTGAAGAAATGAAGATATATCGAAAATGTGTGAGGACAAGCGTTCCAGTGTTCATTCAGTAACAGACAATAATAATAATAATATTAATAATAATACTCAGTTTTAGTAGTAAAACAGGCTATATTCAGCACATGCATGTGTAGTGTTGCAGCTGAAGTTCAGAAGCTGTACGTGAAATCTTCCTGTTTTGGTTTACATGGCGTTTATTCACACATTTTCACACGTCACAGCTGTCGTTATTTAAAACAGTAAGCGCATTATTATTATTATTATTTATAGTAAAATATGATTTCAGACACGTCGTTTTAGAAACGTACACATAAACGCCGAGCGGAGCGGCGGCTGAGCTCGACAACATCGCGAGAGTTCGCGAGAGTTCCGGTGTTGTGATGATGAACGTCGCTGCCAACATGGCGGTCAGCATCCGCGGCCGTCAGCCCCGGAGTGTGCGGATGAGAGGCGAGTGAACGCCCCACAGTACACCGCGTTAATAACGAGCACCCCGCTGTGCAGCTTTAGCGAAGGTTTGATTTGGGGCTCACTGTGTGTTTATTGTGTTTGCCAGGTCGGAATGACAGCGGGGAAGAAAATGTACCGCTGGATCTTACGCGGGGTGAGTGCCCATAAAGACAATAACACACCCGGTGCCCATAAAGATCGTGTCAGTAATGCTAAATCTCAGCAGTGCGCACCCGCAATCCAGGAGACTGCGGTGCTCTGCATTACCATTTGTGATTTTCTGTCTCTGGCCTGCAGAGGAACGAGAAGAATAAGGGTGGATGAGATGTCTCCAGACCTAGTTACCTGACTAACAGACCGCGTCTGTGATGCGCTAGTGTGCTGTCTAACCAGGCGCTTTAACCTCACTGCTGTTTTGCTCTGTAGTACACACTAGAGGTGTTTGGGTTCTCTAGGGAACATGTCGATGGAATACCTACATAATATTGTTTAGGTTTATTTAAGGGAATTCATCTTCATGTTGTACATGCAGATGCATTATGCAGTAGTGTTTCTCCTTGCTGGTTACAATGGCTCTTTATGCAGTGAGGTCCAGATGTGAACTGTTTGATTATTGTTCTGAACAGAACCCTCAGATAACATGCGTGAGATCCTTCAGAACGTTGCCAAACCTCACGGCGTTTCCAACATGAGGAAGCTTGGTCACCTGAACAACTTCGTTAAGGTAATGTAAAATATTAATGTACACTGGTCGTACAGAGGTGGGTGAACGCTGTATGATTTCACACCCGCTGTAGGACTGAAACAAAGCCCAACACTAAGTATTTATACTCTGCGGTCTGCATGTAAATGTCCACATAGCTGTAATGTTGTGCTTTTTTTAGTCTCTTCCCCTGATCAGATCTGTAACATGGTAAACAGCAACAGGCTGTGTGTGTTTTCATGTGTGTGTTTACGTTCGTGTGTACAGTTTTGGATATACTCATGTGGGCCAGATTCTTGAAAATGTTCTCATAAGTATAACAGAACATGTTAAAACCCATCTTGCGTCAACTGGTTTGTGTGTGGGTTGGGTTTAGGGGTAGGCTAGAGGGAATTTCTTTATCTTAGTATGAAAACAATTGCAAAACACATTGTCTGTTATGTCCTTACTGATATAGCTTGTAATGCCTGTGTATATTATAAGTGAATGTGTGTTTTCTTTGTGTGTGAGAATGTCTGCTTACAACATGTTGTGTGTTCAGATATTGTGTGTTTACTGAGTGAGTTTTTCAGCGTTAGCAAACAGTAATATGTAGTGTGAGTGTGTGAGTGTGTGAGTGTGTGAGTGTGTGAGTGTGTGTGTGAGTGTGTGTGTGTGAGTGTGTGTGTGAGTGTGTGTGTGAGTGTGTGTGTGAGTGTGTGTGTGTGTGTGTGTGTGTGTGTGAGTGTGTGAGTGTGAGTGTGTGAGTGTGTGAGTGTGAGTGTGTGAGTGTGAGTGTGTGAGTGTGTGTGTGTGAGAGTGTGAGTGTGTGTGTGTGTGAGAGTGTGTGTGTGAGAGTGTGTGTGTGTGTGTGTGAGTGAGTGTGTGTGTGAGAGTGTGTGTGTGTGAGTGTGTGTGTGTGAGTGTGTGTGTGTGAGTGTGTGAGTGTGTGAGTGTGTGAGTGTGTGTGTGTGTGAGTGAGTGTGTGTGAGTGAGTGTGTGTGTGTGAGTGTGTGTGTGAGTGTGTGTGTGAGAGTTGTGTGTGTGAGTGTGTGTGAGTGTGTGTGTGAGTGTGTGTGAGTGTGTGTGTGTGTGTGTGTGTGTGTGAGTGAGTGTGTGTGAGTGAGTGTGTGTGAGTGAGTGTGTGTGAGTGAGTGTGTGTGAGTGTGTGTGTGTGTGTGAGTGTGTGTGTGAGTGTGTGTGTGTGTGTGAGTGTGTGTGTGTGTGTGAGTGTGTGTGTGTGAGAGTGTGTGTGTGAGTGTGTGTGTGAGAGTGTGTGTGTGAGTGAGTGAGTGTGTGTGTGTGAGTGAGTGTGTGTGTGTGAGTGTGTGTGTGTGTGTGAGTGTGTGTGTGTGTGTGTGTGTGTGTGTGTGTGTGTGTGTGTGTGAGTGTGTGTGAGTGTGTGTGTGTGTGTGTGTGTGTGTGTGTGTGTGTGTGTGTGTGTGTGTGTGTGTGTGTGTGTGTGAGTGTGTGTGTGTGAGTGTGTGTGTGTGTGAGTGTGTGTGTGTGTGTGTGTGTGTGTGTGTGTGTGTGTGTGTGTGTGTGTGTGTGTGTGTGTGTGTGTGTGTGTGTGTGTGTGTGTGTGTGTGTGTGTGTGTGTGTGTGTGTGTGTGTGTGTGTGTGTGTGTGTGTGTGTGTGTGTGTGTGTGTGTGTGTGTGGCCTTTTAAGGATGCTGACACAGAGGAGATCTAATCCTCTTCTGGGTCACATGACCTCCTCTGACTGCCTGAGGTCTGACATCATCACAAACATGTGCACAAGCATACACGGCCTGCTGCAGTCATTATGCTTCACAGTAACAGACACGAACATGTTTACAGGCATACAGGTCAACTCTGTGTGTGTCACAACTGTTATTATTGTTATTATCAAATGTTATTTATTGAGTTCCTGGAGCATCTTAGCATTACCACATCTGAGCTATGAGGCAAATGTTTGTACAATAAAACCTCTAAAGTACAGTTTGCTCTGATTATTCAGCCCGGTTCCACAGACAGGGCTTAGATAAAACCATTACTATTTAACTAGGACATTTACAGCAGTTAGTGCTGTTCACCTTCATCTGCAACTTCCTAGTCTAGAACAAATCGAGTCAAATGTCAAATTGAGCAGTGTCTCAAAAGGCCAATTTTTATTCTGTATTAATTTAAGTAGAATTAATTTACTTCTGATTTATTTAATCTCTGTCTGTGAAACCGCCCTCTCAGACTAAATTTAGTGGCAACTGTCTCTGTCTCTTTCAGCTCCTAAACAGTGTTAATCACTGTGAGGAGAAAGTGGGATTTACACATGAGGAAATCATCATTTGGTAAGTGCCACAAATAACACTAGAACTTTCTGTTGTGTAGTGGAGAATCAAAGGCATCTTGAGATGCACTCAATTTATCCCAGAATTCCTACCTTTATCTGCTTGCTTTTGTTTTCTGCAGTCAGTTGTGAAAAATAACATGAATATAAATGTTGTGAGCGGTTTTCCCGCTCTCACTCTCTTTGTCGCATTAGTCTGCGTGTGGCATTGCTAAATGAGGTGAAAGAGGTTCGAGCTGCAGGCTTGAGGGCATTGCGATATCTGATCCGAGACAGCAGCATCCTCCAGAAGGTTCTTCATCTGCAGGTGGATTACCTGATCTCCAGGTAAGCTTGACCACCCACTTAGCAACTTAGAATTCAAAAGAAGATATTTTGAAGCATGTTGGTAACCAAACAACAGTGCCACCCACTGACTTCCATTGTATGGAGACAAAACCACTGAAAAATTTGTAAAATATCTGCCTTTGGTGCCAAACAAGAAAAAAGTAATACAGGTTTTGAATGACATGAGGGTGAGTAATTGATGATTTTTGGGTGAACTATCCCTTTAACAGATGACAGCAGTAATGTAGATGTGCTGCTGTTTTTTAGTCTGAGATTCATGAGATTTATGTGTGTCCAGGTGTATCGACATCCAGCAGAGTAATGAGGTGGAAAGAACTCAGGCCCTCCGATTGGTCAGAAAAGTACGGGCTCTGACCTCATACTCATTTCTCACTGATGAAAGCAAAAGTCTTTGAGAATACACTGTGTGCTTTTCACTGTTTATGATCAATCTTTGTTATTTTACACGTTCAGATGATAACAGTGAATGCGCAGCTCTTCCCGAGCTCTGTAACAAACTCTCTGATCGCCGTGGGCAACGACGGACTGCAGGAGAGGGATCGGATGGTGCGAGCCTGTATCGCCATCATTTGTGAACTGGGTAAGTTATAAGTAGCAGGCATCACCTCAAGAATTACATTTTTGCAAAAAAACCCCAACCTTTTTATTGAGTCTTTTTATACTCATTTATCACCACTTTATTCTGTTCTGAGCTCTGATTGGCTGCTTTCTTTGATCGAAATCATCTATTTCATAAACCTTTTATAAATAAACTTTTAACTTTGTAATAAAAAAGTAATGTGCAGTTATATTTTTCTCTGCAAAACTAATTTTGAACATTTAAGCAAACACCTGCAGGTCAAAACATCTGAAGTGTATATGTGCGTGACAGTCAGCTGATGTTCTGTGTGGAGGCTGTTTCTGACTGGACTCTGTTGTCTTCAGCATTGAGGAACCCGCAGGTGGTGGTCCAGCGAGGAGGTCTGAGCACCATCCTGAAGAATGTTATAGACTGTCAGCTGAGCCGTATCAACGAGGCTTTGATCACCACTATACTGCACCTGCTCAATCACCCACACACACGGCAGTACCTGCGTGCCGATGTTGAGCTGGAGGTACACACACACACACACATTCAACAAGATGTGTAACATCACATGTCTTTCTCAATGTGTGTCTCGTAAAGCCTATAAAAGCCAATCAAAAAATAATTTTTACTTTGTGGTGCTTATTAAAATAACTTGCTAACTTCTAAACAAAGTTTTAACTGTCCTGTGTCATGTCTATACCCGCTCTCTCCTTTCTCCCCAGTAGTTTTCTTTGTTCTTATCTTGTCATGTAAAGTCATTACAGGTCAAATCTGTCATCTGATTTCCATTTGGCTTTCTTGTTTGGCTATTTCTTGTTTTTCAGCAAATTCTCGCACCGTACACAGACTTTCACTACAGACACAACCCTGAAACAGCAGAGGCTCAGGTCAAGTGAGTAATTTGTGTGTGTGGATTTGACTTGCCCTTCAGTGAGCAGTAAACGGTATCAGCACATAATTCTGTATCTTACTATTTACTAACTGCTCGCCAGACTTAACCAGGTGCTGTATGCGCTAATATTGTGCTGTGTCATGTTTTACGTTTAAATGAATGCATACTTAATATTCCCATGTGTCTATGTTAATTTTTCTAAAAGTTTTACATGTAAAATTTAGAAAATAGCCTGGATCACAGGACATTATGCCACAGTGTGGTAGGTTTTGCGGGAATGAATGGGTGTGATAATACTTTAGTACAAAGTGTTTTCCTATGCTTGGTCACATGCTTTCCTAAGAGTGCTCAACTGCTTTGTGATTCCACAGAGAGGACAGAGAAAGTCGTTTCTTATCTAGTAAAATGGCCATCGTGGCTGCGCTCCGCTCATGGTCAGGTACGGCTTCTGTTGCACTTTTCTTCAGGGGGCAGAAAACAGGAGGGTTAGTTCTCACCTCCCCTTTCTCCTGTGTGTTCTGCAGGCATCATTAATCTGTGTAAGTCAGGAAACTCAGGGGTCCAGTCTCTGATTGGTCTGCTCTGTATACCAAACATGGAAGTCAGGGTGAGTCTTGAATTAACCTGCGTGACCTTTCACTAAAGCTTTCTCACCCTATATATCCTGCCAGTGGTTCTGGCGGTATAGCTAATCAATACATAATATTAAATGAAATCTTCAAAAGAACTGATTCACTGATTTACACTTATATTCAAACTCAGCTGGCATGTGTGATACTCTGGTTTATATCAAATGTGTCCATCACAACACTTGTACGTCAGTGAGGAACAGGTGTGGGACTTCAGGAAACAAAACGGCACAGTTCACCTGCAAATTAAAACCTCTCTCTATTTCCCGACTCTCATATCGTTTCAGACCTGTATGCTGCTATTTTCTCTACAGATCACAAAAAGAGAATTTTGAAGAATCTTCATTCAGCTTTTGTTTCATTCTGTGAAAGTTTATAGTAACCTCCAATAAAATGCTATAACAGTGATCCATATGATAACAATCATCTTGTATAGCCTTACAATAACTTTGTTTACTCTGTCATTGGCAGAATTTTAAATATTAAAAAGTCCTTTAATTGTAATGTTGTGATTTTGTGTGGATTTGGCACATGAATATAGAATTCAGCTGATGTGTGCTCAGGGGTGTGTTTTATATTTTACAACAGACTTTAGAGTGTGGACTGTCCGGTTTAAGATCAGATATTTTCCGTTTCTGCAGAAAGCTTTATTAGAAGTCATGTATGAGGTCTTCAGATTGCCGGTTCCCATAGTAACAGCCGATTTTGAGGAAGCCCTTCACAGCGTGGGTGAGAAGTGCATTCATTTACAAATGAAACAAACTCTCATAGCAAACTAATGAGAAGATGAGGGAAGCTTTCTAATTCCAGACTGGATGCGAAACAGTACATTAGTTAAATATTTTCTATTTTCAAATGCAATTATCTAAATAAATTATATAAATATATTTGTAAATAGATGTTACAAATTGCATAATTTAGGGAGTTATCTTAAACGCATATTGTGTGTTTTATCAATATCATACAGCTCTGTGCAGGTAACTCTTATCTGCCTGATGTTTGTGTTGTTCAGACCCCAGCAGGTTCCAGGACAGCTGGAGATTATCTGATGGATTTGTAGCTGCAGAGGCCAAAGTAATATTACCTCACAGAGCACGATCCAGGTAACACCAAAACATGCTCTCCATAAAGTGTCTGACTGTTGTATTCCAGCCATAGTTTCAACTCCAGCACTGGAGACCCACAGAACTCTACATTTCTGACACACTCAGTTCAGTTCGCGGATCTCTCTGCAGATGACCTGAATCAGGGGTGGTAAAAAAGGGAGACATATAAAACATGCAGTGCTGTGGGTTGAGAACAACTGTTTTTGAGAGGAACATCTGTCTGAACACTTAAGTCCACTCCAGCTTATGGAGGGCCACTACAGGGTTTAGCTCCTACCATAATCAGTGCAATCACACTGTTTTATAAGTGTCCCACCACAAGTGTTGCATTTGCACAAGTGCTTTTAACTTTTAAAACCCATCTTGCAATTTTTTCTGTTATGCTGCATGTTAGATGCAAGAAATAATAGTGCAAGCTCTAACTAATGTTTTTTTTAATATATATGTAGTTTTGCACATATCTAATTTGGCTCTCTGTAGTGCAGAGTAACCGTGAACAACAAACAATACTAATATGTTCTGATGTGCTGTTTGTTCTCCTGTCATCACTAGACCAGATCTCATGGATAACTACCTGGCTCTCCTGCTGTCCGCCTTTATCAACAGTGGACTACTGGAGGTAGAGTAAGACTCCATCACGTGATTCTTCATGTTCCTGGACCCTGGAATGCAGCGGGTTTGATATTTTCTCGTGTGTGTTGACGCAGGGTCTGGTGGAGGTGGTGACCAGCAGTGATGGACAGATATCAGTCAGAGCTACTGTACTGCTGGGAGAGCTGCTGCACATGGTACTGCAGTGGAGCAGATCTCACACCACTGCATGTGATATTCTGTCTTCAGCTGTAATGATGTGATAGAGTCATTTGAATTGCAGTGAAGCACGACACAGGCAGCATCAGAATACTTGAGAGCCGCAGGAAACCTTTCATCGTGGAGTTGGCTGATGGTTCACAGACAGAATGTTGTGCTGCTTGTAATGTCACTTTGTATTTCTCTCTCTTTCAGGCCAATACTCTTCTTCCTCACTCTCACAGTCACCATTTACACTGTTTGCCCACGTTAATTAAAATGGCCGCATCTTTTGACATCCCGCAGGAGAAACGATCGTGAGTGCATGCACACACACACACACACACACACACACACACACACACACACACACACACACACACACACACTGCAGTGTTCTCCCAGCGGGTCAGTTCAGGAATTTTGTGTTGTTTCTCCAGGCGTGCCAGTGCGGCTGTAAACCACCTCAAACGTTTTCATGAGAAGCAGCGTCGCGGGCCGAGACCGTACAGTCTTTACCTGGATCACATCCTCCGCAGGACAGCCACCTCCACGCACAAGAGAGAGCAGTACCAGCGCTCGCACAGAGATGTTTACATTTTGAAGGTATTAAATCTTTACACTCGACCTCTGCGTCTTAAACACATCTCTTGGTAGAAGTTTCATGTGTGTAAAATATGCAATATATATGTATATATAATATATGTGTGTGTGTATATAATTTTATGCAAAATATGTTTTATCTTAAGAGTTTGGGGTAGTACGAGTATCTACAGTATCTATGTATAGCTTTTACATGACATACTTGAATTGAAAGCATTGAGTTGTTGTGTGTGTGTGTGTAGGATACCGATGATGCACTGATGATGAATCTGAGAGACAGTCAGATCCTCAGTCACAAACAGAATCTGGACTGGAACTGGGTTCTTATCATCACTATACTGAAGGTAAAGACCTGAGATGGAGCCTCAGCCCTGCTTTTACTTCATGTATTTCTCTTTTCTACAGACACACTGGCTGATGGTTCAGAATGGAGTTTTCGTGTACATGTGTTCTGCCTACAGTGTTTTAAACAGTGTGTTAAACCCTGTTACTGTGTTTGAAGGAGTGATGTGGTATGTTGTTGTTACACGGGGTGTAGCAACCATAAACTGTAAGCAGTAATCAGTAATTTACAATCCCTAGGACTCATGACCTGCCTTTCAGCAAAGACTACTGGATAAATGTTACGTCACCTAATTAATATTCATGAGCTGGTGATGCTTCTTCCACCCCTAACTTTCAGATTGCCCCGTTGCTGCATGACCTTTACTGTTCTTACAATGTATGTTAGGATGTGTGTCTGTGTGTTTATAACTGGTTGCTTTCTTGGTTGTTTTCTCTTCCTCTCTAGTGGCCAAATGTGAACCTCAGAAACAACAAAGATGAACAAATGCACAAGTAAGACTGGAGTCCTGTGTGTTCATCATCCTTCCAGACATCAGACTTCACTCTCCTCTGGGCATTACTGATGTGTGTGTGTGTGTGCAGGTTTGTGCGCAGGCTGCTGTTTTTCTTTAAGCCCAGCAGTAAGCTGTTTTCCGCTCTGGAGTTGGATCACAGTAAATGCAGACAGCTGACGGTGGCCGGATGTCAGTTCATGCAGTTCCTCCTGGATTCTGAGGAGGTGAGAAATTCACAGTCATTGGACATAAATGAAATCAAGATGCTCACTGATTGGCTAAACCACACAGCAACGGTTAACGTTTGGGAATGTTTATTCTCTGCATCCGTCTCATTTGTGATGTTTTGCAGGATGGTCAGACCTATCTGGAGGAGTTTGTGAAGGACGTTGTCCAGTGGCTCACCTCCTCTCCTGGGTTTAAACCTGAACGCAGTCTCCATAGTAATGGTCTCCTAAACACACTTAGTCAGCACTACTTCTTGTTTCTGGGTACTTTGTCATCACAGTCAGCTGGAGTGAAAATGCTGGAGAAATGTGGCGTTTTTCAGTGGTGAGAACACACACACACACGTTTTAACAGAATACATTAAGATTCCTGATCATTATTTTACTCTGTAACAGCATGAAAAGGTAAAATGTAATAATAAAATACTTTTTACCAGACGTACTGTGGTGCAACCATGATACAGTGCTGTCAGATAATACCATGGTATTGAATGATTACTGTATTCATATACCACAGTATTAACCAGTCACTGTAAAAAATACTGTGGTGTAAGGGTAAACTTACACAATATCATTAACCATGTAAAAACATGTTAATACAATAGTCATGTTAGTCAGTAACAGTAGATTAGCAGAGCAGTGGCATTAACTTTACTTTGTTTGTGTAGTCTGTTGAGCGTGTGCTCGATGAAAAACCAGGAGCAGCTTCTGAAATTAACTGTCTCAACGCTGGACTACAGTAGAGATGGACTCGCCAGAGTCATTCTGTCCAAGATCCTCACTGCAGCCACTGATGTAAGAGACTCCATATATAAAATATCATGATATGTTCTGCCTAAACTATGAAATGCGTGTGTTGGTCAAGTGTGTGTACAACACAAAATGAGAGGTTTGAGTCTGGTCTGTGTCATGTGGTTTCAACTTATTAACCCAAACAGCCGATGCATAAAAGTGAAAAGGGAAAGAAAAAGTTTATGCAAAGGTAAATAAAACTGACAGTCATTCATACAATGTTTGGGCCACTAGTATTCACACAGACACGTTGTAAGATTGTGTGTATGTTTGCAGTTTTAAATGTACAGTAAATATGAGCCAATATGCTGCATTGTAGCTACTTTTGCCAGTGAGTTTCTGTCACTTTCGCGTGGATCTTGGTTGTACACTATGAATGTGTTGGGCCTGACTGACTTTTGGCAGCTCTTTTAAATGCTTTAAAAACTCAGTTCAGATCAGGTTGTTTGTCTTGTAACAGAACTGTCGTCTGTATGCCACCAAACATCTGCGCGTGCTGCTGCGTGCTAACGTGGAGTTCTTCAGTAACTGGGGGATGGAGCTGCTGGTGACGCAACTCCACGATCACAACAAAAACATCTCCATGGAGGCACTGGACATCCTAGATGAAGCCTGTGAAGATAAGGTGAGCTCACCACGGTCATCAGTTTAATGACTCCCTAACAAAGCAAAAATACATGAAGTTGCATGACACTTAACTATTTATGGTGCTGATGTCTTGATTACCCAGAATTCTTTTTGCTGAATGTCACACGTGCTTCTCTCTGAAATGTTTTCTTCACTGCAGGCCAACCTTCACACTTTAATCCACATGAAACCAGCTCTTTCTCATCTGGGCGATCAAGGGCTCCTGCTGCTGCTGAGGTGAAACGTTCTCTTTCAGTTATTCTGCAGTATTTAATGTGTTAACTGTTTGTCAGTTTTGAACAATCTGCCTCCTAATACTTCAGAGGAATTGAAAAGTATGAGAGACTTTTAACAGTTAAAAAAAATGATAAAATGTAAATAAGTGTTCAAACCTGAATAACTGATCTAACAATAACTGATCAAATGTAAATAGCTGATCTAATGTAAATAACCAGTCGGATGTACATAACCCTGTCTTGACAGATTGTACCTGCAGGATGTTTTCTGATTGTTGTATAATCTGATTCTTGTCTCGTCTGTTCTCTTGTAAAGATTCCTGTCTATCCCAAAGGGCTTCACTTACCTCAATGAGCGCGGCTACATCAGCAAACAGCTGGAGAAATGGCAGAAGGTGAACGCATCAGATCTCTGCTCATTAATTCATGGTTGTATCTGTTTAATGAAGACGCGTTAAGACGTGTTTGTCTTTGCAGGAGTATAATCTGAAGTATGTGGACATGATTGAAGAGCAGCTGAACGAAGCTCTGACGACATACCGCAAACCTGTGGACGGAGACAACTATGTCAGACGGAGCAACCAAAGGTTTCAGCACTTCTTATCTTCTGAAGATAATATTAATAAAGTCAATGCAATTTATTTTAGTCTGTTGGGCTGTCTGTTATTGAAGAAAAATGCAATATGTGATAACTTGCTGAATAATGTCATATATGGTATGCAGTACAATAATGCTTAATAATGAAATGTGCAAAATCTATTCAAATTATATAAAAAATATTTAAAAACTGAAAACAGTTTCAATCAAAATACATGTTTTACATTCTTTCTGGGGAAAGAAAGCCTCATTAAAAGTTATTGCAAACTATTGCGATATGCACATTTGTGATATTTTGATATATCGTGCAGCTTTATTAGTTTGTATCATTTATCATTGCCTCAGGATATTTCTCATGCTGCAGGTTACAGAGGCCAAACGTGTTTCTTCCTGTTCATTTATACGGGCAGCTGGTCCATGATAAAACAGGCTGCCTTCTGTTGGAAGCACAGGTGTGTCATTTTTCACCTGCTCCTTACTGCAGGCCTCTAACAAGCTGTGTTTTCCTGCTTTCATGTGTAAATACTGGTGTGTTTGTCAGGGTGTTATCCCGGACCTGAGCTACACTGTTCGATCTCCAGTGCTAGATAAATGGGAAGGCATTAAACAGCTGAAAGCGGCTCTCTGGGCTCTGGTCAGTTGTGTTCTCTGGCTTGTGTAATCAGCTTTGTGTGTGCTGGTGTTAATAATACTAAATACTCTCTCCTCATTTTCAGGGCAACATTGGAAGCTCTAACTGGGGGCTGAACCTCCTCCAGGAGGAAAATGTTCTTCCAGATATTGTAGCTCTTGCTCAGCATTGTGAGGTTCTGTCTGTACGGGGGTAAGACGCTCTTATTTAACCTTGTCTGTGTAAAGCTAAATTTAATAATCCAGTTAAACCCAATTTAGCTAAAAATAAGAAGCTCTGTTTACATGGATGTACTTTTCCGTTTCAGTTCAGTGCTTCAGCTATACATGTTTCATCCAAATGCAATAAAAATGTCATACATTTCATTCAAAGTAAAAAACAACAAAGCTTGTGTTCTTGTGCAGTACGTGTGTGTACGTGTTGGGAGTGATCAGCCGAACGAGGCAGGGCAGTGACGTACTGAAGGTTTTGGGGTGGGACTCTGTACGGCACAGCCGCAGGCAGCAGTGGCCCGTTGTGCCTGATGAGGTGGATGCACCGCAGCCCAGTGAGCTCTCATCTGTTCCCAGCACACTCAGCCTCACCTCTGAATCCACCAGCTCCCGACACAACAGTGAGAGTGAAAGTCAGCCCAGTGAGTTAATGAAGTTAACGTGACATCCAGACTAACCATTTACTGTCACCCATAAATAAAAATTAATGTGTTCACAAAATTGTTTATTTGGGTGTTGATTTCTATTTTAAGCAGTGTTACTTAATTCGCTTACTGCACCTTTAAAACATGTTTAATGCTTAATAAAGTTAGCAAAAAAGGACTGTATGACTGAAACGCCATGTGTGTTCTCAGGCTTGTATTTTCAGGATGACGATCGTGAGGTGTTGGACATGTACGAAGACTTGTCGCTCTGTTTGCACACAAAGCCTCCAAAGGACAGAAGCCCTTTCACCATCCTGACCCCCTCGCACCTTAGAAACCGCTTCCTGAACTCTCTGTCTCTTCCCAGCAAGAAGGGGCGGAGCACCAGTGATTGTAAAGGCACAAATAATGCAGGAAAATCGCCAGAGGAGCTCAGACTTGTACGGCGAAACCGGACAGTTACGGAACCCTCTAACTACTCTCCTGGCCGCTCGGGGCAGGGTGAAGTTTTCTACAATGGCGGTCGTGTGCCTCGCAGTCCAACCGTCAACCTTGAGACATCTTTTGTGGGCATTAAAGCGCTAACAGAACCATACACGACAGCAGGAAACTCGGATCCAGAATATAGGAGTCAACATAAAGCAACAACACCGGGTGACAGTCAGCGTGAGCAAAGCAGCCGGGAGCGACTGACGTGTGAGGGCACCTCCGTGCTTCCGGGTGGGGGCACGTTCAAGAGCCGCAGTCAAAGTTTCAACACGGACACCACCACCAGCGGCATCAGTTCCATGAGCTCCTCCCCCTCCCGGGAGCCGGCTGTCGCCATGGATACAGACTGTGCCAGCCTCAACACGGTGGTGAGCGCCAAAACCGTGAAAATGCAAGACTCACTTAGTCCTCAGTCCAACCACAACCACATCCTGCTGTCAAAGTCCAACTCCACGTCCCTGGTTCCGCCTGGGTCGGCACACACGCTGCCGCGCAGGGCCCAGTCCCTGAAATCACCATCCGTGGCCACCATTAAGAGCCTGGTGGACTGCAGCTTTATCTACACGAGCCCTCGCGATGCGCTGGGGTACGCCACACTAAAACGTTTGCAGCAGCAGAGGATCCACCCGTCTTTTTCTCACAGCGAGGCTTTGGCATCTCCCGCTAAAGACGTGCTGTTCACCGACACCATCACCATGAAAACACGCAGCCTGGACTCCCGGCTCACTCCGCGTGGGTATGCAGACTTTCTCTTCAAATTTGTCTTTGATGTATTTCATTGTTTGGAGTCTTATGGAATCTTTCATATTTCACAATAAAAGCAAAAGTACAAAGTTATTGAAAGTCTTAATTTGCCAAAAAGTAGGCTTTACTGTATTCTTATGCAATAAGATTGTATGTTTTCTCTTAAGTTTTGTAGTGAAAAAAGACCTGGACCTAAATTCGAGAGTGCAGTGAGCTTTCATGAATCTTTGGCTTTTGTGTAAAAAGTTGTGGGTTTTTTTTTTTTGTGTTGGTCCTCAGGTGTTCTCGTAAAAGGTTCAGCTACTCTGGGCCGCTCATTTCCCATCGCAGAGTGTCCAGAACCCTGGTGCCTTGGTGGGTGGGGCAGCTCTAGAATAGGATCTCTGTTAGCTTGACCCCACTGTTGAGTTTCTGTTGTAGAACATTGTAGACTGCTGCTCTTAGCTCCCAGTTCATTACTCCATCTTTCACTCACTCGATCTTTCTTTGTATGAAGAGTGAGTGATTGCATAATACTAATACACTTCAAAGACTCAGTCAAGTTCTTGTGGAAAGTCCTTTAACCACAAGCAGGAGAGATGAGTGTACAACAATGTGAATCTGCCCCTAGACTCATGTTTCTCCAGAGTTTAAACACCCTTTATCTGAACTTTAAATGATTCTCTAGTTGACGTGTTGTAGAAGCAGAAATACTTTATTATATAACTAATGTTCCTCAATGTGCTTGTTCTCTTATAGGTTTTTAAAAGCTTTGAGTTTTGCTTCTCTGGATAAGGAGGACTTGCTGAGTCCCATAAATCACTCCACACTGCAGCGATCCTCGTCTCTGCGCTCTATGGTCTCTAGCGCCACCTTTGGCTGCAGCGAGGATTACATCGGCCTTGCATTGCCTGTGGACATCAACCACATGTTCCAGGTACTCTGCAGTGTCTGTGTTCATCTTAAAATTGAGCTGTTAGTATATGCGATTCATTACAATATCATCGTCTGAATGGACCCTCATATAAGCAGTCTTTAAATGCCTCCTATCCAATCAGATTCAAGGATTGGAACCATTTGTTGTGTGGTAAATGTACGGCAAATTTAATGACTGTAAAGTGAAAAACAAAAACCTGTTTTAACCAGATGTTTTTCTTTACTCAGTTGCAAAACATTTTTTGTTATGCTGGTTGAAATTCTCTTTAAATCCAGATAGCAATCACTACGTAAAGTGCTGTAAATATATTTATATAAATATATCTCTTCTGTGAAAGGCACAGGACCATGAAATATTCATCCAATCATTGCATTCGGTCCGAATGTAATAATAGGATGTCCTACTTGACTCTCAGTCTATGTATTTGCATATCCCCACCCACCTGCTCGTGCAAACAATGTTCTGTTATCAGTGTGTTGGAGGAGGCGTGGCTGTGGAGATGCTCTGAAAGCTAACCTGCTATTGCTAGTCTCCGAACTCTACCTGCTTGAAATTTATTTATTTATTTTTTTAGATTAAAGAAACTTCATATTTCCAGAAGAGAACAAGCCCCCCTGCTGGAGAGAAATCATCCAAATTTCTTTTTGGAGAAACTGATGGTAGGTATTTTTTGTTTTTTACGTTGCATAGATGAGTTTAACAGCAATACTTAATACGAATGTGTGTGTTTGATTGTGTGTGCTTGTTAGAATCGGGTCGAGGTCCTGCGCTGAAGCCGCAGGTTAGCATTACAGAGCTGTTGAACAGCAGTCGCTCTGAACAGCGCCACCTGCTCGGTGATGAGGAGACTACAGGCTTACAGGAGCACACGGAGGAGAACTGTCTGTACTGCAGCGCTCTCAGCACACTCGACTCACAAACACACAACCACTTAAACAACACACACACTCGCACAGGTGAGCACATCGCACAAACACTCCCACCTTATTCATTTCACCTTTAATTAACCAGGTCTCTTGCCTGGCATGGGAGGAAATAAATTGTCTTTGTAATTAAACTTTTAGGATTAAAGTTACAAATTGTCCATTGTTAGATTTGTGCTTATGAGGTCAATTTCCATAACAACACTCCCACGGTCTCCACCTGGTGAAAGTTAGTAAATGTTCTCATTAGTTTACTCTGTTTACTCTTTTGCAGATCTGTCTGATGGGTTCTCACAGTGGCACAGTCAGCCATCCCATAATCACCTGGAGGTCGTCACCCAGTCCAAGTTCTCGGGTGTGTCGGGCTGCAGCGACGCGGCCGTGAGTCAGGGCTCAGCCAGCAGCACGCCCAGTACTGACCTTATACTGGGTGAGTGAGAGACTGGATCTGAAGCTACGAGATTCCTAACCTTAATCAAGGACTTAAAACAGTAATGCTAAATTAAAAAAAATATGTTGCTTATATTGACCAAACCAATCACGGATGTGCTGGTGTGTGTGCTGGTGTGTGTGCTGGTGTGTGTGCTGGTGTGTGTGCTGGTGTGTGTGCTGGTGTGTGTGCTGGTGTGTGTGCTGGTGTGTGTGCTGGTGTGTGTAGGTGGTAAGGCGATATCAGAAGACGGCCCTGCTTGCAGAGTTCTGTTGAGGAAAGAGGTTCTGCGATTGATCATCAATCTCAGCTCATCTGTTGGCACCAAAGGCCATGAAACTGGACTGCTCACGTAAGACTTAATGAGAGACACTAAGTGTGTGTGTGTGTGTGTTCTTCTACAGAGTTTTGCTGTTGTAAATGTATAAAGGTACACTGTCAACAAATTAAAAATTTTTTTTAACATACCACAAATGATGTTAAAAAAAAAACTGTTCAAAACTCCTTGCCTTATCCTGAGTCATTTACATACACTGCTCACATTATAACAATACAAAGCACCAGCAAACTTACACTGTAAATCTTCTCCCTGAACAAAGAAAAGTAGGAATGTTCCTTATCAAGTATCTTGGAATTTTGTGTTCTGTGCAACTGTTCTGAGTGGATGGAGGTCAGAATTGTAATGCCACCGATTTCCGCTTATGTAATCCTCTGGCGCCCTCTACAGGATAAAGGAGAAGTTTCCATATGCGTTTGATGACATCTGCCTGTACTCTGAGGTCTCCTTCCTGCTGGCCAGCTGCACGTTTCGTCTGGCGTCCCGGCGTTTCATCCAGGAACTCTTTCAGGATGTGCAGTTCATTTCGGTATGTGTATTTCCCTTCTGTTATATCTGGAAAAATTGTCTCTTCTCTACTACGTTTCTATCCGGACCTGCTGCAGCTGTGGTTATGGTTGCTTGGTTTTATTTTTACGTAACAAGGCTGTTTTGAGATGATCAGAGCTGATACTCTGTCCTGTTTGATTATAAAAGGTGATATTTCAGAAATCACTGATGTGAAGGAGTAAATGTTGTGTAGATTTAGTGTTCATTTTTTTTAACCAATTTTATGTTTGTTTATAAACCTCACATCGGTCCAGCACTATATTTATTGTGTTATGAGACATTTCAGCTGATCCAATCATAAGTGCATATACAGGAAATACAGATGGCAAACATTTGTGATTGGATCACTGAAAGCACAGAGAGATATTAAATGGTTGTGGCCACATCATGTTTGTAGTGTAACTGCAGTGAAGAAACCACCTACTAACCCGTCAGTCACCTACTGTAGTGAAACTTAGGATTCAGACTTTGCTGGTAAAATGCAACTTTAACTGAAATAACACAGAATCTCCTCAGTGATGTCCTGATGCAAGGACGTATATGAAACCGTCTGAAGTTTAGGGCTTGAGATATTTATGGTGTTTGTCGTCTCCAGCTGTATGATGAAGCTGAAGCTGTGTTGGCAAAGCCACCAAAACCTGTTTCTGTGGAGACTGCAGAATCATGACACCTACAAACATCCTGGAACACCTCCCCACTGCTTCACCCAGCCCTGCATGTCACCTCCCATCTGCCCATACATATGGAGAAATAAAAAACACGGGATGGAAGGAGCACGTAAAACTGGAGCGGATAGACCATCATTCACCGTCACTGTAAAACATTCAGACGTTTACTGGAATAGAGATCAACTGTTGCACAGAAGATGAACTCGACACACAAGCCTTTGGACTGTTTCTGAACAGGGAACAAATTAATAAAGTCTTCAGATGGTGAAACAGACTCACATATCAGAATGCTTGGGTGGACCTGAGTGTTCTGCGCACATAGAAACGAGAGCGATTTTAATGAAAGAAAATGCTGTTTACACTTTAAGAGCATAAAATGTACAGACGTGATGAGAGGTCTGTTTGTACATGTATCCCACCCAGATGGTTGAGAGTATCGTCATAGAAACACTACAGCAGGCTGCTGTAAAAGCAGCAGATAAACTGATTTGCCATGACGAGGAAAATGGAGAGAAAAGACAAAACATCAGTTACATTTGTACTATTTATTTTTTCTTTTTTGTATGTGTGTGGATCAACCACCAGACAATCATAATTCAGTGTTTTGTAAGAACGTATTCAAACTCGTATCGTCATGTTTTGTCTGGAATCTGTCATGTGCTCGACCTCTCAGTGACTCTTTTCAAAACGTATTTATAAGCAACACTGTTTGACTCAATGAACAGATGCAGACAAAGCACACGACAGCACAGACATGCTCTGATTTACACAAACCCTGTCAAACACAATTCTGAGTCATAAATCACCCCCAAAAATGAAAGTCTCATTTGCTTAAATCAAAGGCAGTACAATAACTACTACCAAGATCAGTAGTTTACAATTGAAGGTTTTCATTTTTTTTATAATGATGATAAGATTTTGATTTATGGTGAAAAGAAATCGGAATGTTTAATTACCAACAATGCAGTAAAACCTTTTATATATAATTTATGTTATATTTTATATACTTTCAAGGCAAATGTAGTTCCTCATTTTCCTCTTTTGATTTTGGGGTGAAATGTGACCTGGAAATGTTCTCTACAAATATTCTCAGAACGTTGAGTATTGTTGAGGATCAGGGTTCTCCTGTGGTCTGGTTATTATGATCTGAACAGATGGAGGTTAGCTTCACTTCTGAACAACAGGAAAAGAGAGAATAAACATTCTCATCTACAGTGTAGTTTTGTTGACCAAGGTTTAATTAGTGTTTACCAGGGAGTCTCTAATTACCTACCTGTTCTGAGTTAATTACAGGTTAAACTCTGTTGAAAACATCTGTGTATAATGAATATAAATTTGGCTGATCCCACAGTTTTTACAGACATTCTAAAAAATATGGATTCTTACGCGCTTGCAAGCCTGTGCAGTTTACAATGGTTGCCCCATACACTTTCATTGTGTGTGTTTCAGAATACAAATAAATGTCTTAACACATTTTTCACACCAAAAGGTTAAAAAAAATGACATTAGAAGTGTGTTAGGGCCGTTATCAGTCATTGAGAATCATCAAAATGAAAAAATCATGACTTCATTAAATACAAATAAAAATCTTTTTTTTCTTTCCATTTTGCTTAGATTTAGCCACACTTTTCAAATTACAATTCAGATATTGTTGTGAGCAACAATCTGTTAAAAATGTAACGTTGAACCTGTTGATCTGTTTTCTGTATCGCAGCATTTACTCCTCAACATGTACCTGGTTTATCACATTAAACTCGGAGCAACTAAAACTTGCACTGGATTGTTACAGACATTAAAACACTGTCAGGAAGGTATAAAATATGTAAATGTGCGTCTGAGGTTTGTTTTATCAATCTTGTAGTAATGTTTTGCATCCATCTTTTCTCAGTTTGTGATGTTTCACACAAAGCACTGACTCGCGTTTCCTGTGTGCTCCTCTTCCAGATGATGTTTATTTAAAATGATTGCATGTCGAATTGACACAAATTCACTTGCTTATTTATGACCTGCGAGAACTTTTGTTAATGTGTGTGCACCAACAGAACCGTGATCATGTTTGTCTCTGCTGCTGTTGCTCTGGACTGACTGTGATTTGATTGGCTGATAAGAGCTGCCGCGTGTATGTCTCTTGTTTGTGCTACAGATCTTTACCACAGTGGTGTGAGACAAAAGAAAAATATATTTATATTTTTCCTAGAGGATGATGTGTGTAAGTTAAAGTATTGTGTTTGCCTGAGTTGTGATTTCCATTGTAAAATGTACAGTGTGTTTTTGGGAGGGGCTCTTTTAGTCCTGGAAAGCTTTAGTCTTATCAAATGGAGATACAATTAAAGAGGAAAACCTTCCAGTGTATTTGAGTCTTTTGTTCAGATACAGATGGACAGTTTTAAACTGGTGTGTAAATGAAAGGTCTGTTAATGGAAAGGCATGACTCACAATTTGCTTAAAAGTATGAAGTGTGTTTTTATTTACTAGACTGAATACATTACAGAAATCATAATTTATGAGAACCAACACAGAACATATTCCACATTGACCTCAAGCTTATACGAGCAGCCTATAATACAAAACAGAACAGAATGTTTTTATCTCGGACTGAGAGAAACTGAGAGACTAGATGAGACAGCTGATAGAGATTGCAAAATCAAGTCATATATATTGTAAAATCACATTTCACAACATTTTTCTTCTTAGTGCGTTTGCAGAAGGAAGAGCTTGGTCACTGTGAGGGGCCCTCAGGCTGATGCAGTGCATGTGAGGGACGATCGCATGGAACATCTCTGTGATAACATCACAGCCTGTGTTTAACACTGCTGAGCTGGTCTGTATGTGCGTGTTTATTCAGCAAAGTTTGATATATGTGATCAGTTAATCTACATATGATAAACGAAGTTCAAACACAAAACAAATGTTTCATAACTCTGTTACATTGATGCATTTTGCAGGTGCTTTTATCCAACGTAAACAAGCAAAAGTTTAATTCCCAGAAGAACAGAAACTGACAATGTATAAAAGAATTAACAGTGCAACAGTCAAAGGAAACAAATACCATAAAATATGAGACATAATGTAGATTTACAAGCTATAAGTTTTATCAGTATGTTTCTTTCCTGGGATATCAATTCAAGACTTTAAGTTGCTCTACCGGTTAAGCTATAGGGACCTACAGGAACTCCTGTGGAGGTGATGTAGTCACTTGGAAACCTGAGGTTCTTGTGCTCCTGCTCGTCTTCATCTCTCTCTGAGGTCTCAAACATCTTCTCATGCAGATCTCGTTGCCCGTCAGACACATAAGTGAAGTTTGTGAGACTGGTGGACTGCTCGTCCCACATGCCTGCGGTCAGCTCATAAGATGATGTCAGGAATGCTGGTACTGTGACTTCAGGACTAATGTATGAAAGTCTCAGATCCTCTGAGCTCCTCAGCTGGGTCTTCTTCATGTCTAAAACCTCCACGTCACACCACTGACAGTCCTCAATCCTCACAGCACAAATCTTCTTTCTCGCCTCAAAAAAAACAGATAAAACCTTGGCCAGGTAAACATAGCACAACTGAATTCATTTCAGCTGATGGCAGCAACAATGTTACATTTTACTGCATTAACTTTATTCTTTAAGATGTTTACTAGCTCTGTTTTAAAACCTGCTCAGATGTTGAGACTCAGAACTGCACTTATGATGATTTAAAATACTAAAATACTGTCTAAGAATCTTAATAGGTCTTGTAACAGAGCTTTTTTGTCATACTTTACTGAGAAAATATCTAGACTGAAAGTTTGTTGTTGATTTGATCTGTTCAGTGTAACATGTACGGTATTAAATTACTTCATAAAGATCTTCATCCAGGTCCAAAGCCTTTAAGTGCAGAAATCTGAACTCTTCAGGAATTTTTTTTAGCCTGAAAATCAAACCAACATGAGGAAAAGTAACAAATCGCCTGATATCAGAAGATATTCTTTAACAGTGTAATGAGACTTACGATTTTCTGAAAGAACACAGACAAAAGCAACAGCCGACCAACACCAGGAGTAATGGCAAAATCTTAGCTGACAGCAGATAATCTATGAACAGAAAGTTTCCATTTGACATTACAAATACACATTGATTATATAAATTGATAAAGACCTTTTAGTCCAATATAGATCACTCTATATAGAGCACTCTTCAAGCTTTAAGCAGTTGTCAGGTTGTATCTGGTATCTGGATCTGAGACCCTCAAGCTCACAGTTTTTTCTGGTTCTGACGGTGATGGTGGTCTGTGGGCCACAGCCTGCTGATGAACATGCAGCCAGGTGGAATACATACAAATGGTCTTCCTCTAGGTCACTGAATGTAAACGTCTTGCTTTGAGGATTGTCTATAGGCTGTCTGTAAGAACCTGCAGTAACACAGAGGACAATTCTAACTGTAACACCAAACATTAGTGACATGCAAGCAGTAAGTGAAACAGTATGGTCACCATCATCTGCCTTCCAGCAGATCAGGTAGAAATATCCAGTAAACATCACCACCTAATTAATACTCATGATCTAATTAATGTTTTAGAATGTGCCCTGTCCACTTTTTTACAATTTTAATATAATGTATAACCTGTATAAAAGCTGCAATCTATAACTTTATGGTTAAAAATCAGTTACTGAGCAAGTACATGACAGATCAGTGTTCAACACAATCTCCTTACCTTAAACCGATTCACAATGATAAGTTTATAAAAATCATTTATGATTTGAGCTGTTGGGTCTGATTTCACAGGAAATGTCAGTTTAGTTTTATTTGACTTCAACATATGTAAAGAAAAGTACATAACCTGCAATTTTATGTTTCAAACAGAGATGGCGATAGAGAAGGAAACGTTTTTGCAGATTTTACAGATTGCAGATTTTAGTTTAAAATGGTGAATTGGTCTAGTATTTCTGATTTGGTGACAGTGTACACACTTACTGAGAGTCACATCATCTGAATCTTCCTGTAGTGTGACCTCATATCCACTGATGAATCCGGTGTGACTCCAGTCCTCCTCATTAAAACTCCAGTTCAGGGTGACAGAAGACCAGGTCACAGCTGGATTCGGGTCCAGTGTGGGGTACAGCACGGGTTCTTCAGAGATCAAAAACATAAAGCATTTTAATATCTGTACAATATAGAAGTGCAGTTGTTGTAAATGTAATAACCTGATATTTAATATAGCTGTACTTTCTGATTCTCTGTTATAGTCATGCCAACAATTCATTTAGAGCAAAGCTGGGCCATTTCTGAGCTCTGTTTCTTAACGTGTTTGTGTTTCTCACTCAGCTCTTCCAGGTAACCGATGTGTTTCTCATGAGGTCTGTGTCCTTCAGTGTTACATCCAAAGATAGTGAAAGCGTATCGAACACCCGACTTGAAATCTTCTACAAAAAACATTGTTACTGTAGTTTTACAGTAAATAACAAATGTAAACACTTTATATATGCCATACACAAAACACTATAATGCCATAAATGCTGTTTATGTACACAGCTTGTTATGCAATAGAACAGACATTTATATATATGTGTGTGTGTGTGTGTGTGGTGCTGCCACACAGACATAAACATATATACTGAGTAACTAATAAACTGTGTGTTGTGTTAATATTGTGCAAATATTGCATTGACTTCTCAATTGTAGTAATCACAGACTTGATGTTTTTTAGGGTCAGAAACAGCGTGTGTTTGGATGTAACTATCTGACTTGTAAGAATGTCATAACACAGCTTCATACTTGCTTTGAGAAATAAGATGGTCTGATTAACAGGGACTTTTCTCCACTGTAAAGTGCAAGCAGCTCCCAGCATGCACCACTCCACGGTGTAGTCGCAGGTGGCAGCAGAGTCCCTACACCAGGAGAGTGAGAATCCCTCTGCATTTCCCAAAATCCTCTTCTCCTTCAGCATGCCCCCTGCTGTAACAGCAGAGTGAGTGCCCGTGACTTTCATCATTTAGAAAACGTGACTCTTAGTAGAATAATCTTTAGCATTCTTTTAATCACTCAGTTCTCTGCTCTGTACAAGGACAAGACAAGCTTCAAATAAATACACACTAAACAGGCATGTTTTTGTTGGCAACTATCAGAACAGGTAACCATAGCAACAGACACTGGCAAAATACAGAAAGTGATACAAGTTTGTATCACAAAATAATCTTTTAAACCTGGTTTAAAGCAGGTTTTTGTCACCTGTATATGCTGGAGGAATAGAAATCTGAGCTGGTAAAGATAAACCTTTTCCAGTGACAGCTCTCACAGTGATGTCACACGCGTGGACGTCAACGCTTAAATCCACACACGTCTGTGTTACGTTAATGCACACACCTCTGTGTGGATCTCTGCAGCTCTTACACACCTCATATGCTTCAATATACAAATCGGAGTCAGTTTTGACCTGAGGAATATGAGAATGTTTGTGTGTGATATCAGTCGTAAGAAATACAGTCATGATTTCATCTGATTCTTCTTCATTCCATCCATCACTTACAGTGGAAACCAGCCAAAATAGTATTTTAATAAGAAATCAAGGTATTATCCATTGACGAATTACAAATATTAAACTCAAGTGAGTTGAACAGTCTGGGCAGAATGGAAGTTGGGAAGAGAAACTCACAGTGTGCCACAGAAGTGTGACAGTGCGGTTTGGGTAGTTTCTGATTTGTCTCCACAGGTCCACTGTCACCAGAGGCTCTGAGAGAAACAGAAAATGTTAGCTTTCTGAGCTACTTTTCTTTGTCGTGGGGCATTTTTAGAATGTTGCCATGAAAGCGTGTTCTTTCGCAGATATTCTTATATGATGTTCTGGTTTTTAGATATGGTTTAAAAATAAAATCGAACCTTTTTCTCTCTCCCTCAGTGGATTATCTCTAACAATTGTTGAAACCCTGTAACTTTGTTCAGCATGTTTCATGTTATTGCCTCCCTATAATATATCACTTTGTTGTTTTCCTTACCTTGTAAGATGCTTTTTATAAAAGCATCTGATAAATGCCTAAATGCCTATCATATATGATAATGATCTGATAGGGATCTGATCTGATAGGAATTTGATATGATAAGGATGTGATATGATAGGGATTTGATATGATAGGGATGTGATATGATAGGGATTTGATATGATAGGTATGTGATATGATAGGGATTTGATATGATAGGTATGTGATATGATAGGGATTTGATATGATAGGTATGTGATATGCTAGAGATTTGATTTGATAGAGAAGAATGCAGATGATTTATGGTCTAATGGTAACAAAGGATCCATGTCTCCTAGCTTACCTGTAACAAATGACCTGGACTGCGTCCATTGCCCCCATTCATTCCCCTGTACAGCACAGCGCCCCCTGGTGGTGTAGATCTGGCTAGGCTGCAGTTGCTGTATTCTGAATGTGTAATGCTGGACTGAATCAGAACCATTCTGCTGCACTTCCTGTGACAGAACACAGAACACAGCATGTGACCTCTGACACAGGAAGTGCTTTAGCATTGCTACAAAAGTACAAAACAAAAGGGAAAAAGTTCATTTTTCATCTGATGTGGCAACTGTTTTCACAGGACGTTTCGCATGATTAATCAAGTTTACGAAATTCCCTCCTTTCATAATTTTGATGAGAATGACTTGATGTTTAATCTACCTGTACAGTCCCTCCTGGCTCCACTTTAATCTGACAAATGATTGACAGATCTTTAAAGTTGCCATTTAACTGTAAGACAGTCACGGCATCAAGTGTACTGGCGGTGACTTCAGAATGCTCAGGGAATGGAAAAACTGCGATGAGATTAAATGAATAAAAAGTGTCAAGGAACAGTTTGCCTCAAAATGAACATTCTGTCCTCATACTGCACGACTGCTGCTTTTCTCTTCTGTGGAAGGCACAGAACTTCTGTAAACAGAAATATCTAGACTTCTAGAGATTTTCAACCAGCATAACAAAAAAATCTTTCTATAAAAACCACCTATCCAACCTTTAATTCTGACACTAAATACATTTATTTTAAAGGATTATAAAGTAGATGAATTCAACTGAACAAGATTTTTGTTTTATGTTTTACAAACACTTCTTCTTTACAGTGCAGTATTATGGTAAACAGGTGGTTCAATGTCATAACTGTTGTTGTATTGTGTATTTTAAGACAACTGTAACGCTGTGTTGACCAATCATCATTCAGGACTGAAACTATCAGTTACAATGATCAGTTTTGATAAGTCTATCACATCAGAATGAGAATTTAACTGAAACATATTCACCTCTGTCTGTGATATTGAAGATGCAGTTCTCACTCTCCTGCCCCAGACTATTTGTTACAAGCAGAGTGATGTTGTAAGTGACCTGATGTTTGATGGCTTGAAAACTGCAGGAAACCAGATGTTTGTTCTCCAGACTACAACCAGCATCTTTAGAGCCCCTGATAACATGCACAAAATGCAGTTCAAGTGAGTAACAATCCATCTCTTTGAGTCTAAAACAATTTACGATAATGATTACAGCACTGCACTAAGAACAGATCTGACTCTCCTTTAGCATAACTTTTCTGTGCCAAACCCATGAGATACAAAAGGTGTATCTACTTGTGTGACTTTCTAATTATCAGGAAATATGAAATGTTCCATTTCTAAAGTTCTGAGAGCAAACACCAGATAACTTGACCAGGGGATACAGTAATTGCTAGACGGTGTTTCTGGAAGTGATGAAATCAGTCAAACCTGATAAGTAATCTAAACTTCCTTCTGCGGCTTCCACCCAGGTTAGAAGATCTGCGTAATTTCCACCAACAAGAGATGTTTCTCAAGTCTCTGGTTTCACATTTAACATGCTGAGGTTTCTCAGGAGGAACTAAAAAAATTTTCACATTTAGTGACACTTAAAAATGTGGGATTTTAATTGCATAAGATATTAAACCAAGTGCTATTAAATTAGTAGTTGTCAAATGTTAATCTTCCTTAGTTATTGTGATGAACTTCATCTGTGGTTCCCTATGGCTGGCTAACATGTCCAAATACATTTTAGGTTACTGTGTAAAATGTACTGTGTAACTTCTGATTGTTCCCCCACAACGAGGCACCAAATCAATCTGTAAAACTTTCATCTATTCTGTTCCTTTGTGGTGGAATGAACTCCCAGCCTCCACCCGATCCGCTGAGACCATCACAACCTTTAAAAACAACTCAAAACTCACCTGTTTCACACACACCTGACTAATCCCTAATGCTCTTCTATCCTATCCTCAAAAAAAATCTCCTTGTCTCTAATTCATTCTGTCTCTAGTAGCAGAATACAATGTCCACTTGTAAATGTAGCTTTGTAGACTTGGCTTGTTGGCTCACAAGGCAAAATGTTCAATGCTCTCGTCCTTTGTAAGTTGCTTTGGATAAAAGCATCTGCTGAATGACTAAACATAAATGTAATGTAAATGTGTAGGTTGAATATTTTTCCTATACAACAGTTGCGTTCTCGAGGACTTACAGGTGACAAAGTTTAAAGCTCCACCACGTCTCTCCTTATCGCAGTAGAAATTTACACCAAATACATTTGTGGCATTGAGGCGTTCCACACTGATGGCTTTGACCTGTGGGCTTATGTCGATGGCTTTGTAGGCAGTGTTGTTGAAGAACAAAGATGGGATGTGGACATCTTTGGAATAAATACAGCAGAACATCAGTGAGGAACCTTCCTTTAGCACCTGGCCATCTGGAAACATCTTGACTTCATTCTGAGACAAGTTCTTATCCCCTACAAGACAGACAAACAGGAAGAAGGCACACAAAATATTCAGAGTTATGTTAAATAAGTGGTGACAAATTAGATCTGAATCTCCCTTTTGATGCAACTGACTTTGGATTGGATTTGGATTTAACTGACTGGTCTTGAGCTCAAAAAAGATGACCATCTTCAAGACTAACCGTTAATGCAACCGGCAACAGAACTGAACTACGCTGATGGTTTAAGTAATGTAGTTTTGTTCTGGGGATGGTAAAACTGCTTGACCAACATGCTGTCAGATGAAGTGCAGATTCATGCCTGACAGTTGAGAAGCAGGTGCAAATGCAAAAACAGGAAGCTGGTGTTACAGTGCCTTACAGTGACGAAAGTAAAGGAGCTGTCAGTGTAGAGGGAATGAAATCATTTCCAGCCTTCATAATGAACTTACAGCCATAGTTCGTCTTCCAGGCGCTCCAGGAGCCGCGCGTCGAGTTATCAAACACGCGTCTGATTCGGACTGAATGATCCGTGCAGTTCAGCGGCAGCTGCGACGCCCAGACCGCGACCGACGCGTCTAACGCGCCCGCGCTGACGCTCATCTGCCAACAGACGCGTAACAGTGACGCGCACAGCACGAAACTCAGTTCATGAAGAAGAGCAAAGTTAACTCACTGTGTCGATAATGTCCATGTGTTCAGTGCGTCCAACCTGCATCTCATACGCGTGATCTTCTCGCTCCATCACCTCCACCACCTCCACCTCCAGCCTCCACATGTCCAGAGCGCGGAGCTGCCTAATGCGCGGAGCAGTGACGTTATCTGCCCCAGATCAGGCAAAAGTGACGTTTGAGACACATGAATGACACTTTCAATTCAGTGTGTGAATACAAGTAACACCAAGAACCAAATCAATCACCAAAATCAACACCAAGAACCAAATCAATCACCAAAATCAACACCAAGAACCAAATCAATCACCAAATTCAACACCAAGAACCAAATCAATCACCAAATTCAACACCAAGAACCAAATCAATCACCAAAATCAACACCAAGAACCAAATCAACACCAAGAACCAAATCAATCACCAAAATCAACACCAAGAACCAAATCAATCACCAAATTCAACACCAAGAACCAAATCAATCACCAAATTCAACACCAAGAACCAAATCAATCACCAAATTCAACACCAAGAACCAAATCAATCATGTGTTTTAGATCATGATTCGTATTTAAAGTATAACCAGTAATGCCAGAAGAGGCGAAATGTACTCTGCGTTATATCTCACCTAAAGAGGAGTTCCCGGCTTCAAGAAGGATGACAGATATAAAGAGCGTCTTTTTCCAAAGAGAAAGCATCTCTGTACAGAGCTCAGCCCGTCTCACACAGAGCTCAGCCCGTCTCACACAGAGCTCAGCCCGTCTCAGCCCGTCTCACACAGAGCTCAGCCCGTCTCACACAGAGCTCAGCCCGTCTCACACAGAGCTCAGCCCGTCTCAGCCCGTCTCACACAGAGCTCAGCCCGTCTCAGCCCGTCTCACACAGAGCTCAGCCCGTCTCACACAGAGCTCAGCCCGTCTCAGCCCGTCTCACACAGAGCTCAGCCCGTCTCACACAGAGCTCAGCCCGTCTCAGCCCGTGTGTTCACATGCTGCACCTTTTATATGAACTGTAAACGCTCCGCCCACTGCTGTCTTCCGTTTAACATCATGTCCAACATTATATGTATAATTATAATTATAATTATATATATCACCCGAGTCATGAAGTGTTTAAATAATGTTCAGCTATTGGTGTTGAGTTGAATTATTCAGCGGTTCATTATGACAGATAACTGTAAAGTCTTAACACTTTATCAACCTGTCGATACTTTATAAAGCCGCAGCGCCATCTACAGGTCATCCGCAGAGTGACAGACCCCGTACAGATCATGTATTAATCACGCCTTCATAAATCAGCTTTATTATCGTGTTCATGTTATTCCGTTCATCTCTTTATCTCCTGAAACTGCTTCATTTCTCAGAGTCAGTGTCGTCTATACTACACAGTGTGGATGTTGTTTTTCTCAGTGTGGATGTTGTTTTTCTCAGTGTGGATGTTATTTTTCTCAGTGTGGATGTTGTAGATGTTATTTTTCTCAGTGTGGATGTTATTTTTCTCAGTGTGGATGTTATTTTTCTCAGTGTGGATGTTGTTTTTCTCAGTGTGGATGTTGTTTTTCTCAGTGTGGATGTTGTTTTTCTCAGTGTGGATGTTATTTTTCTCAGTGTGGATGTTGTGGATGTTATTTTTCTCAGTGTGGATGTTATTTTTCTCAGTGTGGATGTTGTGGATGTTATTTTTCTCAGTGTGGATGTTGTTTTTCTCAGTGTGGATGTTGTGGATGTTATTTTTCTCAGTGTGGATGTTATTTTTCTCAGTGTGGATGTTATTTTTCTCAGTGTGGATGTTGTTTTTCTCAGTGTGGATGTTGTGGATGTTATTTTTCTCAGTGTGGATGTTGTTTTTCTCAGTGTGGATGTTGTGGATGTTATTTTTCTCAGTGTGGATGTTATTTTTCTCAGTGTGGATGTTGTGGATGTTATTTTTCTCAGTGTGGATGTTGTTTTTCTCAGTGTGGATGTTGTGGATGTTATTTTTCTCAGTGTGGATGTTATTTTTCTCAGTGTGGATGTTGTTTTTCTCAGTGTGGATGTTATTTTTCTCAGTGTGGATGTTGTGGATGTTATTTTTCTCAGTGTGGATGTTGTTTTTCTCTTCTGCAGACTCGGGTGTCGGGCTGAATGGTTCCTCGCACACGTCATCACACGTCATCACCCGCCCGCCGTGGCCCGTTTCCTCCGTGGGTCCTCCACACTGCCCGCGTTGTTTTGACCCGCTGTTGAACAAGCACCTGGAATGGCGGTCATTCGGGTCACGTAATGGGCGTGGTGTCGTGGCCCGGTTCGTCTCTAATGGTAATACTCACAGTGATGCTTCTCGTGACAACTTTTCATTATTGAAGACGTGGACGCGTGGATCCTGTTACTTATCACCGCGCCGGTAGAACAGACCAATCACAGGCGTTTGTGATGATCCACCTGACATTTAATTTGCCATCGTTATAAAGATTTCCCGGGAACATATCCGTTTAATTGTTAGTAAAAACACATAGAAATATTACACTTCATAATGTATGCATATGTAGGCACGGTGTGGTTAACTTTTAAGTAAGTGGAACGGGGGACGAGGATCTGGGCCACACAGCGCCCTCTAGAGGAACTGTTACTGTCCCGTACGGACTCGCTGGTGAGGTAACACGGGCTGGCGTTTCCACGCATTGGACGTCTGGCTGCGGACTCGGGTGCGACTCTGGGAATCGGTCCGGATCTGTCAAATCCCGACGGATTTCAGACCAAATACATATCAGACGGCCAGTGTGATGTGAGAGCAGCCGCCCGCTTTATGGACAGAACTGATGATCTGAAGACATGTTAAAAAAGCTCGAGGTAACAGTGTGGGACGTGTTCGTGTCGCTGAATCCTCCCTGTTTAACTGGGTTTGGGACTGTGACGTTAACTAGTTGTTTGTGGCTCATCGTTACGCGGATATCTTTAGTTAAACTCTGTGTTTTATATATGAGTACATCAAGATCGTTTATTATTAATTGGACTCGTATCAGCCCCGCTGTGAGGTTGCTCACATACAGGCCCTGCAGTCTGAAGCAGTCGTTATGTGTTATGTGAGAGAAGACTTTAAGTGTTTATTTCGTTATTTGACGTGTTATCTGAAGCGTTTAAGTCTCTGTGTTTGGTGACAGATTATGTGTTATTGTGTTATTCGTAACACGACTGTGTCTGTTATTGTCTTTTATTACGTTGTGTTTGTATGTTGTGTCACACAATGTCTCTGCAGTTGTTTGTTGTTGTGTTTATTGTTTACTCATTTGAAACAGTTTGTTTGGGGGGCGTTGCTGAAGTTTTTAATTTATATATAATTAATATATATGATTTATGTATAATGTATACGCCATATTTTACAGTGCCCACTTTACACTTGTCTTTTTTACACAAGTGTCACTGTAATGTGTTTATTGATTATAAGATTGCTAGCAATGTGTATGTACAATATCACAGCATTGCAATCAAATAAGCAAGCCATTACTTTCATATATGTTTGCCTTTATTCAGTTTATATGTTTTATGATTGTGGAAGATGAAAACAAAATCTGTGATGGTATGATGGGACGTGTTTGTACACGTTCATGTTCTTATTACCACCAATAAATAGTCATCCATCAAAAATGTACATTGCTGAAAAGTCCCATTTGGTGATTATGTAGCCTGACCAGTTTTGTTTTGATCAGCCAGTGTAATACAGGGTGTAATACAGGGTGTAATACAGGGTGAATACTGGGTGAATACTGGGTGAATACAGGGTGTAATACAGGGTGTAATACAGGGTGTAATACAGGGTGAATACTGGGTGAATACTGGGTGAATACAGGGTGTAATACAGGGTGTAATACAGGGTGTAATACAGGGTGAATACTGGGTGAATACTGGGTGAATACAGGGTGTAATACAGGGTGTAATACAGGGTGAATACTGGGTGAATACAGGGTGTAATACAGGGTGTAATACAGGGTGAATACTGGGTGAATACAGGGTGAATACTGGGTGAATACTGGGTGAATACAGGGTGAATACAGGGTGTAATACAGGGTGAATACTGGGTGAATACAGGGTGAATACTGGGTGAATACAGGGTGTAATACAGGGTGTAATACAGGGTGAATACTGGGTGTAATACAGGGTGTAATACAGGGTGTAATACAGGGTGAATACTGGGTGAATACAGGGTGAATACTGGGTGGATACAGGGTGGATACAGGGTGGATACAGGGTGAATACTGGGTGAATACAGGGTGTAATGCTGGGTGAATACTGGGTGAATACTGGGTGAATACTGGGTGAATACAGGGTGAATACAGGGTGAATACTGGGTGAATACTGGGTGAATACAGGATGAATACAGGGTGTAATGCTGGGTGAATACAGGGTGTAATGCTGGGTGAATACTGGGTGAATACAGGGTGAATACTGGGTGAATACTGGGTGAATACAGGATGAATACAGGGTGAATACTGGGTGAATACAGGATGAATACAGGGTAAATACAGGGTAAATACTGGGTGAATACAGGGTGTAATGCTGGGTGAATACAGGGTGAATACAGGGTGAATACTGGGTGAATACAGGATGAACACTGGGTGAATACAGGGTGAATACTGGGTGAATACAGGATGAATACAGGGTAAATACAGGGTAAATACTGGGTGAATACAGGGTGTAATGCTGGGTGAATACAGGGTGAATACAGGGTGAATACTGGGTGAATACAGGGTGAACACTGGGTGAATACAGGGTGAATACTGGGTGAATACAGGATGAATACAGGGTAAATACTGGGTGAACACTGGGTGAATACAGAGAGTTTGCACAGGTGACGTCATACTTTATAGCATTTTAGTGTTGACAGTGTGAATCAGTGAGTAAATTATTAATCAATCAGTTGTTATGTAGTAATGTTGTCCTGTGAACTGCAGGTAAAAAAACATCAGCACAGAAGTGTTTTGAGCTTGTAATCCTGTTCATGACATGACTTTGGTCTGGGTTCGGGTCTGGATCTCTTAGTTTAATGTCTCAGACAAGGTGATAATGATCAGTAACATCTTCCTGTGTGTGGGAAGTTTACTATAGGGAGTGTCTGTGTCTTTAAATGTATAGTCTTGTTTTTAGTTTCGAAAGGTCTAGACTCTGAGTCTGTTACTGCTCTAGGTTTTAAGTCTAGATCCTGGAAGGGTTTAGTTTGGAGCATAAGAGGTCTGGAATTGGTCTGGATCATGATTCCAACTCTGATAGTTAGTGAAGGTCTATTTCTGGATCTGTTGAGTCACTCTCACAAATTATTGAGCAAGTCTTTTTAGCGCACCATTTCTGTTTATTATTGACTTTAGTGTTGTTTTGGGCATGACCTTCAGAATGTTCTGGAAATCTGTGTCCCTCATGTACAGTTTATTTTTAGATATTTGTTTGCAGATAAAAATTATGCTGAACATGTAAATGTCAGCCTGCTTTTGGCAGTTTCAGATGTACATGAATCTATGATCCCATGAATCTTTGATCTCTGACTCTTATTTCCAGAGAGCGTTTTGTTTGGTAGCAGAGAGGGAAGGAAGTGATTAGAGAGAGAGCTGGTCTATGCAGGTTTCTATTGTTCTCGCTGTGGGTGAAGTCCTGGGTGAGAATTCTGTCAGCATTTTCACGAATTTTGAAGAAATATTCTGTGCTTTATTAGAATGTTGTTGGTACACAGAGCGCAGAGAGATGTTTATTCCACCAGATATGAAGCAGTTCTCCAGGACTGTTTTTTTTGTCCCCTTAAAAGCATTAATAGTTAGTAACTAATATGTTAGTAACTTGTTGTGCAGCTTTAATTTTTTGATTGACTGGCTTGACTGTAGTTTGCCTTGACATTTTGAGCAGTTTAAAAGTAGTTCTCTCAACACTGGATTATAATGAACAGCAGTCTGGCACCTCTCAGATTGGCCAGCATGCATGCTGCCAGCACAAACACTGGGTTCCAGCGCTCTGCTGCGGTTCCAGCGCTCTGCTGCGTTTGGGCATGTGTGGGTTGTTCTGTTTGAATGATCAGAGTGATATGATGACTGCATGAAAAATGTTGAAACCTTTCAGCGAGTGTAAACGCAGTCTGTTTTCTCAGACAGTCTCTAATCCTGCAGGCTTGTGTTGGTGATGGAAGAAAACTGATTTTGTATGTAAAACGGGATTGTTTTGCAGACCTCCATTCAGAAAATGAGCGAAGCCTGTTTGTCTTTCTGTTTTCTGTTTCTTTTGTGTGTGTTGGCTTTTCACAGCTCTGTTCAAAAGTCATTGACTGTGTGGCCGTTTTGAGCTCCTGACCAGAACAGCAAACATGTTCTGAAATACGTCTTTAAACAGCACAGGTTTGGGTGATTCATTTTCCTGCAGCACATCTGAGCTGACCTGACCTGAAGGCATTAGTGAGAATTCTGTTGTGTGAGGTTATATGATGTTTGCTGAGGAGAACTAGTTGTGCTTTTTACCAATAATTAAAGGAAACTAGGTGACTGGACTAGACTAGAGTGAATGTCCATTCAAACCTGAATTTATGGTGGGGTTGCCAAGGTGTTGCTATGAAGTTGCTTGGGTCTACTGGGCTATTGTAGACCGTTGCTAAGCATGCTGCTAGGGTGTTCTGAGTGGTTGCTAAGTTGATTGCTAAAGTAACAGCACACCTTTACTCAACAACGATTGAAGATAATATTCTGACACACAAACACGGGACATTATAAGAGCACTAAAACAGCAGTGTTTGCTTAACCACTCAATATTTTTTCTTTTTGGTTTCTAAACATTCTCTTTTTCTACAGTGTGGAATGTATCTGGTTTGTTTTCACTGGAGAAGTGAAAGTGTTTCAGTAAAGTCGGGGAGTTTCAGTATGAGCTGGTGTCTGGAGCTCCTCTTACAGGAGGGTTTGATCCAGGACGCCTGTCTAAACTTGCTTTTGGCATCAGTACTGCAGATCTGTCAGATGAGAAGCAACCTTTAGGCTGTGCCCTGCATTGCTCTTTTTATTTGGGTTTTTTTTCTTCATATTAAAGCTTGATTGTATTTCTGACAACATTTGTGTTAGTGATCTGTTGATATAACAGCTGATGACTTTTGAATGATTTATTAATGTTTTCTTTAGAAAATATCAAAGTCCTTGATCCAGAAGTTTCTTTCATGGTGAAATGATTTAGAAATGAAATGTTTAGTCATGCAATTTATGAGGAATTTGGTGTGTTCTGTATCTGTGTCCTCATGATGGGTCCTAAATGTTTTTATGTGTAATTTTATTCAGTCAGACGCTTATTAGAGGAGATTTGGGCCATGTCAAAAACAAAGCCATTAAACACAACCAAAAATATTGTATCAACACAAGAGAAATAAAGCTGATAAAAATGTCTATTTCATTCAGTCACAGCAGCTTTTTGTGTGTGATTTTCTGAATGAAAAAGCAGGAGAGAGCGATTGGATTGAATATTAGGAAATCCATATAATTTCATATGTGAAACTAATTTCTGCTCTTTAATCTCAATTGTCTGTATTGTAGGTGTGAACGCTCCAGATATGTGTTCTGCTGTGCTGTCCGTTTATTTCAGGATGCAGGGCTGGCTGTCTGTGGTTCTGCTGCTCAGGGTCATACACGCTCTCGGACAGAACGGTAAATCTGTGTTCAACATCACATTCAGACCCATCAGCACATATTCTAGATTCACTCCAGATTTAACCCACATTGTATGACATTAATGAAACATGATGAATCTGCTTTGATTTAGTGTGCTGAAGACAGAATTACAAACATTATTCTTATACAGTTCAGAATACACAATGCATAAAAGTAATTATGCAGAACAGCCAGTGTTTATTCATTTGTGGCGTGACCAGCAATGACCAGATAAGTAACAGCTGTAGTTAATCTTTCTGTGTCATGTTTCAGGTGGACTTCCTGTGCCCCGTGGTTTAACACTACAGTCAGATTTATCTGCACAAACTCTGTCTTTGTCCTGGGAAAGTGACTCATCGCTTTTCGACATTGAGATCTTCCACACCGAGCTCATGAATGTGGTGCTAAACGTAAGAGCTTAGGGCAGACAGACCGTTAATCTGTGTTACTGCTTGTTAGTTGAGTTTAAACTGTGGTTTTGGAAATGTGCCATAAAGAACACAAACAATGGGATTCATTCTTTTATCATAACATCTTCTATGACATCTCTGGAACAATAAACCAACAAATTAAACGTGAAAACTCCCAAACCAGTTACTAGTTGTAACTCCCAAACCAGTTACTGAGCTGAACCTGACGGGCTTAAAGCATGTTAAACAGTGATTTTATTTGTGTGCAAAACTGGTCAACTTCGTGTTTGTGTTTGTTTTTCCATGTTAAGAAATGTTCTTTTTGGCATAAATGAAGGTTAGTTATTTTACCAGAAATTCTGTCCATCCTTTCAACATATCTCAGCTGATCTTATTGTGAAAGATTTATCAGTTGATTTTTACGCCAAAGAATAAAACATTTGTCTGCAATCAGTCATCAAAAGGTGATAACTAGCTCTGTCACTGAAAGGACTTGTTTACCAGTAATGGTAACCAGTAACCCAATAGCTCTGTAGGCATGTTTTTCATGTTGCCTTTAATACATAAGCATTTTCATGGGCTCATTTGTAGGAGACCGTGGAAGTAACAGCAGATCCTACAACAAGACAGTATGGTTGGACCTGGCGCTCACCATTACCATTGGAGTGCACCTCTCACTCTGTGCACATCAGAGCACGAAATCAGCAGGCAGTGAGTCAGTGGAGCCCCTTTCAGACGCTTCCAGGTACTGCACACATTTATAGTCATGCAGAACCTGATTAATCTGCTGTTTGAAATGGGATGTACAAATTACATCCTGACAAAGCTGATAATGACATCCTGACAAGCAACAAAAAGTAGATACGGCTACATCTCTTGTGGGTTCTGTAGATGCTGCAGTGTTTGTAGCTTCTTCCTACAGCAGTTGTTTACAATTTAAACTTGTCATCTACTTTAAAAAAAATAACTCCTCAGTAACCTGCAATATTATGGTTTAAGCAAAGATGGCGATAGAGAGTCAACATTTTTGGATTGACGTTTTAAATAGTAAAACGTTTGAACTCTATATGTCACACCCTTCCATGTGTCCTTCCATCTGTAGGAGCAGATATTCCTGAGAGGTCTGGCTCTCAGATGTACCCGCAGGACCATGTGGTTCCTGTGGGCAGTAACATGATGTTCTGCTGTATCGTTGCTGAGAGAGAGACCTTCGACAGAATTCTGTACAAGGGGCAGGAGATCAGCACCACGCGACTGAGCAGGAGAACTTACGCCATCAAAGTAACCAATCAGCCTGCGTCTGGAAACACAGGAACCAACGTGGTGTGCTGCTCTCCAACACTGACCCTCACAGGGGCCGTGGTGTTTGTCGGCTGTGAGTGCAACCAACCTTCTCCATTCTCAATCATTCTCTATATGATGATGCTTTAAGTTAGCAAAATTAGTTGAAAATGTTAAAATATTTAAAAATGAAAATTTGGAAATTTGGCAGTACATCAAAACAAATCTAGCAGTGTTGCGACTACACATCATTTTTGAAGTATTAAAGTCTTTCTTCTGTCATTTACAAGGTTGCAAATGAAAAGTTCAGAAAATGGGAAGGTTCGGGTGTTTATTTTTATCGTAATGACTGCTGCTAAACAAGTTCTGCACAGTTACAGAAAAAGAGCTCAGATGTGGTTTGTCGTTTGTAATTGCCGCAGATCCGCCCGGCGATGAGGGTTTGGTTTGTGAAACTCGAGACCTGACATCTGCAGAATGTTCTTGGAAGAAAGGACGAGACACCCGCTTGAGAAGGAAGACAAGTCGAACAAAATACACCCTTAATGGAAGGCAGGGAACACACTGCACAAAAACCACTAACCACACACACAGTCACACATACACACACTCACACAGTCCTGTTTGGTGCTCAAAACTGTAATGTCCTCAGTACTTAAAAAAAGAGACACCAAACCACATTAAATGAGATGGAAATGATACTCATGTAGTGTGCGTCCGTGCGTGTATGTATGTATGTATCTATATATCTATATCTATCTATCTATCTTTTATTTTATTTTTTTCTACTGCCCATGTAAGAATTGCATTACTGTCCTGAAATGAGCCGTGTACGTCTCTTGTCCCGAAGTACATGAGAGTCTGAGTTGTAAGTCATGTTTTCATCTGCAGGGACTGTTTGGAGGTTAATCAGGGAAAGATCTTCAGTTGTAACTCTACGGTCTGGGAGAAGAACTGGGTTCTGGTGGCTCAGAATCCTATAGGTCGAGTTGAGCTGACTGACTCTGCCCACCTTGCTGACCGTGGTACACATTCAACCACATGTTTAAAATAATTTTTTCTTCCCTGTAATTGGACATACAGTGACAGAATGTATGTCAACATCTAAGGAGTTTTTGCATGAAATTATCATTTTGAACAGTAAATCTGAAGGTTTCAGTCAGTGTTCAGTGGGATCCTGAAGGTTTCAGTCAGTGTTCAGTGGGATCCTGAAGGTTTCAGTCAGTGTTCAGTGGGATCCTGAAGGTTTCAGTCAGTGTTCAGTGGGATCCTGAAGGTTTCAGTCAGTGTTCAGTGGGATCCTGAAGGTTTCAGTCAGTGTTCAGTGGGATCCTGAAGGTTTCAGTCAGTGTTCAATGGGATCCTGAAGGTTTCAGTCAGTGTTCAGTGCTGAATCCTGAATCTTTTTCTCTTCAGTACATCTGTTGGCTCCAGTGAACGTCACAGCTGTGGATGTTAAGGCACGGAATGTCACCCTCAAGTGGAGTTGGCCCGTGACTGCGTATGAGAAACTGCAGATGGTTTGCCAGCTGCGGCTCCATGATGGTGAATTTTCCAGCACAGTGAGTTTCACATTAACTTGGTATTGTTTGTTTTTCTATGTGGGTTTGATGTTTCAGAAAGCAAAGACGTGTGAAACTGTCAAAATCTTTCTTTCTTTTGTGTTCCTTAAATGAAAGATCATATAAAGGTTAGTAAAAGAACAGTTAAAGCTCACGGATTTGATTGCCAGGAGACACGCACTGATAAATGTACTTTGCACAGAAAGTCACTTTGGATAAAAGCATCTGCCAGTACATGCATAAATGCATTCATTTAATTCACTTCATTGACTTTTACTTTCTCTGCTTTACATTTAAAATGTTACCCATCAGTGTTTTATCTGTTATGCCTTTTTTATGTATTCATTTCACAAGTAATTTAAGCTATTTAATGTACAAAATTGTTATGTAATTGCCGTACATTTGAAAGCTAATAAACTCTGACTGTTACGTTTAACCTTCTCTACACGTATTCTCTCTCTCCAGCGTAACTACAGCGGTACAGGTCTATCTTCTGTCCTGCTGGATGGTTTGTGGCCAGATGTTGAATACACTCTGTCTTTAAGCTGTGGGTCTCTGCACAGTTTCTGGAGATGGGGAGATGACAGCGCCCCCTACAGGATCCACACAAAAATGGACCGTGAGTGATCAGAATAACTTAACGTAGAGAACATAAACATTAATACATTTAAACTGAGTCTTTTTTATTAGCTGCATTTGATTAAATGTTTCATTTCTGTTTTACTATGAACTAGCCCTTGACGCTGATGTGATATGAACGTAATCACATTAAATGAATAATAATAAATGAGCATGAATGAGAAAACCTGGTGTTTGTATAACACAGTATGTGCTGGTGTTTGTATAACACAGTATGTGCTGGTGTTTGTATAACACAGTATGTGCTGGTGTTTGTATAACACAGTATGTGCTGGTGTTTTTGTATAACACAGTATGTGCTGGTGTTTGTATAACACAGTATGTGCTGGTGTTTGTATAACACAGTATGTGCTGGTGTTTGTATAACACAGTATGTGCTGGTGTTTGTATAACACAGTATGTGCTGGTGTTTGTATAACACAGTATGTGCTGGTGTTTGTATAACACAGTATGTGCTGGTGTTTCAGGGCCTGATGCTCCAGATGTTTGGTTCTGGATGGACAGTGACACCACAGGACGTGTTTTGTGGAAAGTAAGGGCACAACTTTTACTTTCACCAAGGATCATCAAGGATCTGAAAAACAGATTTTGTCAGAAGTCTCTTGTCTCTCTCTCTCTCCACTCAGCCTCTGTCTGTGCGTGAATGTCACGGGGCTTTAGACGGCTACAAGGTTTCTCAGAGTGTGGCAGAGGAAGACAAATGGATCACAGTGTCTCTGTCTCACAATGACCTCAGCTATCCCATCACACTCACCAACAGCAGTGACATCACTGTTGCCGTGGCAGCGCGAAACCCAGCTGGTCTCTCGCAGCCTTCCGCTGTGACAGTACCAGCATACAGAGCAGGTACCAAATCGTTCACATGCTGTTCTCTGTTCCTGTGGGTTCTCTGCTTTTGACTCTTAGTGTTTTCCCACCTTCTAAAAAGCTTTTTAAGACACGTCTTTTAAGACATATCTAGGCACCAGAGACATTTTGACATGGACCTCCCAGACTATTACACAAAGTCATGCACTATAAGAACACCTTCAGTTTAGGGCTGTCAGGATAGCAGTTTTTTGTGACCTAAATATTTAACAATATTATCAAATAACGTCAGAGGAGAATTAATTCAGACTGCTGTGAATTAACTGTGTGTGTTACATTGATCTCAGCAGATTCCCAGCTGACTGTTTTTGAGCTGCCTGGCACAGACGGAGGATTTAACGTGTCCTGGCAGCCCAGTGCTAATGCTAGCAGAGGGTATGTGCTGGAGTGGATCCCCACGGGCTGTGTGGCACTCTGCTCCGTCAGTTGGCTGAAGCTTCCAGAATCCAACAGCAGCATCAGAATCCAATCAGGTGAGCTTTCAATGAGTCTCTTAATAACTCAGAATTTAGCCTTGTTTGCATGTCTTGTTTACTTCACGGCTACATGCTTCTGTGTGCTCCGGTGAGTTCTGACTCTGTTGATTTCAGACTCTCTGGAGGCTGGAGTGCAGTACACTCTGTCTGTGTACGTTCTGTCTGCTGGAGCTCCAGTAATCCTGCAGAGGTGGCACGGCTACACACAGGAACTGAGTAAGAGATCCCCAATGTTTACTGTTAGAAGGTGCTTTCACCCAAACAGCCTTTGTTGGAATATTGACATTTTTCCACTAAGAGAGATTGCAGGATTTGCTTTAGTGGCAGTTGTGTGCGGTGATTGAGTTAAACACAGGAAGCTGTTAATTGTGTGAGCTACAGATGAAGTAGCTTTACTGGGCAAGTTTATCTGGTACATTTATGACAGTTTAACAGTTTTTTGTGTCAAAGCACCTATTGATTGTTTACAACCAATGCTACGTTAGCATCTGCTATTTATTGCTTCACTGCAGATATAAAGATCCAATAAAATGCATTGATGAGCAGTTTTCTGTATGTTCCAGTGTAGGCGATGATGTCATCAATATTTTAGGTTTATTTTGCCAGATAAAGACTACATTCTAAATGAGTTTATCGGATAGAAGTTATTGTTAGCAACTTTTTGTCATAGGTGTACAATTCTTCCTCTAAGCCAACAGATATTTAAAAAAACATACAGTTCATATTTTTTGATTTGATAAAGCACTTGTGGTAGATTTAGGAGAATCATCTGGTGTTTGTGTCTGAACTTGCTCGTGCTCTCTCTCTCTCTCTCTCTCTCTCTCTCTCTCTCTCTCTCTCTCTCTCTCTCTCTCTTCTACGGTTCTTCTGTAGTTCCCATGCATTCAGTTGGTGATCTGTCAGCCAATCAAACTGGCTCTGATGTTCTGTTGTCTTGGAAACCCATCCCAATTCAGCATCAGCGGGGTTTCGTACGCGGATACAACATCTACCTGGCAAATGCAGCGCACCTGGAACTTATTGGTAAATTGTGCTGCACAACCATCTGCTAATAAGAAACAAATTAATGCATTTCTTATTTATCTTTAAATTATAAATCATTAGCTTGCTGGTCAATAAGAGCAGAGTTTTCCAAAACAAGATGTAAATTTGTGATTGGCATTATGTTACAAATAACTTCCAGCTAATCTCATGCAGTGACATGTAAAATGTAAATTAATAAACGTAAAATTAGCCGATTTATTATCCATAATATGAGCATCTGGAAAAATAAAGAATAAACAGACATTTGATGGTGTTATATTGATGGTCTGTTCTGGGTTGTGTTTACAGAGAATGTATCTGATCCTGAGGTTCGATCATACAGGGTGAAGAGTTTGTCTGTGGCCTCATATAAGTTTATTGTGAAGTCATACAACTCAGCTGGAGAAGATGCTGGAGCAACTGTGGCCATTAAACTGGAGATGAACAGTATGTCTTTGTACTTAAATTCATTCTGATTCATTTCTGCACAATATGTGAAATACATGAATACCTTCACTGTAAGAAATAAAGTGCTCTGTTTTAACACCTGATGCTTTTGGAGAACCTTCTTCCACGAAGAATCTCATTTTGTCATTTTTAGAAGACCATCTGTGGTACTGATGGTTAAAAGAACCAAGAAACCATCACACTGTTCTGAGGAACATATAATGTAACATCAAGACTGATCTCTAAAGAACTGTGTGGTCCACTCAGGAACCAAATACAGCTAAAAGTGGTTCTTCATAGGAAGAGGTTCTTGACCTCAACTGATCCAAAGAACTATTTACGAGAAACTTTTAAGAGAGCTGTGTAGCCTCATGTTCAGTCCTGCTCCTGAAGATCTGTCTTCCTGCACAGTACAGATCTAACTTTAGTTCAGTTCAAATTAACGGGCGGGTGTGTTAGATTGTGACTGGAACAAAACTCTTCAGGAAGGAAGATCTAACAGTGTCTTTTCTGATCTGCAGCCGACGTGTTGGTTGTTGGGATTCTGGTGCCGCTGGGATTCATGTTCTGCTTTCTGATCCTGGTCAGCATCTTCTGCTATAAGAAGAGAGAGTGGTGAGTCTGTGTTCTGAAGAGCGTTTTCATCCAGCACTGTCATTTATAAAAGCCACTAAACTGAATCGATTAGATGCAGATTTCTGCTAAAGCAGACTGTTATTTCTGTCTTGCTGATAAATGTAATTCAATAATTCAGTGAATGTTTGTACTGTATTACAGTAAATAGACTTTTTTCTGATGGTAATATGGGAAGTGCTGTTTAATTGCCAAATTCAAACTTCAATGCAATAAACCATAATGGTTCTATTTTATAACCATAAAAAGCCTTTATTAAGATAATTATTCATTTTTTTTTTTTTAATTTTTAGATTTTGGGGTGAAATATGACCTGATTTGTTTTTAGATTTGCATATTTACTGGTGTTGACTTCTGTGTTTTTACTGTATTTTTTTTAGGGTTAAGAAAGCTTTCTATCCTGAAATTCCGGGACCCAAAGTGCCTGGAGACTGGTCTTCCCCACAGGTAGCCCCCCCTTCATTTTTCTTTACTTTCCTTTTTTTCTTCCTTTTAATCCACTTCTTCCTTACAACTGCTTGTATTCTTGGTTGTGTTTAGGGTCCTTTGGATGTGAAACCGTCTCCTCACAGTCTGGTTGAGATTGTGGACAGTCCGGAGTGGGACTTCAGTAAGGAGGGCCTGGTCCCGGTACCAGAGGAAGAGGAAGAGTTTGAGAATGAAAACATTGATGTGGACACAGACTCTGACGAACCAGCCCTCCTAAGATACTACAACCAGGTGGTTGGTGACGGTTCCTGTGGTAACCATGTTTCAGAATCGTCTGGTTCTTCAACCTTCTCGGTAGGCTCGACACAGACAGAAATCACTTATGCAGGCATCCAGAGCCCGACCTCCTTACAAGGAGGGACGTATGGTGGAGGTTACAGGCCTCAGATGCAGTCATCCCTCTCAAGCCCGGCTGAACCCCAGGCTGGATTTGAGATGGACCACCAAGAAGAGAGCTTGAATGCAGGTTATAAGCCACAGTGTTCCTGGCAGCTTGATTCTCCTGAAGCGGATCATTTTAGTGGTTCTCTCGGTAGCCCTACATCAGTCACATCATCACAGTTTCTTATTCCAGAGTGTCCTGAGGAGAAACCACAGTCATCCAGCACCTGGTTTCACAGTCTTCTGTCTGGAAAATCATGAGACCGTGACACGTCTACGATTTCACTTTTATTCCTGTTGTTTAGCTTTATGAAAACTTTTTTTTTGTTTGTTTTGGGGTTTGGTCCCTTACTGGAAATTACAGTTATGTAATCGAACATCACTGCTGTTTCTCATGGACCCATGTTACTGATCTGAGAGGTGAAGTACTACTGAAGAACAGAAGGGAGCCGTGTCTTCTTGCACTCACTTGGAGCAGTATGATGATTAACCCATAGAGGGTGCTGCCACTTGCCTTTGCACTGCATCAGAGGTCTCCAACGAGGTCCACTGAGCTGCACAGTTTATCTCCAGCACCTAAAGCAGCTAATCATAGTCTTGGGAATGACAGAAACATCCAGGCAGGTGTGTTGGAGTATAAGCTGAGTTAAATTCCGCAGCTCTGTGGACCTCCAGGAACATGGATTGGAGATCCACGCAGTACAGTGATGTTTTGCAGCTTTAGCTTCTTTTCGCAGTGTTACTGGGGTTATCTGAGAAAGTCTACATTCCTATGATATGATCTGTATTGTACCCAAACTGCATTCACTACTAATGTTTTCTTGCCTATTTTTGCCCCAGTTTTGTAGTATTGAAATATAAAAGATCAGACCTCTCCGCAAAGACTCCAGCAGGGGAAACTTGATCCTCCTGGAGCACATATTCATCTCTAAACTTGCGTAAGGGCACTGATGCTATAAAACTGGTTCTTTCTTTTTATTTGTATTTTGTTAATTGGAAACCAGAGCTTTGAGGGTTTGTTTCAGTGGTAATGCTTCTTTCAGCTGATATCTGGAAGTTCAAATTTATTTCTATTTTTCAGAATGTTTCACATTTTTGAATTGTTGCAAAGCAGCGTTACAGAAAATGCATTTTAACACAAAAATTGCTTGCAGAACAAAGTTGTTATGTAGCTCCTGGGTTAGATTAATCCGCTTATGACCTTTCCTTGATAAAGGAACTCTTTTCACACGTGGTGTGTCAGCGCAGTCAGTGTTACTGTATGATGTCAAGCAGCTAGTTATCCGTTTGATTAGCAGTCCATGTTCCGTCATAGGGTAGAAAAAATGACAACATTTATACAAAGAATAATCTCTGTTTATGGTCTAATAATCCAGGTTTTTTGGACACCGGTTTCTATTCTTTAGTTAGTTTATTTCAATTTTTAAGGTCAGTAGCATTTAATGAAAGTGGCATTATACGTGCAATCTGTGAAAGACGTGTTGGTTTTATGAAGCTTTCCAGTTCACAGCCAACTTTAATCTGAGAGTTTCCTCAAATCTCATAAATGCATAGCAGCCCTAGATAGAACAGTGTTTGCCATACACTAGTGTCATTATATATATGGAAGGGTTTATCGTTCTGATTGTAGATTTATTAGTCTTGCGTTTCAGAATGTGCACTCCTGCTTTAGTTTGTCATGACCGCAGTGTGCCTCAAGAAAAAATGTTTTCCCTGTCAAAGTTGTTTGATTATGGGGTAAACCTGGCCTTACTGACATCACATCAAACAGCTTGTGTCAGGCCTGTACCTAACATCCAAACATATAAGAGCTGCCCAGCTGACAATTTTAGGCTGTAAGAACATTTTCCTAATGTTTCCATTAAGGAAAAAGAACGTTAAATTTTGAATGTTTCATGACTGTTCAAAATGTCCTTTATAGATATAATGTTATTGCTTGGTTCTAAGAACATTGTTCAAAAACTATAATTTTATAATGTTTTTAAAATATTCCAGTAATGATTTAAGAACAACATTTTTATGCTAATGTTTTTAGAATGTTGGCCAACCTCATGGGGAAAAAATTCTGAACAAAGAACGTTCTGAGAACGTTCCCTGTTAGCTTGGTATGTTACATTATTGTGAAAGCTTTTTTCTTTTAAAACACTGTGTGTCTTGTTAGTTGTTTGAACCTGTGCTGTGCTCTATACAACCTCAGCTGAAATACACATGGCCTTTATCATAGCTTGTAGTTCCAAAGAAAAATATGTTGTCTTCAAATCCAAAATATTAGAACTTACTCTGCCTCTGAAGCGACTACGGTGACTGTTGTAGGTTATAGTCTGAGAGTATTTACCTGAGACTGTATTTAAGGGCATTAGATATTAGATGGACAGTTTGTAGGGTTCAGTTTGTTGCAGACTGCTTAAGCTTTAAACACAACTGTGAAAGACTTGTTTAAATATTTACCTATTGATATGTAACATTTGCAGACACACCATAGAAAACCATTTAAGAAAAAGTACTAATGTTCATGTTTGTATTTTCGTATAGGATGTGAAAAGCAGATAAATGTTTGTTTTAAAATGAGCTTCCTGGTTAAGCTAAATTTGTGGACAGCTCAGTTTTGTTCAGCTGTCAGTAGACATGAAGATTCATTTGTAATATGGATCTTGCTCTCTGCAGGGCTGGCAGGGTGAAAGTGTTCAGATCTCACAGAGCAGGTTCTTGGTGCAGGAGCGAGGTGACTTTTATCTTGCCCACACAGGAAAAACGTTTTTGGTCAGAGTGAACACACAATCGCTACATTTAATCAGTATTTTTGTTATATTTTCCAGTAAAAATATCTGAACTTCCTTAAAACAAGATAAATAGACTTGCAAAAGAAATTGCATTAGACATTAAAGACTCATCAGATAATATACATCTTACGTTTAAAAAATATTTAGATGTTTTTACTGGAAAACAAGTTTTGTACAGTGAAATTGCGTACCACACTACAAATACACTACAATACTGTACTATCTTGTAAAGATTAAATGAACACTAATGTATATAAGCTTTGTGTGCATGACTAATATCAGAAACAGTGCAGCAAAGTTCAGATGAACTCATATTACAGGAACACTGTATTGCTGCATTTGTATGCATGACTAATTCCTCATTCAGTGATGAGAGAAGTACAGAAAGAGCTTTTAATAATCATAAATGCTATCAGAATCAGTAAGCAAGTGTAAGAAATGATGAAGGTATATACAGAGCTCTTACTCTGCTCTTACTAACACAATATCATGCTGTGTGTTATACAATAAAGCCAGAAAAACCGAGGTTGTGCTTGTGCTCATTTCTTAAGCAGAACCACTAAACTTTCTCCAGTTCAGTAGAGAGGAAGACTGGTTTTACACTGGTTTTATGCTGGTTTTACACTGGGTTTACGCTGGTTTTATACTGGTTTTAGTGGAATAAAAGCAGACTGCAGCGCTCTTGGGAGAAAAGTCACTGATTTATCAGTATATCTGCTTTAATTCGTAGCCTATTCTTGATAAATTGTACGGATTATTGATCTTTATTTCTCGGGGGGCGTTTTTTCACATCTTGCTCTTGGTTTACACTTGATTCAAACAAAGTAACGGGGAAAACTGAAGGCCTCGTCATCGGGAAGCCTGTGGAAAATGTGGGTCACGTGCTCATCTGTCGCGAATCCCGTTCTGGGAATTCGAGCTGCGCCTTTGAGCTCCGGAGGTTTGGTTGCCATGACAACACCAAGCCAAACCGATGCCATCCGTAACCTCGACAGAGTGTGTAGAAAACCTTCATATATCTGAATCAGATATCACTGATCTGATATCACTGGTCTGATATCACTGGTCTGATATCACTGATCTGATATCACTGATCTGATATCTGTGCAGTCTTCATGTGATTCTGCACGACAATGTCGGACATCATCTGCCAGTGGCTGAACTCAGACGTGCGTCTGTCAAAAGTCGTCGGTAAGTGTCTGTAGTGTAACAGATACTAACTAATACAGGTTAACTAGCACCAGTTCATCAGATAAAACAGGCAGTAATGGTGAGTGTCTGTAGTGTAACAGATACTAACTAATACAGGTTAACTAGCACCAGTTCATCAGATAAAACAGGCAGTAATGGTGAGTGTCTGTAGTGTAACAGATACTAACTAATACAGGTTAACTAGCACCAGTTCATCAGATAAGCAGTTTAATAGAGGCAGTAATGGTGAGTGTCTGTAGTGTAACAGATACTAACTAATACAGGTTAACTAGCACCAGTACATCAGATAAAACAGGCAGTAATGGTGAGTGTCTGTAGTGTAACAGATACTAACTAATACAGGTTAACTAGCACCAGTACATCAGATAAAACAGGCAGTAATGGTGAGTGTCTGTAGTGTAACAGATACTAACTAATACAGGTTAACTAGCACCAGTACGTCAGATAAAACAGGCAGTAATGGTGAGTGTCTGTAGTCTAACAGATACTAACTAATACAGGTTAACTAGCACCAGTACATCAGATAAAACAGGCAGTAATGGTGAGTGTCTGTAGTCTAACATATACTAACTAATACAGGTTAACTAGCACCAGTACATCAGATAAAACAGGCAGTAATGGTGAGTGTCTGTAGTGTAACAGATACTAACTAATACAGGTTAACTAGCACCAGTTCATCAGATAAAACAGGCAGTAATGGTGAGTGTCTGTAGTGTAACAGATACTAACTAATACAGGTTAACTAGCACCAGTTCATCAGATAAGCAGTTTAATAGAGGCAGTAATGGTGAGTGTCTGTAGTGTAACAGATACTAACTAATACAGGTTAACTAGCACCAGTTCATCAGATAAAACAGGCAGTAATGGTGAGTGTCTGTAGTCTAACAGATACTAACTAATACAGGTTAACTAGCACCAGTTCATCAGATAAAACAGGCAGTAATGGTGAGTGTCTGTAGTCTAACAGATACTAACTAATACAGGTTAACTAGCACCAGTTCATCAGATAAAACAGGCAGTAATGGTGAGTGTCTGTAGTGTAACAGATACTAACTAATACAGGTTAACTAGCACCAGTTCATCAGATAAGCAGTTTAATAGAGGCAGTAATGGTGAGTGTCTGTAGTGTAACAGATACTAACTAATACAGGTTAACTAGCACCAGTTCATCAGATAAGCAGTTTAATAGAGGCAGTAATGGTGAGTGTGGTGAATCGTGTGTTTCAGAGCCGCACTCGCTTCACAGGGACTTCACTAGCGGACGTCTGATCGGAGAGATTCTCCACAGATATGAACTGCAGGATGATTTTCATCTCTTCTCAAAACAAAGGTGTGATGATCCCTGAATTCACTGTCACTTCTGTAAGGGGCTGTTTGCTCTTGACAGGCACATTTACTGGAAACTTTGCAGTGAGGCTCCATTCGTAACATTATTGTTTAGTTAACAAGAATGAACAGCATTTATTTGTCTTTGTGATTGCTAGTTTATGCATATACAATTGTTGTTCATTTATTGTGCATTAATGTTAACAGGTACATGTTGTGTAAGTATTGTTTATTTGCACTTCATGTTAAAGAATGCATTTAACTATTAACAAATAGTTCATTGTTTTAAAGTGTTACTGTATATGATGTGTGTGTGTATATATTTATAAAACAGAAATCTTATTGCTCTGTGCGTTTTTTTTGCGGCCTGTGATCTTCAACAGCACAGCAAATGCGAAGCTCAATAACTTCAGTCGACTCGAGCCCACGCTGCAGCTGCTGGGCGTGCCCTTTGACCTCACCATGGCCAGAGCCGTGATGGAGGGCAGGCAGGGGGCAGCCACGCATCTGCTGTACCAGCTCTACATTATCCTGCAGAAGAAGAGAAGATCAGGCCTCACCGCCACAGCCATGGAGATCATGCAGCCTGCGGCCACAGCTCGTCTACACCACGTCGAGAAGCACATCTACACAGAGGTGACGTTATTACAGTCGAACATTTCAGAGTCATTTCCGTTAGCCCCCTTTCTCAAGGGTGGTGTTAGTACACTAGTGGTTATGAAACTGGATCCAGAAGTCGACTTCTTAAACTGAGAAAGAATAAAGTATTTTTAACATGAGTAAAGGATCTTAGTGCTGCCCTTTATTCATTGTCATGCTTTATGGTTCTTGAAAGGTAGGGTAAGCAGTTTCGGAGAGTCTAGCATTAGCAAGCTAGCTTTAAAAGCATAAGATCCCGCCCTCCCTTCAGAGCGCTCTCCAAAGCCACACCTCCAACACTTGAAAACAGTTTGACAGGACAGTAGGGCATTCAATCATTGTATTCAGACCAAATGCAATGATTGGACGTACATTCTATAGTCCTGTACCTTACATAGAAGATAAATTTATACACACAGAAAATAATTTCTCAATAGACAAACTGTTTATTGTAAACCAGACACAACACTTTATATCATTTCTTTGGAATGTTTTGCAGCGTTTAAAGACGGTGGTGAGGCGTGAAACTGATCTGAAGATGCAGAAGATCGCTAAACGCTTCCATAAAAGAGGGCAGGACATGTACCACCACTCGGTCATGACAGAACTCCTGCAGGAGAAAGAACGAATCAGACGGCAAGAGGAGAGAAGAATGAGGGACCTTGAAAAGGTTTGTTCTGCAGGACCAAAACTTGTCTGATTTTCAGTAAGCAAAACTAAATTCTTGAATCAGATTGAATGTATCTTGAATATAAATGCTGTGTTGTGCTGTTTGCTGGCTGTTTTGTTGTGTTGTAGTTTGATGTTTTGATGTTTGTAGCACCGACAGACACGCAGGAAGCAGCAGGAGATGATGATTCAGATAAAGTCGGCTGTGGTTCAGATTCCTAAACCTCCACCGTCTCGGTCATCCAGAGCTCTGGAGAGACAGCTGCAGCTTCGCAAACAGAGGGAGGCTCAGGTGAACCGTTCTCACCTTGTTTATTACTGTTGAAAATATGCCTGGGTCAGATTTCATCTCAAAATTAAGCAAAATGAGGCCCTTAGTCACCTTTAGTCACTTAAGAATGTATTTATATGGTGACCTATACATTTGCCACAGAAATGATTTTATATGATGTAGTCAAACTGACTCCATTTGTTAACAACAAAAGTCATTTGTAAAGGTCTGATGTAACAGAAAAACTGCAGCTACAGTGTGGACAGCTGGTAAAATTCACTTTACACAGTGATGGTATAAATACACATTACTGCTACTCTGTCTACCAGCTTTACACTAATACAACAGACTGTAAAGTTCTGAACTAAATGAGATACACATGGAAGAGCAGTGTGGATTATCAAAGATTGATCAGTGAGCACATTTTAAGATTAAATCTGATTTGCAGCACGTCCATCGTGACATAGCTCAGTTCGAGAAGAACCAGAAGGTGATTTCTCCTGCTGGGGGCGGAGCTTTACTTTACAGGTGTGTTTACAGTATAGCAGAGCTTCTGCTTTAAATATTAATATTAGAAAATGATGTCAACTTTAACTGCTTTGGAATGTTACAGACTTTATGTGTTGTTTTTGCTTGTGTTTCAGTGGTGATGTGACCCAGCAGATGAGTGAAGATGAGAAGGAGCAGTGGAACAGAGAATACATTGAGAAGATCCGTCAGCGTCTGGAGGAGGATGCCTCTGCCCGAGAGCAGAGAGAGATGCGCAGACGTCGTGCCCTCATGGACCAGCTCAGAGCCCACGAGGCTGAGCAGGTGAAACTGCTTTTGATCTGACATCACCTGTCTTACTTGCAGTTGCTTTTCCTTGCTGTATAAAGCAAACAGGTCAAAACTCTTTTGTGCTTTATTTTTTAAGAGTTGGTTTTTCATGGTTTCTGTTCTGCAATATTCCTGTTCTTAATATATATCTCTCCCTTATTCAGTACAAAAAATATTTAAACATCTTTAAAACTATCATTTTAATACAGAAGCATTATATTTGCTTATTACAGATAATGAGACATAAATGTATTTCTAATACGTATTTGAATGTATGTATTTTTTAGGAATAAACCTTGAATGCATTTATTGCATTGCATTTATCACTTTATTTCTTACTTTCTGACAGACATTGTTTGTAGTTTAGCTGGAGCAAGCTAGTTTAGGCAGTTGACCAGCTGGACTACCTGGAACACTGTTTTGGTCAAGCTAGTTAGAGCTGGTAGACTGTCTTGGAATGTTAACAAACCAGCTGGTCCACAAACAAGATGATTACCTGCCAGTAAGTTAAATATGTTTTGCTGATATCTGACTCGGGAGAGAACGTGTTGATATTGATTGTTCAGGAGGCGATGCGAGAGGAGCAGATGGTGAGCAGACTGATGCGACAGACGCAGCAGGAGAAGAGGATTGTCGTGCAGCTGATGCAGATTAAACAGCAGAAAGAGGTGCTGCGACACAACCGCCTCTTCCAGGAGAGCCAGTACCAGGAACGACGCGTTCGAGACTTTCAAGAGGCCCTGGATAGAGAAGCAGTAGGAGAAAACACACACAACAAAAATGAATAGATTGTAAGAAGTGGCCCATGAAGTATCTGAGATAGTTTCGATAAAGCGGTTCTGATCTGCTTCAGGTTCTAGCCCAACAGGAACGTCTGGACCGTAGTGAGGAGATCCAGATGGAACGTGAGCTACACAAGCAGCTAGCTGCCGAACGCGCTCACGCTCGGTATTGCAAACACTTCGACATCTGCAGAGGAATTCTGGAGCAGATTGTGGATCTGGCCACCAAAGCTGGAGAATATCGACTCCTCACAGACAAGTATTTATTTAATCTCTCTTCTGATCTGTGTATAATTTAAATTCTTAAACAAATTGCTGTTAAATAGGAAATAAAACAGCAAGTTGTAAAAACGTGTCTTTATCATCTCACTGTGGTCAGTCTGATACCCGTGAAGCTGATGCAGGAGTGGATGGAGTTGTTTTTGAGTGGGAAACCTCTGTATGAGGGGGCCAGTGTGCAGCCCCTTCCTGTCGACCCCACACCAGAGCAGATCACTGAACTGCAGAAGATCCAGATTCTTAACAACCAAGACTATGATGAGTATGTGGTAAGTAAAAACTGAGCAAATAAAAGTGCTACATTTTTGGCTCCCCAAAGAGAAAGAACCATTTAGTCAAAGGTACTTAAAAGAACCATTTCTTTTTTTACCTTTTTATAGTCTTAGGAACTCTTTTCCACTGCAAAGAAATTTTTGTGAAACAGAAAGGTTCTATAAATGTTAAAGGTTCTGTATTGAACCACACAGCAAAGACTAGTTCTTTTATGGTTGTGTGATGCATCATGAGTTGTGTATGGTGGTGTGTTCACCGTATTTATAATATTTAGTCTCTGATGATGTGTATCTTTCTGTTTGTTTGCTTGTAATAGGCCATGATGGGTGAGTGGGTGTGGCCTGAAGAGGGAGAGAATCAAGCCCCGCCCCTGAATAATGTCATTCTGGATCATGTGCTGAACCGTATGCAGAACATGATAAAGCCACCTGAGACCAGCACCCCCCCTCCTCTGTTCCCCAGATTCACTATCAGAGCATGTGTGCTGGGAAAAACCCACACAGGCAAAACCAGCTGCCTGACCAGAATCAGCAGCGGTACGAGTTTATACTCATCACAATAAATCTGTACATTAGGGCTGTATATAGAGGAAGAGCCCGTGAAAATAAAACTGGAGTTTTGTGGCTCTTAGTTGACGTCTTTTAGACATGAGGTCATATGCTGGAGTTCTCCTACAGGTGGATATTATTATATTTTAACAGACACATTTCAAATATGGAAACTCTTCCTGGTACTAAACATATTAACAAACGCATCTTGCATTTATAAAATTGTCGTCCAATGAAATATACAATGAGAACATCACTCTCCTGTATGAGAACCACTAACACTTTCTGTAAAGTCAGTTTGTGTATTTATTTTATAACTAACTTGCTGTTTGTTTATCTCTGGGATCAGCTCTTGGCCTGCATGTGCTGTCAGTGAACATTTTAATCCAGCAGCTCCTGACTGTCTACCAGCTGCAGAAACAGGCCAGAGATGAAAGCCAGACTGTGTCACAGGTCAAGAACTCTGAACTAAACTGAACTAAACTGAACTAAACACACGTGATAACACCTGCTGTAAAATCTGTGAAGTTTATTTCATATCTCTGTCCTGTGTTTGATGTAGAGGGGTTTGGAAAGATTTGTTTCCCCCCCTGAAGGTGATGTGCAGTCTCAGAGAGATGAAGAGGAAATCTCCTCACCTCAGGATATGGGTGAGAATATGAGACTGTTTCAAAATTGTGACTTATGTAATTTAACTGAAGGTGTATGTGATTTATATTTATTCTGCATTTATTAAAGTTACAAAGGATCAGATATAAAAGAAAATTATTATTTTACAATAATTCAGTTCTTATTTTACAAACAAAATAATTTTATTTCTTAAATTCAATTACACTTGTCTATTCTTGCATTTATTTCTGTATTTATTTAATTGTACTGTATTTATTTATCCATATTTTGTCATATTTTGTCCTCCATAAATGTACTAAAGTACAAAAATTTAGTCATTAGAAGGTTAGAAAAAGAGTGATAACATTTGCTTGTAAATATTCCCTCAGTTTGCAGTAGTGACATCACTCATCTGACATCACGCCCTCCTGAATCTGAGACATCTGGACCTCCAGAAAGAGAGGACCAAGAGAAAACCGAAGTACAGCTGCTGCCCACATGAAAACTGATGTGTTATCTCTGTTTGACGTGGTGATGATGGGAGATGTTTTGTTTCTCAGTGGTCTTCACAAGCACAGTGCGGTGCTGCTCTACAGAAGATTCTCACAACAGGCAGAGCAGTTCCTGATCCGCTGCTCACTGACATCATAGTGGATGCTATCAGGTGAAGACAGACAGACAGACTGATTTGCCTTTACAAATATATGTGTTTAAAATGTACATCCTCAGTTATGCCAGTACAGATGCACTTTATCTTCTCATCAGATTTTTCTGACCAATCCAATGCGCTCTAGAATCTGAACCGCCCCACCCACCCATCTCTCAATAAATCCCACCTTAATTCCTGTTTCGGCCTTTAATTTCACCTGGTGTTTAGTTCATTACAATTCAGCTTGATTTCATCCTGCTGTGTTCTGTAGGAATGTTCCTGCTGACAGTGGTTGGGTTCTAGATGGGTTCCCTGTGAACATCACTCAGGCTCTGCTGCTGGAGAAAGCTCTAACCGGAGCAGAACCTGGTGAGACTGAGCAGAACACACAGAACCACCGAGCCACAGACAGGAAGACTCGTAAAGATCCAGCTCATCCATCTCCAGCGCTGGATCTGGTCGTGCTGTTGGATGTTTCAGATGACCAGGTTCTGGAGCGAGCTGCTCACCAGGCTGGTGAGTTAAAACTGACTGAAGTAGTTTAGTATGTGACTCACTCTAAACCAGCCCAACACTGTGCTTTACCAGCTGAGCTACAGTGATTAATGATGGTCTGTGATTTTATCTCGACTCATCAGTGGAGGATCAGAGCAGAGAGAAGGACTGTGATGATCTTGAGGAGAGTCTGACAGCTTCCATCTCCACTGATAAACGCCTGGAAAGAGATCAGATACAGCACAGGTGTATGGATACAAAAACATAAAGATCAGAGTACAAATAGCAGAAATTTGCTGATTTATCAGTAATATCCAAAAGCTGCTCTTACAGTGCAATATAGATATAAAGTGCAATATATATAAAGTCTGTTGCTTACAGCTAACACATTTTGGCAAATAGCTTTTTTTACATTTTATTTTTAACATATTACACCTGTGAAATGACATTCTTTATCAATTCATGTCACTTGGACCTTTGACATGATTTTTCTTTAACAGAATTAATGGTTTCCATGACACTTGGCCAAAACTGCAGAAATGGTTTGGTGACAAGCAGAATATTCTAGTGAAGCTTCCTGCAGAAGCAGATGAAGAACTTCTCTTGAAGAATGTGGAAACACTTTTGAAAGACACAATGGACTCAGTTGAAAAAGGCAGATGTTCATCTATTTTCACTAGATTGATTCACACTGTTTCAGCGTCTGTTTATAACTGACTTCCTCATTCTAAACCCGGAAATGTGAAAAAGGTTTATGTTGAAATGCTTTCTCACCTGCCCTACAGGAGCTGCTCTGAGTCATTCCAGGAAGACTTCTGCTTCATCTGATCACACCCGTGCAGGAAGTGCCCGATCTGCTAAGTGTCCACCTACCACCCCAAGATCTGCTGCCCGGGTCTATGTGGATGAGCCCTTACCGCAGGCACTGACACAGCCTTTACACCCCCGTCTCTTTGAAGACAGACACTGATTAAACATGGAAAAAACACACGGAAAGAGTCTGTTTGCTTCCAAATGTCAGATGTGCAGATCTTTGATTTTTGTAGGGCTTGTCCTCACAATTCTTGGTTTAATTAGACCTTTAATTAGGGTTGTAAGCAGGAACACGCCAGGTCTGGATCCAGCACTCACTAGCTCATATAACACATTTAGCTCAGTATTAAGTCATTTAAACTAAAACCAGCTTTGGGCCTGGTCATGAAAAAGTATAACAATTTGTCGGAAACTTCCAGTATCACTTAAACATGTAAAACAGAGTAGCAATGAGTTTCCATTAGTCATGTGTACTGTACACAAGTTCTTCTTAGGGGTCCAAATCACCAGTGAATCCATGGAGAGCAAATATTTACACATACGTTCAGTCATTCTTTAATTTACACATTCATTTACTTTAATGCAAATAGGAAAACTACAGTCTCTCTGTTAACAATGTGTCAGTGCACGACTGTCAGTGAGTTCAGTGAAAATTTAAAGTGAGCTGGAAAATATCTAAACTGCACCTGTTTGTAAATGTATACATTCATATATGATGGTTTTAACATTAAGTCTGTGTGGTTTTCTGTTGGTCATCTGTTTGTAGGAGATCCCTAAGTATCTTGTGCTGTACTGGGAGAACGTCTGTGCTGCATATGTGACTAACGTCAAAACGGTGATGCAGAACCTTCGTGGTGAACGTGAACTCATCATCCACCATCTGTACGACATCCGGTAAGAGTTCAACACTCAAACGTGAGGTGAGCACTAGTGTGTTTGAGTGTAAAGAATCACAGAATTAAACCCCAGCTCACCTCATAAAGGTCTGAGAGATACAGGCAGTTTGGCCTGAGCTCGGCAGGTGTGTGTGTTTTCAGAGAGAACTTCAGACAGTATCTTCTGAAGCCGGATCTGAAGCAGGAGTTTGTGAGTGTTTGGCAGCGGGATTACAACAGCGTTCCTGACAACATCAGGGAGGATGAGGAGACCAAAGGAGAGCTCCACCAAAGGCTCGATGTAAGAGGGACCTCCACAAGCACAAGTTCTGAACCACAAATAATCCATGCATGCAGCAGACGTGTACTCATTATTTTTATATTAGCATTTGTGTGTGTGTGTGTGTGTGCAGGACCTGCGAGAGCGTTTGTGGGATATCTCTGATAAACGTAAGGAAGAGGCTGTACAGGAGAGAGCAGGTGTGACTGAAGATAGATGGTTAGAAGATCATTCAGCTGTTCTCATCAACCTTTATTCTGCACTGATGCAGGTAACACCCAGAAGACGCACACACACACACACTCACAGTGTAACACATCATGATATTCTTTCTGAGATTAGTTTAAAGGTTTATGTGTGTGTGTGTGTGTTTGCGTGTGTGCAGACAGAAGTGAGCAGGTTTCAGGACTCAGTGTTTCTGCTCAGAGATTATTACTCAGGTATGACTTCAGATCTGTTACCTCAGTCCACATGTGACTTCACTCGTGCTCCATTGCTTGACATCACATGGGATGACCAGATGGGACCAGAAACGGCCAACATGTAAGTCCTTACATGTATCCATTTTTCCTCACACCACAAACACTACATGCCCACATACCTTTAACAAGCCACTGGAGTTCTGCTCTGTGTTTGACACTGTTAAATAACAGAATATATATGACTCATAACAGTTGACTATGTTTGGAATATTATATTAAACAGAGCATACTGTATCCCGTACAATAGCTGTTACTGTATGCCATACTGTATCACTTTAGGAGACCTTAGCTCACTGTGAAATTTCAAATTTTAGCTCTTCTGGCTCTGGCCCCTCTGACAAACATGCAAAGAATCCTGGGAAAAAAGACACAGACGTGGAGGACCGGAGGAAATTGTATGTGTGCTTGTGTATGTCCTGGGGTTTCTGTGTGTGTTTATTTGTTGTTTATAGAGTCTGTATAAAAGTGATGAGCGTGTTGACAGTTGTTAAACTGTTGATCTATATTTGTCTTGTCAGGTTTCCATTGGTTACCAGCAGATCTTCTTCCAGTGAGTTCTTCAAGCCAGATCTTCTCCACCCTAATGAGAAACTACTGCAGGAGTTCTATGAGACGGCGCACACTGCTGTCAAAAATACGGTGTGTTTTATACCGGTGTGTGTGTGTGTGTGTCTGTGTGTGGATTAGCCTCATTTGACAATTTGACATTGTTGTAAAAGGGTAATATCTTCACACCTGTAACATCAGTCAAAATTCAGAATCATTTTACTATGTTGCTGTGTCACTCATACTGTTTGCATAAAACTGTGCGTCAGGTGTCTGCAGTGGTCCAGCGAGAGGAGGATGGTGATGGAGAACAGCAGCAGATGGAGACACAGAGAGCACAAGAACAGTCTCAGGTCTCTAACTCTGCTAAAGACAGAAAGAGAGCTGGTAAACAGAAAGGTAAACATCCTCTTATTCATGTCTGTGAGTTTCGGCTCTGTTTCGTGTGACACTGGTGTTTGTGTTGTTGTAGGTGTTCCCATCCCCTCTCAGGAGCCCAGCCCTCAACCTGCAGTAGAGGAGAACCCTGAGGAGGTGAAGAGGAGGGCAGTGAGGAGACGAATCCAGCAAGAGTTCACAGCTGCACTGAAACGTCAGGGTAAAACTAGATTTTAGAACTGTAGAATCTTTTTGGCTGTTACCAAGGTGTTGTTATGCAGTTGCTAATGTGTTCTTAAGTGTGTGATTGTATAAACAGTGGGAATATGATGTATCTGTATGCAGAAAACACAGTGAAGATGCGTGTGGAGCTGGTGAAGTCACACGGTGTGAGGACATTGTGCAGCCTGCAGCAGAGAGCAGAGCAGGTGTACAGGAACATGCAGGAGTGGCTGGAAGCTCGTTTCCTGTCTGAGATGAGCAGGTGAGAAAGAGAGAGGTGATGGAGGAATGAAACAGGAAAGGAAACTTTCACTGTTGTTTCTATGCACTCTTGAATTCTGTGAGAGCGCAGAGATGAGTGTAAATGAATAACGTACTTCCATAAGAGTGAATCTCACAAAGACATTTCAACATAATATCAGAAGAAACACATTATTGTTTGAATAGAAGAAAATGAATGAAGGTATTCACCATAAGTACACACATTTCTCTAAAACATTCAGTCATTTTGAACCTGGAATCTTTGATGATAAAGTTTATGGCTTGTTATATGAATTTGCTGGTGTAATAATTTCAGTATCGAGCAGCTGACAGAGTTGGTGAGGCTGCATGTTGAAAACGGCCTGCAGATCCATCACGAGCTTGTGCTGCACTGTGCCGATTTCTGTGTGGACGGAGACACGCGTGTTGTGGCGAGTGCCCCGTCCACTCCTCCCCCACCCCCACTGGAGCACCACAGTGACAGCACACTCACAGTCCAACAGCTCAACGGCCTCTGCGCTCATCTGCACAGGACTGCCCCGTCTGGTCAGAATCAGAACTGCACCAAAACACATCAGTCTTAGAGCTTTTGAAATCATCCTCATTTACTCATTCTGATCCCATATGACTTCTGATGAAAGGAAAATGTTCACTCTGCTCACTTCATGTGCAAAAACACAAAGCAACATAAAAGTCGTTCATACAACATTTTGGGTGATGGTTTGACTCTTTTGTATATTTGTGTAGTTAATGTAAACTTTTGTTTAGGTCTGTTGTCCAGTAATGAGTTGACTGAGGTTCTGCAGGAGTTAATCTCTCCTCACATGGGCAGTGATGTTCTACCTGAAGCCTGGATGAACATGACTCCCTTACAGGTACATGACCTCTCACTTACATTTATTCTGAGCTGACAAAAGATGACAAAACAGAAGAGACACACATTTAACTTTTACAGTCTTTCCCTTACATGAAAACAGGCCTATGATGGTACTGATGACATCATCATGCACTACACACATTTTCGTCCAATAAAATACTTCCTACAATAAGAATGCCCCTCTGCCTAAATTATTAAAAGCGTACCTCTAAGCATCAACAGAGACATTATAAAGTTATGAGACAAACCTCTCTCTTCACACAGGTCGTGGAGCTGGTGCGTGTATTAGCTCCTGACTCTGAGATGTTGGACTGGCGTCAGTTTGTGCTCAGTGCTGCCCTTCCCTGGCCGTTTCCTTCCAGGACTCAGCTGTTAAAAACTCTCCAGCGATTCAGAGCTGTTGATACTGCAGGAACTGGACTCATCACACTAGAACAGTACACACAGGTCGACACAGTTACACTCGCCTGTAGTTCACAGTGTTACTGCTGTAGTCAAACCAACAGAAGCTCATGTTATCATGAACAGATCTACAGTTAAAATACAGTATTTCTGCACCTCCTTTAACCTCCTTTCATTCATGTGTTTTATTGTATGATCAGGTTGAATTGTGGTTTTCTAGTGAAAAAGATCTTGTCCTGGATGACCCAACAGAACAATTGCCCTATGACAGACTAGACAACCTTAAGAAGGTAATGCAGTATTTTAAAGAGATTTTATTTGATATAAAACGTTTAGTTCAACTCTGACAACTTCAGAAGTATTTCTGTGTAAATACACGTATGTTACATCACCAGTTGTCTCCTGTGTCCGCATCTTGACCCGGCAGTGATGTGAAGTCATAATTAGCATGTCATTGTGGATTTTGTGTTTTATATGTGTGACATCACAAAGTTTATTAAAGCGTTTCATTAAATGCTTTTTTTTTGGACTGAATGGAAGTTTTAAATAAATGCAGTATCTTTTCATAATATAACTATATTTAACAATATACATCATTTTTTTAAATGTTTGATGCAGTGCTTTATTAAAATGTCACTGTCTAAATAAAATCAATAATTTAATCCTTCAGAGTTTTTAATCCATATATATTGTAACTGATGTAATGAATGTATTTATCCTGCTGTGTGTGCATGTGTGTGTGCATGTGTGTGTGCGCAGTTTTTCTTCACTCTGTTTGCGGGCACACACTCAGCTCCAGTGATGTTGGATTACATGAACATGCTGCTGTATTTCTGCTCTCATCCGGAAGTGACTCAGGGTTTCATCAGAGCGTTGAGCCTTGTGACAGAACATCCTCTACATTATAAACACAACAGCCCGCTGCTACAGGTACACACACACATCCTCTACATTATAAACACACCAGCCCGCTTCTGTAGTCTGTGAAATGTGATGAAACTGCTGTTATTACTGTAGTCTGTGAAATGTGATGAAACTGCTGTTATTACTGTAGTCTGTGAAATGTGATGAAACTGCTGTTATTACTGTAGTCTGTGAAATGTGATGAAACTGCTGTTATTACTGTAGTCTGTGAAATGTGATGAAACTGCTGTTATTACTGTAGTCTGTGAAATGTGATGAAACTGCTGTTATTACTGTAGTCTGTGAAATGTGATGAAACTGCTGTTATTACTGTAGTCTGTGCCACATATGGAGGGTGCAGAAGTTGTGGAGTTTGAAGAAGTGGAAGGAGGAGGGGCGGGGCCTGAGGAAGAGGGCGTGTCCATTGAGGATGTGCTCAGAGTTCTGAATCATGGAGATAATCATATCTCCGCCCACTCAGACCGCTTCCAGTCGAACTGCAGGAGCAGAGATGAGTACAGAGAGGTGAAACTCCCACTGACACACCATCATGTGTCCTTCAGTAGAACAGCAGATGTGGTCTTTATGCGACTGTATTTATGATGTGTGTGTGTTCAGGAGCTGGTGAAGGTGTGTAAGGAGCTGGGCTTTAAAGCAGAAGAGAAAATCCCATTTGCCATACTTTCCCAGCATCCATTTCTACAGGACCTCATGGAAACCTCATCGCAGTACCAGCTTAATGTAAGTGTTTCTTTTACTAACACATAAATGTATATGTATCTATTTCATTTAAATGAATATTAAATACTTTTAATGAACAAGTTCCTACAATCATTTGTTCACTTCATATTCTTCTCTTAATGAAACAAGACACAATAACATGAGACAATGTCTCGTTTTCACTTCAGAAAGATGAGATTATCAGCAGCTACACTAGTGTGTGTGTTCAGTTTTGTTGTGTATTTAAATGTATTGTTAGACTGAGAGTAAAAAAACATTTAACAGAAATTCTGCTTGCATTAAAAACACACATCAGTTTTAAAGAAACAAAGGTTTTAATGCAATACAGTAAAAGAGAGATGGAGAGAACGGTTTTAGCTTTACAATTCAGAAATGATTAATCAACAACAAAGTCTGACGAAATGTCTCCTTTGCAGGATGTTAACAAAATTCTGCAGACCCAGAAAACTGAAGGAGATTGTAAAAGCTGAGACATCGTAAACATATAACATACACCATCACCAAAATATACTGAATGTAAAGTACATATTCATGTAATTTGTAATAAAACATCACGTCTATGTTTAGACTGTTTTACAATGTATGGATACACAGTTATATCAGAAAGAGCTTGAACATTTATTTCATGTGTTTAGATTATTTTTAGGTTTTTTTTAGAACAAGTGGCATATTTAGAATCTTAATAAAACATTTTATGTATAACATTAAACATGATCAGTGTTATTCATATATTACTCAGTATATACATAATATTCAAAATCCCTTTTAATTCATGGGTGTGAGTTTGAACTGGATTATTCATACCCCACAGGAAATTACTTTTGAATAGAAATTACAGAAAGAATTAAAATTCAAAGAAATTAATAGGTAATGGATTCTGTCAGTTCAGTTCTTACTGGTGCACAACACTGGACCCATAATGAGATTGACAGATTTATCTTTAAACATGGGGCTTTGCGGTGTTTTAATAGATTATCACAGGAATAGCTTCTTCCATTTAGACTGTTCCGTTGCTCTGCTGTCTAATTACTGCTTATGTTGATGTGATCTAAGAGTTTTAAGAGTTTAGAGATTCTTTTGTCCTTCTTGTTCTTTGTCTGTATTTCGTTTTTCAGGATGGGCTGCATAATAACCGGTGTGAATACCAATTAGATAACAGTGTTCATCAAAAATATCATAGGTTAGGTTATCCTAGGTTATCCTTTTTTCAAAGTATTGTTGAGTAATGGCATGATGAGGAGTAGTCATAGGACTGTTCATTCAAGTCTATGATGAAACAGGTCCACTTTCTTCACCTGGATGCCCCACAATGCAGATCTGACTTCCTGCATGAGGAGGGGCATAGCTGTGACAACAGAGCAATCCAGGAGTGTCAGCAGGAGCATCAGTCTCCAGTTCAAATAGAGCATAATGAAGATGGCTGTCTCTTCATGGACAGTTGTATCAGTTGTGACTGGTGATCTTCAAAATTAAATACAGTTTTACAGTCTTCTGGAGCCTCAGTGAATAATGTTGCTCCAGATTGCAACTAGCAAAGGGCTTGATAACATGCACTGGTGTTTGCCCTAAACCTACTCCTGCACCCAATCCTCACACCAGTCTTCTGGCATTTTTACTTTTCAATAAAGCATTGTTTAGTATGTTAATCATCAAATTAAATAAATACCTGACATAATGGGACTGACAAATCTCTGTGTAGGTCACTGTAGGTCTTTTGGCAATGAGAGATTTGTAGTAATTTCCCCCCAGCAGACAGAAGCAGTAAGCAGAAGCAGGCTTTTTCATTACTTTTCTACATGTGTAAATCATCTACATTTTCCATCTCAATGTTGGTCTGATTCTGTTGCTCTGTAGCGCTGGATTCTTTGCTTCCATTGCTGTTACCTTCTAAGATATTCACAATGTCGTCTATGCCTTTAATTTTAGCTTGTGCTTTGATGTGGTCCAGAATGGGCTTGATGGAATAGGAGTATTCTATGACACTTCAGGTTTTACCTCTCTTTCCGTTGTACACATAGCCACCAGTGTGAATACCAATCAGCTTGCAATCTGCGTCAAAAATCGGAGAACCAGAAGATCCATGAAAGAAACAAGAGTCATAAGTTATCTGGTTCTCATGAAATTCCCATTTCTCCTTCAAGGACTTTTGTGACATAACATGATAGAAATCCATATTCTCAGTTATGTGTTTCTTTTCAGCCTCTTGTCGATTTTCTTTCCCAATGACAAAGCACGGGTCCATTTTCTTCACCGTACCATCTGGATACCCTATAATGCAGATCTGACTTCTGTTATCAGGTGAGTTTTGTCTGTAATGACTGAGCAATTCAGGATACTCAGCAATTTCATCAGCTGAATTCAGTTCAAGAAGAGCATAGTCAAGATGCTGACCCTTTTCGACTTTGCCATAAAAGTAAGATGTGATGTTTTTGATTGGTACATGCTTGATTCCTGTTTGGTCCAGGTCTTCATAACCAAACACAGCTGTGAATTGTGCCGAGTTAAAAACTGTATGTTTAATGACATGCGCATTAGTGAGGATGAACTTGTTGAAAAGTAAGAATCCAGTTCCTATGGCAAAACCCTCCTTTCTGATCTGACATACAGAGTCTGAAAGCCTCATGAGCTTCCTCACTTTCTTCACTTCAGAGAAACTCTGAATGCTTTTATCATATTCTGCTCTGAAGAATTTTTCGACTTCCGGGTTATTTCTAAGGTTCTCTCTCTGCTTTAGCTTTTCTAGTAACCCTTCAAACTGATCTCGCAGAATCTTCAGAATCTCTTCAGAGTTTGGAATATTAGACCATTTAGCTGAAGGTCTTGTGGATTTGACTGTTTCTTTCTTGGGTTTTGCTGTTTGCTCAGTGTTATCAGGGTTCTGCCTGGTGCCACCATCATCTGTAACATCAGCATCTAAAGCTACAACAGGTTCAGTCCTGACAGAAGTCACATCATCTTGGCTTTCTGGCTGTTTATCACCGAGAACAACTACTCTGAAAACCTTTTGGTCAAGATGTTTTACAGGTTGTGACATTAAATGCCTGCTCTCTGTACCAAACTCAGACAGCGCACAGTGTTTCTTAAACATGTTAATGGTGAATCGCCCATCATGCTTAAGAGCCTTTCTCAGTTTGTCTTCTTTGTATGCGTATACACAAACATGCTCCACTCTCTTTCTCAGAGCTTTGCTCTTTAGTAAGAGCTGCACTTTGTCTCCTCCCTTTTTTTTTACATAGAAAGTGACAAACATGTCAGGATTACTGGGAAGTGATGAATGTTGTTTACTTTCAGGTGTTTTGTCTTCTGCAGAAGCACCTACATCATTTGTGATGAAGGTAACATCTATGATCTCATCATTTTCAATCAGACAGCAGGGGAAATCTGTCTTCACAGCAGCTCCAGTTACTCCTTTAGATCTTAGAATAAGCACTTCTTTGTCTTTGTTCTTTGGTTTATTCCTTTCTGTTTTGAATACCTTATTTGTATTAAGAGCATCTAGTACCGTCATGGATGTATTACAGGCCACTGAATATGATTCAGAGTTTAAACGAAACTGGAAATTTTTCTCTTTTTTTCCCTGATAAAAGAAAATAAACAATTACAGTAAATACCATATATACCATTACGGAATAAATGATTTATGATTTATTAATGATTTAAATGATTATTAGCACATTTTTGAAGTGATGAACCTACTGTTGATATTCTGAGGGTCCCTCCTCAACTTCTTTCTTAGGCAATTTATCCATCTTGTCCTGAAAAAACATCCACATTATTGTTAAGTTGGTAATACTGCTCGTAAGGGTTTTGTGTTGTTCTGTCTTTCATTTCATGTTACTCCACACTAATCAGCTTCAGATGTTCCTGGTTGTCTTGTGTATTTATGCCCTCATGTCACTGTCATTTGTTTAGCATTATTCATGTTGCCCTGCTGTCTGTCGTTTATGTTCACGGTTGTTTGTCTCTAATAAACTTAAGCTTGCCTGTAGTGGACTTACACAATACACAATAATGATTACATTTATCGCTTTACATTTTCAAAGTAACTTTTGCTCTTAACCTGAGCTTCAGTATCATTGTACATCCACTTCTTATTGTGTTCAGGTAAACAGTTCAGATCATTAGCGCTGGCCTGTGACATCAGATGAAGGTTTCTATCAGTCTGCTTTGTCTGAAGTAACCCACATAAATCACTTTCACAACCAAGACTAAATCCAAACAGAGAATGAGGAAGACAGCACTGGTACCTACATGACACAATGACATGTCCGTCTGCTTCATCTTCTTCAGGAGAGGCGCTTCAGACATGTTTGTGACTGATCAGTGTTTCCTTGAAGACGACTAAAGGATATTAGCTGGAAAGAAAACGTAACCTGCATAACGTAAACTTAATGTCACTTTATCTTAACAAAGTTAACTTAAGGCAAAACGACTGCTCTTCTGTTAGTTGAAAGGTTAGTAAGATAAACTTTACCTTGTCTTGTTAAACAGAATTGTTGTGAGGCTGAAACTTGTGTGGTTTCTTCATGTATTCTGCACCTGTCATCACATCCGGTTTGAAGGAAACGAAAGTAACTTCAGAATGATCCATTATTCTCCACACTGTGCGCTCATTCGCCCGGTTACACCAGATCTACAGGACTGTGTGCTGGTCAGTGCTGCACTGGGACTTTTAATACGTCCACTGTCTGCCCCAGAAGTCATTGTACTGTCTTGTGCTGTCTGCACTTTATCTTTAAATGATGTAGTCTTGTAGTTCTGTGTTTATGTAGCACCTTGATCCTGGAGAAACGTTGTTTCATTTCACTATGTACTTGTATATGGTTGAAATGACAATAAACTCCCCTTGATCTTGAGATGTTTTTTTCTCTAAAGCTATTATTTAGGCTTAAAATGAAACTTGAACATTTAAAGCAGCAAAGTTTAACCTTTGAAAAAAGTCTTTGTGTGATCTTTCGAAGATGTGGAAGAAAGCACAATAAATTGTGATTAAATTGCTCTGTTGAGCGACTTGATTTGTAAATGGAGGGCTTCCGATTTTAACACTAATTCCTCTGCAGATACCAGTTTACAGAAAAAACAGCTTTGTAAAGGATAAAACATTTGTAGGTCAGGACACAGACTCCCTTGTGAGCGTACAAACTCCCAAAATAGACACCATTAATAAATGTTTGTAGACATTTTAATTTGAGGATTAAAAGAAAGCAAAACAAAAATGAACACACAGCTGTGTTGAAAACAAACATCGCCTTTAAATATGCCATTAGCACTGAGCAGCTATTTAACATTAATCCAGGGAAACAAACACAGACAGACTTTTGTTATAAATACAACAAAACTGGAAAAGTAAAACAAACAGCAATCAACAACCATCAATCCATCCTCCAGAAGACTTCAAATGTACAGTACAGAAAAACAGGTGAAACGAGAGCTTTTCTGAATATTTTCAACTTTATGAAGGAACCCTGGAACGTGACTGTGTGATCTGTTACACTCAGTGACATGATCACATAAAAACACAAATGACAAAAAAGCACAAAGATGTTTCCTGTTGTATGGAAGCTGTTTCATCCTGAGGTTGAAAGGTGAAAGCAGGTCACAGTATGAAACAAAGTTCAGGCACCACTGAAACCCTACTCCCTTTATCAAACTCAGAGTCCTCCATTATATCCCTACATACAATCTTTAGACTCTTTAAACAGGACTCACATGATCATTTATGTCAGCCTGTGATAATGACCAGGAACAAAACGATCACTGCCCTAAAGAGGAAGTATCTGCTGGACAGCACACATGCTGTCAACCTGTGTGTGTAGTACAGCTTCATCAGGGAGTTAAGAGGTGAGTCCACACACACACACACACACACACACACACACACACACACACACACACACACACACACACACACACACACACACACACACACACACACACACACACACACACACACACACACACACACACACAAAAGCTGAGGTTCCTCACTGGATTCTTCATCATCCTCATTCTCACACATCATCAAAGATGCGGGAGCGAGAAGCAGAGGTGGAGAGGTAATGTCCTCCAGCGTACCTACAGAGAGACAGCAGCCAATCACTCTTCTCAATGTGTTCATTAATGTGTGACTGTGCTCACAAGAGCATTGATGAGTTAAAAAATTACATATTAATTATAACAATCCAATAGTTTTACCATTCATTAACAAGTTTGGCAAAAATGTAATTTTATTTTTAGACATTTTTCAGTGATATTAGACTGCTGTAGAACTGTTATAATGACCTCCTGTCTTCTGTCTCCAGCGGATCATCTCCAGTGAAGTCTAGGGGTTCAACATCCTGCAGCAGCTCAACCTTATCACTGTGATCTCTGTGAGTTTGAGCTGAACACACACATACACTCAGTTCTCTTCATAGCATCTTACCAAGATCACTGTTATTGTTTAATAAGTGCTGCGTGTTTTTTACCATGACACTGTGTGTGTTAATGGTGATGAATATGAACAGTCATGAGACAGTGTGAGGAATAACTGACCTCTGCTTGTGTCTGTACTGGAGCTGTCTGACTCCTTCAGCTCTGAGTATGTGCCCCTGTTCCTCCCTGCGTATCGCTCTCTCTGGTCACTGTATCGCTCCCTCCATTCCTGACCCACAGATGGTTTATTAGTGATGACAGTTCATTCACATAATCACACTGTTCTCAGTCTCACAGTATCAGAGAAGATGGTGTTAGTTTGGATACTTTATTTCTCATAAATCACTGAGAGAGGTATGAGCCTTCACATGCAGTGACAGCTATTTCCGATGTGTATTTCCAATGTTCATTTCTCAAAATGGTTTAAATTTGATGTTGTAGTTATCTTCAGTTGAGTTAACTTTATATTCATAAACCGATTACAATCTTAGTATCACTAATAAAATTGTCTATCTAAAAAAAATGTGTTTTGTATATTTCAAAATTGTTCTTGTTTTCTGCATTTTCTTTTGTTTCTTCATATGTTAAGCTGCTTTGCAACAATGCAACATTGTGAAAAGTGCTATATAAATAAATGTACATTTAATTTAATATTTAACACTCACCCTGCGTCTGTTTTCTCCATCTTCCATCCTCTGGCGTTTCCTCCTTTCTGCAGAAATAAACAAAGGATGTAAGAGCAATTTTAAGAAACGTTAATATGAACATGTGACATAGATCTCATGAAATGTGTTGATGTTTTTTATTTAAACAGAGGTTGGGGCAGGGAATACAAGCAGCAGCCTTTAGCTTCTCAGTGGCAGGTGGAATTAGAGGGAGGGACACTGTTATTCTATCCAGCATTTTATTGGACAAATATTTTGACACACCCATGTGTGTAGATGATGTCATCATTATTTTGGTCCATTTTCCATTTGAGAAGTTCATATGTACTTTATTTTGCCTTTCAGGAGGTCACCAGTTTACATATGGCCTGACAGTCACAAACAGATGTGGATTATGAGAAACTACAGGATGAAATGTGTGGCACCTCGACGGATGAGCTCTCTCCCCTCGTCCACCAGGTCAGAGGTCAGATTGTTCTCTCCCATAAACTGCTGAAATCCCAGCAGGTTCAGACAGCGTGTGCCCAAACTGAAAGAAAAACACAGCGAATCTCAGGAAGAAATTCATCAGTCATAATACTGCATGCTACATTTTAACACTCACTGTTATGATGCTAAAGTGTTGTGAGTGGTTACCAGGGGATTGCGTCTTATAATCTGAGTGTAAGCAGCGGTACTAGTGATGCTGCCTTAACCACCAACAGTAATACAAATAAGTCAAATATGGCAGAATCGTACTAGAACATGTCTGAATCTCACCTGAAGTAAGTTGCAATACAGAGCAGAACAATCAACATGGGGTAATAAATATAAAACCCATTAGCAATGAAAGACAGAACCTGCATAGAGCCCATTATCTGAGAGAGAGAGAGAGAGAGAGAGAGAGAGAGAGAGAGAGAGAGAGAGAGAGAGAGAGAGTGCACAGTTACAGTTATCGGGATTAAAGTCATACTGATGTTAATTATACAGTTTGCATAAATACATACAGAATCACTGAAGTGTTTGCTGTGTGTGTGCGCACATCTATCTTTATTTGAGCCAGTGTGAGCAGTTAGACCATTAGAGTGAGGACAAACTGAGTAAAGTGAAACATTTTGGCCGAAGCATTTTTTTCCTCACTTTCTGACACCTCTTTAAAGAGCTGTTTGAGGGTTTAGACTTCCTGTTAGGGTTAAGGTTAAGTTTAGGGTTAGGCAGTTAGTTGGGATGATTAGCGTTAGGGTAAGGTGCAAGAGATTGTATCGTGTCAATGAATAAATGAATGTCCACACAAAAATAGCTGTACAAACGTGTGTGTGTGTGTGTGTCTCACTGAAGTGTATGCTGTTTGCTCTCTCTGCTGGTGTGAGATGGTGGAGTCCATATGAATCACACCCAGAAAATTCAGACACAGCGGAGGCGTCAAGCGACAAAATAACCTGCAGAACTAACAGAATTATTGACTCAAATCAGATCACAGAAGCACAGATGTTTTTAATAGTCACACAGACTCTCATACATTCCACTGAACTGCAGGCTGTAGGCGTCCGTCTGGTGATGAGGGGCCAGATAGTAATAGTTAAAAACTCGGATTCTGAAGACAGTGGAGTACACACAGTAACACAGGAAGAATATTGTGACAAAACACGCCATCTGGTGGACAAAGAAAAAACATTTTGTGCCCTCAATATATAAGAATATATATATATATATATATATATACAAAAATTAATGCCTGTTAAAAAAAAAACCTCACCTCTATATAAACATAGTTGTATTCTCTCTCTGCGAGCTGGATGAAGACGGCAAAGAGCGATAGGACGGGCTGCGTGCTGAAGAAGGTACATTCAGACCAAACCACTGCTGCAGAGAACCCACAAAGAACCACAGCCAGAACACGATAAAACCAGCGCCGGAACACACACTCCCAGTACCACTCTACAGGAGAGAGAGAGAGAGAGGAGAGAGGGAGAGAGGGAGAGAGAGAGAGAGAGAGAGAGAGAGATTCATGAGTAAATCTGTTATACACAAGAATACTTCTACACAGTCTGGAGTTTTCATTCTGAACACTGCAGCGTGTTTCAGCATTTTGTTGTGTTTTGCTTAAAAAATGTATTATCGCTACTCATCTTAAAAATAAATGATACAGTGGAAACAGGGTCATAGGAATGTTTTAATATAGAATCCTTTCTGTGGCCAAATACACAACAGGAATTGATGGGTTAATGGTACAAGTGTACAGTAGACACGCATAAAGGAGTAATTGTGAGTGAGTCCTGTGGTCCAGCAGGACTGTGAAGTTATCCGTGAGTTTTCTCACCCACAGTGGGTGTGTACAGGTACTTGCTGATACATCCAGGCGGTTCTGCAGAGGGAAAGCTGTGAATGAACTGGTGGGCGGAGCTTATCTCATTTTTGTCCACGTCCTCTAAGTGAAAAGCCTCATCCAACAGAATCTGCCACTGAACCTGTGTGCGGTTACACCTCTGAACAGCGTAAATGACCTGACACATAAACACAGGAGAATTCACAATGGATTTGTCTAAAAGGGACATGTTTTAAAATACATATATTAATTTATTCCCCTGGAGGTTTACTTACAACTTGTATTGTGTCATATTTTATTTCTCAACCATATTCCACCCACTCACCCTTATAATTAAACTGCTGTTTTTTTGCTGCTATGCCTTTAAGAAACTGTGTGGTATAAACATATTTAGCATAAATAAAAAGTGTGAAATGACTTTTTGTCTTTGATTATCTAGTGCTTGATAATAATGTTGTATATGGGTTGTCTACCTGTTTATGTAGTTTGACTAAACTCTTTTTACTAGGGTAAGAGTTTTTCTTATCATCAAAGTCTTCGTAATCATCCATGTTCCTGCCCATCTTTTCCTGGTACTCCACAGGACACTGGAGATGATACACAGGTGACTGTAACTGTTCACACCTCACAACTCCACAGCATGTAAGATACAAATGACAGAACAGCTCACTTGCCTTTCTCAGGATAGTATCGATGCATTTTCTCAGTGGATGGTTGTATTTGATTGTTTCATTAACCATTCTCACGTCCTGTGAAGGAATGATATGTGAGTATACTTTAATATTATTGTTTCATTTAGAAAAGATTAAACCATTAAACAATGAGTTCAGGTTTCAAAATCTACAACCAACAGCCTCGTCACTGGATAATGAGGTTTTCTGTTTCTAAGCGATTGTCTCACCTCCATGACATCCTCCAGATTTTCCTCTGCATCGACTTTCTCTGTCATCAGTTTTGCTGCTTTAAAATATGTCTTTGCCAGCAGGTGCCCGTGGCACGATGCCCTCCAATAAGAGCGTGGGATTTCCACCAGGCCGTATCCTAGCAACAACACCAGCAGGAACAGCCCCCAGGTATTGGCTGCTGTAATGCCAATCGTTCGCAAGTCGTACCTACAATTGAGAGACAAACAGTCTACAAATGAAAGAATGATATGAAGTGATTGGCTGAAAAGGGAAGAAGTGGGCAGGACACAAACCAGGAGAGGTGCCACTGTGGACTGACAGCAACGTAGATGAGCAGAGAGCAGAAGATGAGCAGGTATGTGCCGTAATAAATGGCGTTTTCTATAAGGGCTGTTTTAATCTTTCCCGAAATCGAGAAACCGCCTGATCGTGCATACGACTGCATAAAGGGAATCAAAAGCCTATAAACATAGAAACAAGATCACGTTTAAACATTTAAATGCTAAATGTTTTAACATGCTAAATATCACAGACATACTGAGCTCACAAATGCTTTTGTCATTTTTTAGCTGATGTTGTATAGAATGTCTCCAGCCACTCTATCAGTGACCAGAAATAATATCAGAAATTAGATTATAAAACATTACTGTCGTATAATCACTGATTTTAGGTATAAAAGCAAACTTCACATATACAAAAAAACATAACTAAATGAAAAAACACAAACTACAGAATTGTATACATCATGAAACAACCTCAGAGCTCACAGCAGGTCTGAACTCTACTCCTGCACTTTATTGTGACATCACAGAGCAGTGACTGAATTTGTCTCGTACCAGGTTAGGAACTGTGATGTCCAGTACACAACCCTCCAAAACACTGGCAGAATTCCATTTGGGATGTAACTCCACGGTTTATAACACGTCTTTGGTGCCCTGTAATCAGGTGAGGTGATGTACTATTGAAACGTTGATTTGTAACTGCATGACAACTGTGTTAGGTCAACTTAAAACTACTAGCATGATTTGTACAACAGCAGTTATAGTCTAAACCTTTGATACTTTACTCATGATAGTCCAAAGCAAACCTCTTTACCTTTGTGTGGGAAATACTGAAGAGTTGGAAGAATTGTCACGGCTCAAGGTGTCACTCGCCAGCTGGTGCACCTGATTATCAATCTTACACTGGTTATATATGGTCTGTGAATGTTAACAAAAAGAGAACAAGACATCTCAGAGAAAGAAAAGTGACTTAAGCCACAAAAGAAAGCTGCTTTTAATGTTACACCAGGCAGATTTTATGTGTTAACACAGCGCTTTCTTTTTCTGAGCTGACCAGCTCAGCTCTGTAAGCACTAAACCCACAGGGTCTTACCGTGCTGACGTCCAGCGGAAGGATGAAGACGATGAGGAAGCACAGGAACCAGGCGAGGAGGGTGGCGAACAGCACCATCCTGTGCTGCTTGCGGAAATCTCCATAGCGATGCAGCAGGAAGAGCGCGAGGAAGAAGACCACCAGCACCTCCAGAGCGAGGGCCGCTCCGCTCATCCTGACAGCTGCACACACACCATCACATAGAAGAGCTGTGTGAAAAGAACAACAACTAATAACCAATATGATAAACAGATAATGTGAATATCAAATATAAACCGCCTCCCTCATTTACATGCTGCACACAGACATTTAAGAAGGAAAAACAGAAATAAATAAATAAAGACTGTGGGAGAATTAAAACACATACATACAGAGAAAAAGTAGTTTAAATGGAATGTATAAATACATACACAAATAAAGAAAAAAAAGCATAATAAATGTACTGATTATATTGCAACAGTGACTGATATTGTATTGATTGTTTGACACAGTATTGACTGATTGGGTTACGAGATTCCTATTCAATACGATCAATGAATCAACACGTAAGCAGTTGTTAAAAATATCAAACATTTAGAATGAGACATTATAAATCGTAAAACATGTTTATTAAATGCATGTATAGAGCAAACAGCAGCTCCACCAGACGCTTCAGAGGTAATAACGGGACAGGCAGTGAACTCGGACCTGTTGCTGCGTTTTTATCGTGACGTGTCGTCAAAACTCCTGCATGAGCACCGCAGGTTCTCTTCTGATCGTTCTCTTCTGATCGTTCTCTTCTGATCGTTCTCTTCTGATCGTTATCTTCTGATCGTTCTCTTCTGATCGTTCTCTTCTGATCGTTCTCTTCTGATCGTTCTCTATAAAGAGGTGGACAGTAACTTACGTGTAAACACGGACTCTACGATGTCTGATATCTGAGAACGATCGCGTCCTGATCTGAATGAGACGGTCTGTGATATTTGTGTACACAACCTCCAGACGTGACGCGTCACTGAGCGAGCGCTTCCTGTGCGCGTGGTGCCTGATGGGATATGTAGTTTTGACGCGACGCTGAAAGCCATTTTGTTAATGATCCCTCAGTTTGTGGCAGAACATATGGCAGACATTTTTAAAAAGGTATAACGTGCAGATAAGTGACAATATATATGTACATGAAATATTCCAGGTTTATATACATATATGTATATAAACTTTATCTCTTTAAAGTTGAACCGTGAGCCATGCTGCAGTGCCTAAGCTGTCATCTAAACAGATATCTGAACATCACTCACCCTGCATTAAAGCTCACTAAAGTGTGAGCTTTGCTCTGTGTGAATGCGAAATGTGAAAGGGGCAAACACCATACTGACCTCTCTGCAGAAAATCACACAAACAATGTGTTTGGTTTGCACCTCACCGACTACATGACCCACATTCTGAAGCAGAAGTACTCAGAGCTCAAGGTAAAACCTCCCTGATTTTATGTTTACCACCACAAGTTCACAGGCACTATTGTAAACACTTACACTGTGTTAAAGCAGGTGGCAGCAGGCACCCTGGATGCCAGCACAAAAAGTGATGCAGAGTTCTTGGACGTCTGGGCTCAGCGATCAAACCAAAAGAGAGTGAGGAACTGTCACGTCACAGGTCACGTCACAGGTCACGTCACAGGTCACGTCACAGGTCTCGTCACAGGTCACGTCACAGGTCTCGTCACAGGTCACGTCACAGGTCTCACAGGTCACGCCACAGGTCTCGCGTCACGTCACAGGTCCCACAGGTCTCGTCACCACAGGCCGTCACAGGTCTCGCACAGGTCTCGCCACAGGTCACGTCACAGGTCACGTCACAGGTCACGTCACAGGTCTCGTCACAGGTCACGTCACAGGTCTCGTCACAGGTCTCGTCACAGGTCTCGTCACAGGTCTCGTCACAGGTCACGTCACAGGTCACGTCACAGGTCACGTCACAGGTCTCGTCACAGGTCTCGTCACAGGTCACGTCGTCACAGGTCTCGTCACAGGTCTCGTCACAGGTCACAATGTGATGTGTCATGAAAATATAAAAGTGTCATGTGGGGAAGTGCTGGACTGTTCCAACAAGTGTTGAACTAAATTAGCTCCTGCTTCTGGGTTAGCTACTGTCTTTGGGTTTGAGTTTGTGCTATAATATTCTGTTGATTTAGTAGTAGCATGTTCTTAACTTCCATTAATATTCATTAAATAATTTGCAGCTTGATGTATTTGTGATCTCATTTACACAATCGTAACATGTCTGACATTGATTGTTGTGAAAACTGTTCTTCCATCAACAGAATCTGGAGCTGCACAAGACTGATGGTATGACTGATATCGTCATTGAACAAGACCACTGAACATCTGAAACTTTAAAAGACTGTAATTCCTAAAAATACTTAATTATTTGTATCATAAATCCAGTGTGTTTTATATGTTTGCTATGTCATATAAACCGCAAAAGAATCCTAAAGAGTTGATGGTTTTCAGGATCATGTTAAAACTACCACAGAAATATTCAGTGTAACTTTAAGATGTGTTAAAAGTGTGCCAGGAAAACGCCTGGCAGTGTTAAAAACGTATGAGTAACAAGACTGTCAAGACTGCCCAGTTTTCATAACATGTTTTAGCAGACATGACTGTCTCCACCCTCATTAAAAGTTAAAAATTAAAGTACTGTTAAAAAGTTAATAAGAAAAACAACTTTCTGAATATCTTGTTTTCATTGTGAGGTTTTGTTCACTGTCATGTCATTTCTGAATCGTGTTTTAAATGCAATACTTATCAGATCCTCTTAGTTGGTGCCTAAATGTAGAAGAAACACATCATCTTTATGTTTTGTTGTTCAGCTATGATACTGAACAAAAACAGCATCACACTGTAAGAACATCTTTACAGCATATCACGTTAAGGTTTGTGAAGGTTTTCAGTGTGTTGTATTTGGACTCTCCTCATTCCTCAGGATGGTTAAGTTCAGGACTAGGTCTGGGTGGTGTCAGGAGTCCATCATGAGGTATGAGCTCTTATGAGGAGAGGCATAATGTGGCAGTGGTGAACCAACCAGTTCATGATCTGATGAAGAAGTTACACATCAGGAAGTGTCTTCACGTCGCATAGCTGCCGGTCATACAAGCTACCAAACAAACTTTCACAGTCTGAAGACTGATGTGTGATCTCTTATCGTGGACCAAGTAGAAGACATCATGGGCTTGGGTGATCCAAACAGTTCGGTGAGAGACGATCAAAAGTGTCTGAAGTGATCTTGTGTAAATGTGGAGCTCAGCTCTGTTTCTTCTTTTGATTCAGTCTTCAGTAATTCAGGGTTGTCGCACAGGTTCGGGTTGTGTGTTCATATTTTTGGTTTAAAGGTTGAGGGGTGAGCTGAACCTCGACAATGCTTGTTTTAGTCATGCTATAGTTCCTGTTTTCCGCTTACATCGGGCACTTGGGTTTCTTGTTTTAAACAAAGCTATTTATATATTTATACTCTGTGTTTCATAGCTAACCTCCTTCACATTCGTGTGCAGGTCTGTTCACACAGAGCTGAATTTGCATTGAGATACGAATCTAACGGGACTGCAAAACGGAATCGACTGCGAAGCTCTGCGTTTATGAGCTGATCCATCTGTTTAGCTATATGTTGTCAGATAATGTGAACATTATTATTATTATTGTTATTATGAGCAGACAGAGCTGCTGACTGTATAACACGTCCTCTGAGAAGCAGAAGTGTGAGGCGCTCATGTTCCTTCAATCCAAGTTCATGCTTGTCTCATCATTGCATCACTTACCACATTTAGCAACTTTTTGTTAGTGTTAATTAAACGAGACACAAGTCTGGGTTTTGGTTACATTCTTACAATGATGGGCTTTATCATAAATTATAAATTACTATTTAGATGGGAAAAGTGTTAAGAAACCCTTTTCCTCATTATAGATAACAGCTTTCATCACATTGTTACAGTAATGGTACATCAGTGTTATTTGATTTTTATCTGATTTCTGTTCACTTTGTTGCACAAACACACTTTTGTGATCTACTGTTGCTCTTAGTTTCCTGGTAACATCTTGTGTTTATAAGGTATAAGCTGCACAAGAGGCCCTAGAGGTGATAAATGAATAAATAAATAATAAAGAATAAATTTCACTCTTTAAACTGAATATGTCAAAAGATAGAGCTGTATATCATTACCTATATTTTGATAGCCATTACAAAGCTGTCCAGGCTGAGACGTTACACTGTTCTCTGTTTATCACACATCAGATGTCACATCTAATCATTAACATCTAAAGATGTTTTGTGGGTTTTTTGTGGGTTTTTTCATAAACTTGTATCTTACTATTGTATCTTTAATTTATACTTGTATTAATATTTAATTCATCTTAATTTATTACTGTACAGACTTCTCAGATCTCATTTCCGAGCACATGATCACAATGAAATGAGATTCTGTTGTCTGCAGATTGTATGTCTGGCATTACTACAGGTTATTTGAGGTTATCAGTGAAGTGCTCTTGATTTGTGAATACAGGAGCAGAAAGATGTGGAATCTTCCCAGGAGGTGGACCGAGTTAAAGCTCTACAGTCTCAAGTGGATGGGGTGAAGGACATTATGACCCAGAATGTGGATCGGATCCTCACTCATGGAGAAAGGCTTGATGATCTGATGGGAAAATCAAAGGACCTGCAGGCCGGGGTGTGTCTTTCTGTACAAACAGTTTCATTCTTGCCACATATTACAGCCTGAAGCGTGATGCACTGTTTCTACTGTGTTTTGTCCAGTTTATGATAGTGTGTGATGATAGCATGTCTCAATTAGTTAACATGGAAATGTGATTTTTTTTCTTGTTTCTTAGGCCCAGAACTTCAGACATACGGCTCAGAAAGTTTCTCGGCATTACTGCTGGAAAAACATAAAACTGATTGTGCTTATTGTGATTGTCCTCATAATTGTTCTGATTATTATATTCCTCGCCACTGGTGTGATCCCAACCAAAGCAGCTTCACCCACTCAGAGACCACCATAACCTTAGGGTTCTTCACACACACATACACACACGTTTGTACAGATGTGTTTGTGAGGACATACATTGATCCAATACAATCTCTAGCCCCTTACCCTAAACTTAACCATCACAACTAACTGCCTAACCCTAACACTTATCCTAAATCTAACCCTAACCCTAAAACAGCCCTTTAAAGGGGTGTTAGAAAATGAGGACCTGCCAAAACATCTCACATTACACTGTTTGTCCTTACTCAGATGGTGTAACTGCTCACACTGGTCCTCACACAAAAACGTACAAGTGCACACACCGACACAATCATGACATCATACATTTACACATAACACACTTTATTTACACATTTTGCTCGTATACCTTCGCATCCCGTAGTGTCTCTCCACCTTATAAAAAGGCAGCAGAGCTTCCATAATAGCACTTCAAAACCCTGAAGTGGTGGATTTTAAATGGTCAATGTCTTTTCCAGATCATCCTAATGACTGCTGCCTTTATCATTCTTTAAAACCTGTGTGAAAATGCCACAAGCTTATAATATCACATGCTGTGTAGATTTTATGTCTGAAATAATTGTGTGCTGGCATTGAATCACAGAAAGTAATGGGTGAAAGTTTTGTCTGTTAAATTTAAGTATTTTTAGGACTTTTAGATTACAGGAAATGTTACTGGTATTTAAGCAATACTTTTAGATCTCCAAGTGTCTTTATGTTTTATCTGAAGGTCACTTTCTTTATTTTCATTCTCACAATTATGTTGTTTGTAAAAGGTCAACAAAGTATGTTTTGAAACATTGTTGAAAGAATTTAATTGTCTCAGCATTCTTTTGTTTCTCTCTAAATTATTTCTCACCTGAACATTGGCAGAGTCTCACACTCCAAAACTGAGAAGCAGAAGGAATGAGAATGAGTTTTATGAAACGAGCCTGTGAACAACGTCACCTTTCCTCTGTCCTTTAAATGGGTATTTTTCTGTAGCTGAATGTCTTTTTGTTTTCTTTATCATATCACAGCACTGAATCTTACATGTGCAGATACTGTACAGTATTACAGTACTTACTGCATCACAATTTAAATGTACCGCATCAAACATTTGGCCAAAGTTAGGCCTGGCTCTGTGGGAGATGTTTTAAATCCAGGACACATAACTTTTCATTCTCAAAGAACAGGTGAAGTGGACGTGTTTTAGGGCCTGTGGAGCTTCTGTAATGTCCAGTTCACAGTTTGTAATAAAAAGTGATCGCTCTCCTGACATTTGAGTTTATCCATCTAAAATCATCCCTGTCTGGATGTACCAAATCAAAACACACTTCCTGCATATGATTAGTAGTTTCTGTGGTCTGATCACATGTGAATCTGCTGGTTTCTGTTCGCAAAAGTTTTGCTTTTAAGTGTTTTTTCATGAATAAAGAATGCCATTTGAACTAAAAGTAACTATTTTAAAAACTTATTTTAAAAATAATGTGTTTTTAAAACTTATTTTAAAAACACATTATTAAATAATCACTCACCATTCATTTGTGCTGGTTTGTGTGTGACGTCACTCTGTACCGTTTGTTAAATAAAATGGGGTGACAAATAAGGTGTTATAAACCCTTAAAGAAAACAAGAGACTTGTAATATGTGTTAAAGCAATATTTTATAATTAAATATTTGATTGTTCAGTACAGCTACTGAGTATGTGTTTGTTGAATGTTTCAGCTTTGAAAAGGAGAACAAGAGAGAACAATGTGTGATCTTCCAGCAGGTGGCAGTAAAGTTTCCGGTTACCCGGTTTCATCCATGTTTCTTCTAATCGTGAGCTCGACTCAAAAACATTAAAAAACATTGAACCATTAGATCAACAGCTGTGTTATATTGATTTAATTTAAATAGGATTTTCATCAAATCTTTTCACTGGAGTAAAACTTCTTTTGTTTTCACTCTGTTATTGATGCACTGGATCAATACAGTAAATACATGCAGTTATACAGTGATTCTTTTTGTACAAGAATGATGATGATTTAAGCAAACCATCAAAATATCTTCATCTGAAACTGAAAGCAATCTGCTTACAGTGCAGCTGTGTGTGTACACTGGTACAATATAAACACTTACACAGAAATCTGATGATGATGATGATGATGATTTGGCCTTTTCTTCTGTTTGCTGATCATCATTTGTCTTTCTTGTGCTCTCTCTCTCTTTATCTTTTGAATTTATTACACTTCTTCACTGTATTTCCTGTGGGCTATAGTGAGTTAATCAGCTTCTCTTAAGCACGTGCCCTCACATTCACACAGATTTTAAATGTGCAGTTTTGAGATCATTTCGAGTCATTTAGTCTCCTGACAGCTTGAATTCTGGGAAAGAAATGAGACGGAAGACATTTATTTACTGAATTCATATGTCACTGTACGCATGTGTTACACGCCTTAGGTTGAAATGGTATGTAAAACATGTTGTATGTGCAGTATATTGTACATTTTAACGTGGACTGTATTAATTATTTATACAAAGATAATATTCCAGAATAAATAGATAATTTATTCAAAAGACTTAGATGGAGAAAAAGACAGCTTTACAAGAACACCACCATTTTGAAAGCACAATGGACATACATGTTCACAGAGGAGCATGTGAAATGTGCTGGAAACCTCACGTTACAGAGTTTGTTCTTCTCACATGAAGCTCACATCAGTATGATGGGGTTTCTTTGTTTGTCTGAGGAGATGGGCAGAGCTCGCTGCATGTGCTGACCCCTCGGTTACACGATGCTCCATCTGCACATACTCCCTGTACTGTGTTCACTGTGGGAAAACTACAGTAAACACTTCCTGCATTTGTTTGTACGAAATGTTACAGTCATCAAAATATTATTTTAATCATGTTGTTACATTAATTAAAGAAACTGTTTTGATTCTGTTTCACATAATGTGTTGGTCCTCACTGAATGCATTTAAAGGGGCTCATAATACTGTTAACACAGCTGTGCAGTTACAACATCTGTGTTTCATTTGGAAATAAAACAAGTGAGCTTGAATGTCTTTGCATAATGAATTCTCACTAATATCACTTCCACCTTATTGGTATAACAAAACTATATTCAACTAAGAACATCACAGACTTCTGTTATGCATTCTTTCCTAAAAGAAACATCTCATGACAAACGTTAAAGCTGACAAACCTCTATAAACTATTGTTTATTTATCTACTGCATGTTTGTTCCTGTAAGCTCGTTTTTAATGCTTAAGTTGTTTATTTTACCGTCATGATGTCATCAGTTTCTACTGGACTTACTAACACTGACTGCGCGCGGGTCGAGTTTGTTATGACGTCACCGGCTGCGTTATGACGTATGTGTTTGTATTTACCTGTAAGAGCCGCTGTACATAATAACATTATATAAGTGTCTGTCCCCAGAAGACTCTCTGTTTGTATAGAGACAGGGTGTGTTTTGATGCATTGTTCTCTCGTTTTAACATGAATAACAACTTCACAGGTAATTGATTTGATGTGATATGGGGATTCTGGGACAGTCTAGCATGTACTTAATACACAGTGTCAGATACCATAATAATCCAGAAGAGATCTGATCCTCTAATTGTTTGTAATTGCTGAGGAAAGAACATATAACAGATTCACACTTTGGAGTCATCAGTACAGTACTGCTGTGTAAGTTCAGCGTTTGCAGATCATCGATTAGATGCTTTTTATCTGGCATGTGATCACAGATTTTAGTTGGTATAACCTGCACATTCCTGACCTTGATTTCACTAATGTGTCCATGTTTGATTTGGCAGCGTTTAAAGTGGGAACATACTTTGGTGCTGTAAAATTGTTTTGTTTATGAACTAAAAACATGATTTTTAGTAACCTTCAAAAAGTAAATCTGTGACTTTTACTTGGTTGATTAAAGACTAGGTTAATCCAAATACAGATCTTCTGCATCCCTCATTTAAATAAACATCACACTTCTAACTGAGAGGTCTGGAAATAATGTTGGCTTGCTCTACTAGAGGAACACAAACCAAATACTGTAACATCTGCTGAGTGCAGTGTGGAGCAGTAAAGCTTTACTCTGATGTAGTAGATGCATCGTGATCATCCAGTACCAGGAGAGGCTCAATACATATCACAGGCCAGAGCAGGTCAAATCAATTTGTGCATAACTAATTTTAAGCCTCTTTTATATGCATAGAAAGAGACGGTAATCAGGTTTGTCATCGGCATTCTCAATCTAATTTCTTTGATCGATGATTTATTGACAGTCATGAATATGCAGGTTGAACATGTTTAAGGTTTGTTAGTCAGATCCAGGAATCTTAAAAGTTCAGTGTTTTGGGCTCTGAGCTTACTGTCTGCCCAGATAGTTTACTGAATATGAACCTAGAAGTTGATGTATTCAAAGGTTTTTGGTTTGGCCCCTCAAACGTGTTACATTCTCTTCTGACATAGTTGTGTGAGTGAGCGACAGCATTTACTCAGAGGCTGTCCACGTACCATCTCGTTTACGGTAACCTCAGAATCTTCCTGTAGATTCACTTTGTCACCTGCAGCTGCAACACGATGCTGGGAGCGAGTTACAAAAACATTTCCTCATGTTACATACATAAGCAGTGTTGCATGTTTTTAACCCTCACAAAACGTACAGTACATATATTTGATGTATACATATGTAAATATAAACACATCTTTGTGTTAACATTTCTTGTTGTGTCTACTCAGATTGAAAGACTACAACAGAGTAAAATGATGACACTGGCTAGTAACCTTCTTCTGGCTGAGGAGAACCTTAAACTCCAGCCCAGACTTGAGCACCAAAAAAATGAGCTAATCAGACGTTACCAGTGCCTGCGGGAGATCTTTGATCGGATACGCAAGTCTACACTAGGTAAGAAACCAAGATGAAAACTTACAAATCGTTTAATTTTTTGTGTCTTTCTGTGTAGCATATGTTTGTCACATCTGCATAGCTGTGCTCACAAACCCTTTGTGTTTTCATTGTGTCATGTTGTGAGGGTTTGAATGTATTTATGTGCTGACAGACTGTGGACTTTAACATAACATTTATTTTTTTATCAGACGTTTTTATCCAAAGCGACCTACAAGGTGAGGAAAACAAAGAAGCGATAAATCACAGGAAGGCAGTAACATCAGCCGTACATAGTTACAATTTTTACCAAGAGTATAACATTTAGTGCTTGATTATGGCGATAACTGTTGGGAGAGAGGAGAATAAAGAAAGGTTATTGGTTTTTTCATACTTGTGTCATGGAAGAGACAGGTTTTTAGCTGTTTCTTAAATATAGTGAGGGATGCAGCAGACCGAACAAAGTTTGGAAGGTCATTCCACCAGCGAGGGATAGTGAAGATGAATCTGCAAGCAAGTGATTGTTGCCCTTTGAATTACCACATGGTGGTATTGTTGTAGCATGTGACCATGTTAACTTGCCACCTAAGGCCTGTTTTTCTGGTTTCACGCACAATTTTCATCCAGACCGTGCGTGTGTGCTTCACTTTTTCTTCCTCGTGGAAGCAGAAACAGAACTGGATGAGTGCAGGTCACTGTCCCAACTGAGAAGGATCTGTGAAGAGAACAGAACAGTGTGTTGTGACCTTCTGCTCTGTGCGTGCTGTTATCATGAATAAAACACTGTCACTGACTGGCCTCTGTGACGCAGAGGTTGTCTGGGAGCTGCCTGGAAACAAAAGCTGTACAGTCACTGTCATGAAATCCAGTTGTGCTGAATCGTGAATAGCTGATTCCTTTAAGATTGCTGGTGTCTTACAGTTCCCTCATTCACATCTCATGTGTATGACAGTTTTAGAACAGGTCTTTAAATAGAGCTCAAATGTTTGATTTAGCAAATCAAGGTTTCTTTAAACGCTGTGTATCCCAGCCCTAGTGTAACAGTATTTACCAGAGCAGTTCAGTGTGTAGTCTAGTGTGTAGATTAACATTTAGCGTTTTCCTGTTTTACAGCAACAGTTTTTATATAACAACTTAAACAGGTTGTTCTGCAACTTGATTTACCATTAAGTCGACTAACATGAGTTAGTCATTCCTCAGATGCCACGCTGGATGTTTAAATTCGTGTGCTTCGTAAATCAGACAACCATTTCCTTATAATACAAGTCACGGCTGACATCATCAGCTGCCGTTTTGCCTGCTTTAAATCATTAAACCCGAATACCAGGACTATGAAACAGGCTTTTGTTATGTGTATTTTCTAGAGCTGTGCAAGAAGTCGCAACTGATATTCATTTTTAGATTTGTCTTTCAGTGATTATGAATACAAAATATTTAAGGTAAAATGCCCAAATGAACTCCTCGCAAGGCTGCAGCCTGTAGAATGAAGTTACAACTGCTGAAACACGTTCATTTTCAATGTTGTGTAATTGTGTTATGTTAAATCATGCTGCTTTCAGTATTGGCCAAAGTAATAATTTGTGATGGTTTTGGTAGAATATAGGTTACCCACTTTTCCAGGTGGGGTGGAAATCTGTCCCAGATAAGGAATTACTGGCTGTAATTAGCAGCAGCAGTAACATCAGGGCATCTGCTCAGGGTGGGCCTGTCACTCAACTGTTCATTTCACCCAGATAAACAAAATGTCTTTAGGTGATGACTCTTCAAAGAGCATTTGCACAGATATAAGCATCCAAAAGCAGCCACAGCTGGACAGCAGATAAAAGATGAAACGCTCTTGTCCTGTCTCTTTTGTCCACTCACAGAACACAAGTCTGGAAACATTCCCTTGGACACATTGCTTGCACTCCTACAAGCAGAAGGGGCCAAAATCGAGGAAGAAACTGAGGTAATTTCTGTTTGAAACATTCCTGCAGTAGACTGTTTGCGTGGGCTAACTCTCCATCTGATGACCTCGTCAGACAATTGAATGTTAAACAATAATTGTAGTATTATCTGTTTGTTTTGTACTTATATTTGGTATTTTTGTTGCTTATTTTATTTTCTTTTTTTTGATTTTTAATTTAATGCATTGGTGGAGGCTCACACTTTAGTAATTTTGTTGTTCTTGCACAATGACAATGAAGGTCAAGTTTTCTCTTTGTTTAACTCAGAACATGGCCGATTCTTTTCTTGATGGTGAAGTCCCTCTGGACACATTCATTGACGAGTACCAGAGTAAGAGGACGCTGGCGCACCTGCGGAGAGTGAAGATTGAGAAGCTCCAGGAGATGGTGCTGAAGGGTCCCCTGATGGCCCCTGCCAGCCCTCAGCGCTCTCAGGACCTTCCCTCCAGACCTGCTGCTCTCCAGACAGAGGTCAATGGTTCCCCCATGCTAAAGCCCTGCCGGGTTCCTCCTCTTCCCCCTGTTAAAGTCACCCAAAGTCCTGCTATCCAGCCACCTGCAACCATCTCCTGCCCCCTTCCTGCCTCCCGATCCCCCCTCACCATACCCCCTCATTCCACCCAGAGCAGGAAATTTGCCAAGTTTTATTCAGGGATACCCTAGCATATATATGCAGCAGTACCCCATGCCCCAGAGACCGCCCCCATGCCTGATGCCCCATCTGGGCTTTATAATGCAGTGAATGTGGCAGGCTTCATTCAAGCCTGTTGTAGGTCCTTCAAGCTGCATGTTATATAATACTGTGCGTCTCAATGCCAAGACTGAGTTTTGTCACATGTAATAAATTGACAAGAGAGGCATCTACAACAGGTGGACCTTCAGTTTGCACTTAAGATTTTTTTTTGTATTTGATCAGTGTCGGCAGGTTACAGAGTCGTGACTTTTCTCTTCCATTCTGTACTGCCTGCAGTAGCGTTAAATCAGGTCCATTAATTAAGTTTTACATGAGCCACAAGGTTTGCACACATGGTGAAGATGTTGCAGTAACATGACATAAAATATCCAGATATGCGGGTGAAGATCCACAATCTCGTGTTATGATTTGTACTTCAAGTTCATGGTAACATGTTAGTTCATCCACTTCCTGTGTCCTAATAAACCAAATGGCTTAAAAAACACAGTAAATGGTGTTTTTATTTTCATTATAAAATGGCAAGAGTTTTCTGTGAGGGTTAGGTATAGGGTTGGGGTTAGGGGAAGTGGATAGAAATTATGATTAGCTCAGTATAAAAATTATTACGTCTATGGAGAGTCCTTGTAAACCACATATACAATTGTGTGTGTGTAAATTAGTTATTTTGAGTAAATGAGTGTGAATGTTTGTGAGTGAGTGCTTGCAGTGTATTATTCTACACAAACTAATGCTCTGTGCATAATATATCATTTGATGTTTATATCTAACATTAATCCTGCTTATTGAAGATTCTTATTAAAGAAGTGATTTGTTTTTCTAAAGCCTGTGCCTAAATTGACCCCAGATATCTAAATCTAAATCTAAATATGTAATTAAATACATTTTAATTATACAGACTTTACCCCATGCATTTTATTAATATAATTGGACTTTCCTGGGCCATCAGTTCTGTTACATATCCAGAACTTATTCTCCAGCCATAATGTAATCTGCAGTATATTCAGTGTCCATCTCTGTTCATACATTTTAATGGTTTGGTGTTTGTCCTCCCACTAAAACAATTACCTAAAAACTCCAGAATGCAAAGTTCTGCCTTTCAGATATGCTGTTTATGTGGGTACGTCCCTACAAGTGTCCTTTTGATGAATTATCTGTCTTATACTAATTAGTCATACTATCAGGAAGTTGACATCATGGAAACAGGAACAGAACAACTTTGTTTAGATGAAGTCCTCATGTGTATCCTCATTCATTTAACACACTGAGTGAGGAAACAGCTGCATCATTTATATACAGGCTCAGTGTGAATGAAATGTCATGTTTGTCAGACTCGGGGTTGCTATTGATTTTGTTTTATTGCACCAGATCACATGGCAGAAGCGTCTGAATGAGGTTGTATTATGTTCAACAATGATTTAATATCTGTTAAACACTGTGTACTATAATGGGCTTGCCAGCCTTCTTCCTCGAAAATGCTTTTTTTTGTATAAATGTGTCTTCCTTTGTCTTACAAATGATCATGATGTCTAGATTTGTAACTGTAAATTGTTCATTGCTGTTGGTGATATGATACTCTTATAATGTAAAATACGCAGACTGTTCTGCACTAGGTATTGTTTATTGAAAGTGGTAGCAATGTAAAACAGAATGACATCTCTGTTTAATTTATTTTCTGCTCTTCACTCTTTTCTTGTGAGCTGAAGCTGTTAGTTTACTGCGCACATCTTTGCTGGGTCCTAACACAGTGTTTGACTCCCCCTGGTGGATGCAGGTGTACGTGTTAAATGTAATGAAACACTTTCAGTGAGACAGGTATATTTTCAGTGAGGTTTTGTATATTTATGGTTGATTTTTAATTACTAAGTAAGGTTAAAACAATTTCCTCACAATTTACGTCACGGCGCTTTGAGGGGGCGCGGCCTCCGCTGGTTACGTCATGCCTACGTCAGCGCGTCGTGAGCCGCGGCTCCGCCATATTGCAGGAAATCGGCGAGCGGTGTAGAGATCAGCGCCGGACTGAAGTTACTGCGACCGGCGTCTGATCTCTGATCTGTCGTACGACAGGACGTGTTAACAGCGCGCAGTTATCGCGGCTGTTTTCAGCTCTCATATGAGCGTCTGGCGACACTGGCGAGCTGACAATCTGACTCTGAAAAATCGGATTATCGCACCAAACCCTAATCGTCTCGGGTCGAAGACATCGGACAGGTGGATGTCAGCCGGCAGAGATCGGACTCGACGGTAGTCACTTCTCACGACACGGCGGCTGTGTCTCTGACAGAGACGTTCACGTTATTATGCTGCCCTGTGAGCCGTGTGCCCAGCTGTCGGTCAGAGTCGACTGAGGTAACCGGTTAAAGAGTTCAGTCCGTCTGGACATCTGAACAGAAACAGCCGTCGGTCCTCCAGAGTAGCTGCTGTGTTGGTAAACACGGAGAGCGGTTGCCCGTTTACTGACTAAAATCCTGACCGGAGCCGGAGAAGATGACGGCGAAAGAAGCGAAAGACAAGCTGCCGACCACTGAGCGGATCGTTAAAAGTAAGTTTATTCAGCCTGAGCTCATCCGCTGTGAAGCCATCTCCCAGGCTTTAGTAGAGGAGAAACTGGTCCAGTGCGTTTAAGTAACGTGCAGACCTGAGAGAAACCTTTTGAGGTCCAGTTAATGCAACATGCTGGACAACTTCACTGTCTGTTAACTGAACTGTGAATGTTGAAGCTTGACACTGAATTGACAAATGTGCCCTCACACTTCCTGATATTATTTAGGCTGTTATTATTCCAGACTCAAAGCCAGAAAGACAAAGAGCTGAGTAGATCTATCATCTGGAAACAGTGTTTTTGTATATTTATGGTTGATTTTTAGTTACTAAGTAAGGCTAAAACGGGTAAACCAGGTCATGTCACAGTTACTGTGAGCTCTGTGAAATGAGTGTATTGTGGGCATCAGCTCATATTTTTGATGCTATGATTATAAGGCTCAAAGTGACAGCAGAGTTGTGTCACATCAGAGGACGTGTTCCAGTACACAACAGTTTCAGTGTCCACCTCTGCAGTAGAGATACATGTTAGTGAAAACAACCTGAGGACACTTACACATTCAAAAGCTTATTGTGGTGAGTTAGGGAAGCAGGAAACACTAATGGCACATTATTAGGTGAGCACAGGAGCCTGTCTGTCTATCATAAACAATGTTTTAAAGATTTATGATGTGTGTGTCAAACATTTCTCAACACCCTGCGAGTCTCTGTCTGTGTGTTAACAAGCCATCAGCCGTGAACGATGTTACAATCACATGACCTCAGTGTGAAAACATTGTATTTGCCACTTGTAAGATTTCATGCTGATTTAAGTCACCAACCCTTGAATTTTAAGTTAGGATCCTGTTTGTGACATCCCGAAATAAACAGACTCCTGGACCTGGAATCCCTGGCTAATAAAGGCTTTGCATAATCTGTTCTTAGTGCTGGTACCCAGATTACCAACTCTATTCCCAGCCTGTGTTATAGACCCTGGAGTGCTTACGTTTATTTATACTCTTCAATAGAGAATACAGTATAGTGTTTCTGTCATCAGGACAGTGAGTTAAAAGTACCTTTAAAGTACCTTTACAATTGAAAACCTTAAAATTGTGTTCTGTTGTGAACAGTGAGAATGTTAGATTGTCTCTTCTGTAAAACAATATCAGCCACCCAGTGTACATGCACATTCAAAAATGTTTGATTTTGGAAGAAAAGCTTTAAAAGCAATCTATGCCTTGAATGCACTATAAGATGATTTGCATAAGTGTCTGCTAAATGCGTAGGAGAACCATGCACCCAAAATTATGTAACAAATATTTGCAACATACCGCACATTAACTGTGATGCAGATCACTGTTTTCTGGCTCAAGATGTTATTGGAATGAAGTTTTCACATCTGTGCTTTCAAATCAGACATCATTTACTGTGTTCTGACCCGTTAAGAGGGATGATATCAGAGTCAGACTCAGTGATCTGGACAGCTGGCCGTTCTCTCTGAACACTTTACAGATGTCTTTGGTTTTGATCAGCTCAGACTGCCTCTGAAACACGGGGCTCACGCTGGCTATTGATCCGTCAGATATTCAGAGCTGGAGGTTGAGCAGCCCAAACACGCGACAGCGGAGGCATGCAGATGAGCTTGCGGTGGAAGCTGCAGCCTCAGCTCAGGCTCTTGTGTCTTCTGTGGGGAAGACTGTGCCAGTCCACAGCAAAGACCTTGATGGTCGGCATTGCTTCCTGTTTTCTTCACAGGGTTTGGAAACCTCAGTCATGTCAGGGTCCTACACACACTAGTCACTTGTCAATCAATAATGAACTCAGAAAACTGATCAGACGTTACTTTGAGGTTATATTCTAAAGTCTGTGTGTGTGCTAATAAATTCTAGAATTAAGGTAGGATTTCAAAGGCACTTGAATTGATCTAGAATCACAGTTTGAGTACTGAAATGGTTTCGAGTCAGTTCTCTCCATAGCAACTTTCTCTAAAGGATTTGGTGTAACTAGATTAGCAGGAAGTTCAGTGCAGGTGAAAGATTATTACGTGGCGCCTCGAGACTTTTTCGTGTCTGTGATGGCTGTAAATCAACAGAATCCTCATGATAACAACTTCTCTTATTAACAGCAAATACTATGATGCTCTAGAGAGCTGCACAGACCAATAACAAGCAGATATCCAGGTACACCTTCAACTGCCATGTTTATCTACAGACGCAGCTTTGGAAGAGAGAATCACTGAGTGATGTGCAGATGTTACCGGAGCAAATGTGTATGATGCTGTTTTTTAAATAACGTTTGTAACTACAAAGTCATGTCAAATTTGTGCCTCTTTTAGAGGCAGTTTGGGTGATTTTTCTTTAGAAACATTTGTTGTTATGCTGGTGGAAAGTCTCTTCACATCCTGATAGGAATCATCCTGATAGTAAAGTGGTCTGAATATATTTACACTTATACAAATATCTTCTGTGGAGGGTGCAGGACCATAAAATGTTCATCCAATCATTGTATTCTGCCTGAATACTACAATAGGATTTCCAACTTGCCTGTCAAACTCTGTATTTGCACACCTTAAGACTTGCTTGTCTTGTACCCGCAGCAGTGCCACTGCCCCCCCATCAGCGACTGACAATAAAGGACATATTTGTGGATGGGAAACCCAATGCTGAGCTGCTGAAAAACCATCTGATCAAAGAGGGACGTGTGGAGGAGGACGCAGCGCTGCGCATCATAAAAGAGGGTGCTGACATCCTGAGGCAGGAGGAGTGCATGCTGGAGGTGGAAGCTCCAATCACAGGTGAGCACCAAGAGCTGGTCTTCAGTAGAGCTTGAGGGAGATCACCATCTGAAGAGCTCTGCATAAAACCTGCAATTCTGATGAAAGCTACAAGCTGTAACTAAAATCAGTTATTGAGGAAGTACATGACAGATCAGTTTTTAACACAATCTCCTTATCTTACCTTGATTCACACCAGTAAGTTTATGATAATGATTTATCATTTGAGCTGTCGGGTCTGATTTTGTGGTACATGTCCATCTGTAAACAGAAAGAAGATCCAGCTACTATAACACATGTGCGGGAACTGTAGATGTTGCAGCATTTATAGCTTGTTTCTACAGTTGTTTAGAATTTAAATTGTCATCCACATTAAAAACAACTGTCCTGCAATTTAGTTTCAATCAGCGATGGCGGTAGAGAGGCAGAAGTTGTGGATTGCAGCTTTAATGTATTTGTTATGCTGTGGTGGAGGACCTTAAATATTGTCTGTAACCAGTGAGTTAAAGGACAGTAATAAACTAAATCATCACATGTTTGGCTTGATTAAGAAACAAACAGACTTGTGTTCCATCTGTATTATATTTCTTTCAGCGATGACCTGATGTTAAAAACTATCAGTGTGGAATCATGTTTGTCAAACAGGCTCATATGAGAGTCAATGTGAGCACTGGGTGTGTCTCAGTTCACTCCCTAGTCCCTGAGTAGTAAGTTCACTGCCTATGGGAATTTTTAAGGCAGTTCTGTTCTATTGTCAAAGTCGTTGCATTTGCTTAACAGAAAATCCCAGAATGCATTTCAAAAACCAAGTTGCTGACTGTTTTTACTAATGAGAAATCAAACGTTGGTGTGATACACAGTGAATTTGTACATGTTAATTGGTGACCTTGTCTACATGTCACAGTATCTTGTATGTTTAGAGGTGTACACCCAAATACACCCTTGCTAGTGGTATATTTGTGCCTACAATACAGTGATTGATAGCATAGGGTACTAGGGAGTGAAATGAGACACAGCCGCCGTTAGTTGTTATAGACAGAAGTGCAGATCAGTGGAGCAAAGTCTGTCACAGATACTAAACCAGAAACGGCATTACAGGGACATTTAAACCAGGGTGTTGTTTGGCTGTAACCTCTTCTGTTTGACAGATATATGAAAGAGTGCCTGAAAACCACAGCATGGAAATGTACAGCTTATACAGCAGAATCACTATTAAACTGTCTGTTTTACATGGCAGTTATCTTGAATTTGTTAGGACCTTATCAGTGAGACAGCACTTACTGAGTTATCAGAGACTGAGGGTGTTTAATTGTGAGAGACGTTGTGTGCATCGTGCTGCAGTATTTTTATGATGTAGATGAATTATGTTATTAACAGAGCTCATCTGTTCTCTGTAGATATCACGCCTGCGAGCATGAATTAATAAATGTCACAAACCCCTCCGGCTGTAGAAACATTGTGTTTTATAAACGGATCCAGTATTTTCAGATATAGTGTTGCTGTTGCTAAGTGACAGAACGGTCTCATACATGTGGCTGTTCCAGGCTGGATGTTTAGTGAAGCGTTTCATCTCTGCCCACTCAGATACGTACCTCATCGTACCTTTTAAGGTTATACAGAAAACCTTTTGCCAACCTATTGATCTCTAAATGAATTGTGTTCTTGCATTAAATCCTCTCTCAGTTTCATACACCATCTTGAGCCTCTCTTTTGCTTCTCTTTCTCTTCAGTATGTGGAGATGTTCACGGCCAGTTCTTTGACCTCATGAAGCTCTTTGAAGTTGGTGGCTCTCCTGACAAAACACGCTATCTCTTCCTGGGTGATTATGTGGACAGAGGGTACTTCAGTATAGAGGTGAGTAATTGTTCTTCAGTTTTAATCATCTTTAGGCATGGCCACAGATTCCCAGCACCTGTCAGTTACAGCACATGCCCTGCCCCTTCAGAGTTTGTTCATTACATGTTCTGGGCTCATTTGATTGTTTTCATGGGTAAGAGTGTAGTGCTCTCAGCTCTATGTAACACTTTGAACAGGAAAATTTCAGAAAATCTGATGTTCTTTCTGTAGTATGTTAAATAAGAATCTTACGCTGAATCTCTTATTCACCACACAGCACATCCTGCACCAGTGCCTTTCCTCTAACCCTTTCAAAACCTTTATTGTAGTGCCAGTGTGTTTGTCTGACCCTAAAACTCAAAGCACTGAGGGCTCTGCACATATATCAGTGGGGAATCATGTCTGTGCACAGACTCTGAGGACCTGACAGCTGATCTGAACCATCTGTTAAAGAATTATCACAGCCACTTTGCTGTCACTTCATTAAAGGTAGAGTAGGCAATTTCAGAGAGGCTAGCAATAGCAAGACAGCTTTAAAAGCATAAGATCCTGCCCTCCCTTCAGAGCTCTTCAAAGCCACGTCTTCTCCAACAGAGTTTGACAGACAAATAGGACATTTGGAACATTTTATGGTCCTGCACCTTCCACAGAAGATATATATTGATATAAATATATTTAGAGCAGTTAGTGATTGATCAGGATGTGAAGAGACTTTTAACCGTCATAACAACAAATGTTTCTGGAAAAAAATCGCCTACTCTGCCTTTAACAACCAAAGAAGCATACGAGATATTGGAGATCAGGAAGTTAAGCTGAACTGAGGCATTCAGAGGTTGTGTGTGCGTGTGTGTATAATATTACATATGTATATCCAAATGTAAACCCACTTTAAAAGTAAAAACAATTTCATTGGAATCTCTCACAGTTAGCCCAGACTTGTGTGTGTCATTATTTGTGTTCAGTGAGCTTACCGTGTGTAAACAGTACAGAGCAGGAGCTGTGCAGTTTTTACAGTACAGAGAGCAGACGTTGTTAAGCAGCAGGTTTATTCTTTTGAAAGAGTCAGTGGGGGAGTTTTCTAAGTGCTATTAGATAACCTGTCAGACACTGTACCATTTCATAAGAGCTGCGTCACACAGCATTAAAGCACAGCCGAATGACTGACACTCTGACCCTGTGGCGACTGACACTCTGACCCTGTGGCCACTGACACTCTGACCCTGTGGCGACTGACACTCAAGCAAATAGTTCTGGCTGTGTAAACAGGTAAAAAACAAAATGGATTGGATTGATCAATACAACACCATAACATTAGGTTGTTATTGGTTTCCTGTGTTGCACAGCATGTTTGTTCCTTTAAGGGTGGAGTGATAAAGATGGGGTGTGTTTGGTTGGGTGTCAGACATCATGTACTGCACCTTCAAGAAGGTATGATAAAATGCAGGTCACGCAGATGGTTATATACCTGTGTTAAAATGGACAAGTATGAGCCATCCTGTTAATTTACTCTGTCATCATCCTTCTCTTCCATTATAGCAGCTGTTTCTCTTTGATCTGAGAGAGTCTTTTATTAATACATCTCCAGCCCACACACACATTTACACACACACACACACACACACTTACACACACACACGAGGGGGAAGATCTCAGTGTGAGCAGCCACTACACATACTCACACACACATCTCTCTCTTTCTGTTCTCTGTGTGCTGTCTGTCAGTCAGCTGTAAGATTGGTTCAGGAGCTCTCATACTCACTATTACCTGTCATTTTCTCTTCATTATTTCTCTTGTGTGGGCTCTGGTCTCGGCTCTCTGAGCTGTCACTTCTCACCCCCGCTCGCACCCTCCTCTGTGTCTGTTATTTCACATGCTATTTAAATGCACACCTGTCGTCCTTGGTTACCTTGGTGTCCTGATCTCTGCATGGTGATCACTTCATGCAGATGAAGTGTGTGTGTGTGGGGGGTGTTAAGATAAATGGGTTTTAATGAGGCTGCAAAGAGTGCGTTCACACACTGTACTGTACAGAAGATCATGCACTCTAACTGTCCGCATATTAACAGCGTTTTTTGTTGCCTGCTGCCAAATGAAGTCTGTGCAAATTTTAAATGTGTCCTGTAAATTAATTAAACAGACCTGTAAATTCAACTGTGTGTCAGTGGAAATAATGCTCATGTGACTGATTACATGCCCTCATGTAAGCAGTGGCATGTGTTGAGCACTGAACCATCAAGTCATGTTGACTATGTTGTAATTTTGCAGCTGGATATTGAAAACATGGTCATGGTCTTTATTCTTCTGAGGAACACAAAAGAAAATATTTTGAGAAATGCCTCGTTGGTTTTGTCTCCATGCAATGCAATTCAATGGGTGCCACTGTTGTTTGGCTACCAACATACTTCAAAATATATTCTTTTGTGTTTCACAGAAGAAAAAGTCATACAGGTTTGGAATGACACAAGGGTGAGTCAATGATGGAAGAGTTTTTGTTCTTTTGTGAATTATCCCTTTAATAGTCAAGAGTTTAGAAGATTACAAGTCTCTCTCTCTTTCTAGTGTGTGCTGTTCCTGTGGACTCTGAAGATAAACCACCCTCACACTCTCTTCCTTCTCAGAGGAAACCACGAGTGCCGCCACCTCACTGAATACTTCACCTTCAAGCAGGAATGTAAGTGCCACTGTCTCAGCTTCTGCTGAAGATCTCCAGATTTTTGAGAAGCTGCTGTTGACACTCCTCTGCCCTGAGCTGCTTTTTTGTTTGTCATATATGTAGTGTGCATGTTATAATATCTGTTATTGTTTATGGCTCAGATGCTGTATATTCTCTTTGATACTGTGTTAGCACTAGGTACCGCAGCATCCTCAGTTGAATTCAAAAGAAATGAAGGCTACTTGTAGGTCTGATTACATCCCTGTTTTTGGTTACGTCCATTGTGCTTGAAAGGAGCACTGTTTGCTCTTATGCTCATACAGGGTGTGGAGGCTGTTGTGCTTTGTGTAACAAAGGCTGAGGTGGTTTGTGGTGGAGCGCTCGGTGGAGGCACAAGTGCTGTCCATGAAACACTGTCCACAGAGCGACTGTGTAAATCAGATGATATAATCCAGCTGCAGTGAGAGGAAACCGAAACAAGACTAATGAGGCAACTGCAGTCCAGATACTGAAGTATTAATAAGCTCAATCAGCAGCTGAATTAAGTATTCGTATAGCAGTTATTAAACTCATTTGAACTGAATTGAAGAGTCCATCAGTGCTGTTGTGTCTGCAGCTTTATCCCTGCAGGTGTAGTAGTGTGGTCATCACAGGTTTAGTGTTGCAGAACACCTTATTCTACTGTATGAGCTAACAATTACATTATTATCCAAACTAAATCATTTTCAACATGGTAAAGTATAAAATAAAAAAGTAAAATAAAAAACCCTGACATATGTTCATATATGTAAGCCTGTGCTGCTGTGCTGGCGCATACTGGCTCTGGTGCTGTAAAATGATTTGCCCTTCTTGTGAATGTCAGTTAGATAATGGACACAATTTAACATGATATTGTAAGCTGTTTTATAAAGCAGTGAGGACATAAACACCACTCCTCTGTCATGTCTCTGTGCAGTAGAATCCTTTCGGTAGAACAGTGATTGCTTAGCATAAAGCAATGCAGTCTTTGTTGTCCTCAGTGCTCTGACCTCTTACAGTCACATCTGTCTGTCTGTCTTTCTCCACAGGTAAAATAAAGTATTCAGAGAGAGTCTATGATGCCTGTATGGAGGCCTTTGACTGCCTGCCGCTAGCAGCTCTTCTGAATCAGCAGTTCCTCTGTGTACATGGAGGTCTTTCTCCAGAAATCAACTGCTTAGATGACATTAGGAAAGTAAGCATCTGTTACGGTTCTTCTTACTCTTTTCCTGCTCTTTGATGGTTGATGTCTGTTTCTCTGTGCTCTGAGCAGTTAGACAGGTTTAGAGAGCCCCCTGCGTTCGGGCCCATGTGTGATCTGATCTGGGCTGATCCCGGGGAAGACTACGGCAGTGAGAAGACATCAGAGCACTTTAATCACAACTCGGTTAGAGGCTGCTCCTACTTCTTCAGGTACCTGACTGAAATCTGCCATTTGCTTACTGACATCACTCTAATGCATTCCTTTACAGCATGTATACACATTTACAGCATATATACACATTTATAATGTACTTTTTATTTTGGGAAAACAGGCCAAAATATTGGTGACTCCTCTTTCAGAGTGTCTCTCTCACTGTGCTATTTGTGGTTTCTCTTGTTTTACAGTTATGCAGCAGTCTGTGACTTTCTGACAGACAATAACTTGTTGTCAGTAATTAGAGCACATGAAGCACAAGATGCGGGGTGAGTGTTTATTCTGCTGTCCTGTTTAAAGCAGTAGTTCACCCAAACATAACAAGTCACTTGTTGTTTACTCACCCTCTCTTATTGTTCCAAATCTGTCTGTATTTCTTGATTTATATCAGAATATCCAAGCTGCTTTTTGAATGAATAAAACAGTGAACAATGAACATAAATAATCATAAATTATCAACAAGGCTGTGAATGAAGACTTTCTAGTGAAAAATTATATTGTTTGTTACACACACAAAGCCAAAGAACTGAAATATAGCTGGACTACTTGTATTATTATTCTTTATGTGTGTTTCAGTGTATGGAACAACATGAAGTTCCAAACCCAGTCAATTTTGACAGAAGTCAAATTTTGTGTGAAATCCTCTTTAATGAGACTGAAACACTGTGTTCTAGTTTTGCTAATTTAAGGCTTTTCTGAGTGCGTCTCTGGAACATTAGATCATTACATCACTTTATGTGTTGATCTGCCTCAGCTGCTCTTTTGAAAGCTTCTCACAGACATGCTGGAATCATCTACAGCTAATCAGCTAATCAGTCTTTGTGTTTCAGGTACAGGATGTACAGAAAGAGCCAGACCACAGGTTTCCCTTCATTAATTACCATTTTCTCAGCACCAAATTACCTCGATGTCTATAACAACAAAGGTAAGTTTGCACCCATTAACATAGTGAAACATCACATCACTATGATAATTCTGCGTTTGGGCCGCGTGTGGCTACACCAGTCTAATATCTGTCTCACCAGAGTATCAGATTCTGGTCTGTTTGTAAATCTGGATAGAAGAGTCAGGTGCTTTATTACTTGGTTTTCTGTTGTTGGAGCGCTCTGTAGTATGAAAAGCAAAAATGGTTCATGTGCGTGACTTTAAACCCTCGTGTTTATTCTCCCCAGCGGCGGTATTGAAATACGAAAACAACGTCATGAACATTAGACAGTTCAACTGCTCTCCTCACCCGTACTGGTTGCCCAACTTCATGGATGTGTTTACCTGGTCTCTGCCGTTCGTGGGAGAGAAAGGTAAGCATGAACCTTCAGACCTCGATCGCAGGATGTGATTTTCAGGACTGTGATGTAACCAGTTGGAAAAGGAGGCAGTTGCCATGTCAACTGACATGTCTGCAGTATCAAACGTGATGTGTTATTGTGGTTTGTGATGGTGGGTTCAGAGACATCTTTAACAAAATGATCAGCTACTTTCCAGCCCCTTCAAACTTTCCTTCAGTGTCACATGTCTTTTAAAATGTCATTTATGGAGCAGTTGTATGAAGAATGAAGAACTTTATACACACAAGAAGATATAACATGTACAGTGTCAGTAGGAAGCAGGACTGCTGCAGATTCCATGTAAAGCTCATGAGATCCACCAGCGCAGATCTAACAGGCTGTTGTGTGTTCACAGTGACTGAGATGTTGGTGAATGTGCTGAACATCTGCTCTGATGATGAACTCATGTCAGAGGGAGACGACTTGTGTGAAGGTAAATGTAACACACATTTACTTATCTATCTAAATGGAGACCTCCCATAGACTTAATATTATTGTTTTTATACACAACTAGTTATAAGCAATTTAACCTAACCCACACAATTAAAAAAACTGTATTTAGTGTATTTCTATAGCATGTATACAAATGAGGACTTCCCCAAAAGAAGGTTTTGCTCAGATTTGTCAGGTTTTGCTGACTTTTGAGTACAAATTTGTCCCCAATATGTGGTTAAGTACAGCCCACCTCACACACGCACAGGATTCAAAGTTAATGTGGTAACTAAGCATAAAGGATCTGTGCGATTAATCCTACATATTTAACGCGTAATTTAGCTGTCCTGAAGTATAGCAATGTAGATTTGGTTGGTTAGTGTTTGGTAAGCTAATACCTGATGGGTTGTTTTTTCTGTGCTTTTCAAAGTTCCTCTTGGTTCACATTTCGTGACATAATTCAGTGGTACAGCTGGAACGTACTGAAAGACGAGTGTGTGTCTGTGTGTGTATGTGGTAATCATCCGTGCAGACGGTCAACAGAAATGTTCAGCTGTCAGTCTAGCTGTCTGAGATTCTTTGCCCGGAGGTCTGATGTCTGTTCAAGCATCCCATGATTCTCTCTCATCAGACAGTCTGTTCCAGACTCACAAGTTCATAATGTACAGACTGTATAGGCTGTTAAATACATGTCACTATAGTGTCACTTTTTAGTCCAGATACTGGTGTGTGTGTGTGTTTCAGTTTTTCTCAGCTGGTTTGTGTGGTGATGGTCATGTGATGCTGTGTTTGTTTTGCAGGTGGAGCTCCAGCTGCCCGTAAGGAGGTGATCAGAAATAAGATCCGTGCTATAGGCAAAATGGCCAGAGTCTTTTCTGTGCTCAGGTCAGTCTTCAAACAAATGCTCATCTACAGAGTAACCACACTTCCTGTAAACTCATTACAATGACCAAATAAAGCACAAAAAACAGAATCTTATTCACTGAGCACCTGCAGTCCAGGTTCACCATGTGCTGAATGCTTTAAATAATTATTCCATATAGCCTGTTTTATATGCAAATGAGACAGAACCTTATGCATAAAACTGCGATTAACTTATTTTGAATTTTATTTTAGTCTCTATATACTGGGAACACAGATTTAAAGAGAAGTCTGTAAACATTTTCGTGTATAAAACAGAAAAAGCTGAAGTTATAAACTTTCCTGCATTAGTATTAATGAGCTGATTACATGAGATTTCATTATATCACACATGATTCCAGATGAACAGTGCTGTAGATCATGGAGAATCAGGACATCTTCAGATCGTTGGCTCTGCTCTTTTGAGCCTTATTCAGATTAGTTTGGTACTACAGCAAAGGTTCAAATTAACATATTTCTTTCTCCTGCCCCTTCCACCCATTGCTAATTGATTGATTGATTGATGTGTGTGTGTGAACCCCAGGGAAGAGAGTGAGAGTGTTTTGACTCTTAAGGGGCTCACGCCAACTGGAACACTTCCACAAGGAGTTTTATCTGGAGGCAAACAGACTTTACAGAACGGTGAGTGTGCATGTTTGTGGTTTCGATGAAGTTGTGTGCATGAGACAATTAAAATCGCATTCAGTCCAGACGTTCAGGCTGTTCCAGGTCTTGATCGTGCGATGCGGCATAAATGACACGTCCCCAGAATTCATTGTCCTCATAGCAGAGCAGAAAATCCCGGCACAGCTCAGAATGACTGATGATGTCATTTGTCCGGCTCCCTCCTGCATCAGAGCTTGTAGCAGCAGATGATGATGATGATGATGATGATGAGGGCAGTGAATCATGGTGGCTCTTCTGGGCTGAACTCCCCGGCTGCTTCATTTACTTCAACATTACAGTTGCTGTAAAATTACCGTTCACACCTCATCCAATCAGATCTTTACTCCTGCCTGTGTACATGCAGGAAATCTCCTCAGTGTGTCCAAGTCAGATTTCACCCTCAAATATAAAGAAATAAAATAAGAAATGATGAAAAAGATGAAGCCTATTTTAGGACCATTAGGGTGGATTTTTATGAGGAATCCATTAGCATTTTTATTAGCATTGTGACATTAGTTTCATGACATTGCATGATCATTTCCCCCAAATTCCCATTACCATAATACATCTGTAATTTCCATTATTCTCATTAGTGATTTTTCGTTAGATTCTCATTACTGAAATACAGTAGTTTTACTGCAATAACAATTAGTGCCTTTAATTAGCATAAATGAAAGGCAGGACAACAAATATTGAAATTGGCTTCCTTTTCTGCACGTGCAAGTTTTCTTTTCTGATTTTGGATTGGAAAATAAAACACCTAGCCATGAGAGTTTGTGAGATGCTTTTGAATAAACGAAATAACGGATGAACGGATTCATGTTTACACTGGTTATTTGTCTGTGGGCTGTTGGTGTGGTGTTCAGGACCTGACTGAAGGTCATTAAAGGTTGTAGCATTTAGAACTTTATGCAAGTGGTGGTTATAGAGTGATAGAGTGATAGAGGGAAATAAGAGCAGACAGCGGGTGGGTGTCAGGTTTTGAAGTTCCTTTAAGAGACCAGCTTCATTGTCTGTGTGGGTCGAGCATCATGCCAGCTAGACCTAAAGAACCGAGAGTAATATTAAATAAACAGAAGCTGTTGGCCTCATCTTGAGACTGATACAAAAATGTGTCAGTCAGTAGGATATTTCCAGCTTTATAGTTTCAATGAGCCCCTCATATATACAGAATATTTTATATTGAAAGTTAATTAAGTTTAGTTAACAATCACACTGTCCCAATAACTGTGAAACTGCTTTGTAATTTTACACAATGACTGATCTCTGCACTTAATTTTGATTCTTACTGCTTTGTTGTGGTGTGTGGTGGGGTCATTTGCTTGGGGAATGTTGTAATTGCTCTGATATAACCTCTCTCTCCATTCATTTTGGGCTACTTCCTGCTGTGCTTGCTAATACAGCCACCATAGAAGCGAAGGAGGGTCGAGGTATGCTCGCCTTTCCTGCTCAAACTGTGTCATCCTGCCTCGTATGCTGTGCTCTCTTTCTCTGTGTCTCTGTGTGCATTCACTCCAGTGTCTAATGTGTATCTCAACCTAATCAAACTTGAGGAAAAAATCTGTGTTCTTGCACCACCCTCAGTCTTATTTAGATTGTAATAGAATTAAATTGAATTAAAAAACAACAAAGGGATTCTGCTCTGTAAAGCCATTTGTTTCTCTAATGACATTTTAATTGTACAAAAACAAACCTGCATTTATTTCTGATTGGAATGTTTAATGGGAATGATGATTGCAGACAGTAGCAACTTTCTATTCACTGAGCGAATGAGCTCTCACACAGCCCAGACTGTTTCCCAACTTTGTAGAAGTCTTAATTTTGCTCCACCTCATTAATTAGCTGTTGACCGGTTTGCCGGTTAGTCTCAGGCCGCAACTACAGCTCGCTAATTCTCATGCTGCTGTCCAGCTGGTGCAGAGGCAGAGACCTCCCTCTGCTGTGTATTTTCAGATTCTAATCTTGTTACGACGGTGCTGTCTTAAGACTGTCTGTGCCTGCTCACGCGAAACTCTCTCACCTGAGGCCTCTAATGATCTGATTCAGTTATATACCTCATGAGTGATGTGTTATAGAACAAACCAAAATCCTTTCAAGTTCAGCAGAACTGCATTGCGGTTCTTTAACTGGAGCTGAATGTGTCTTGTGTTTGCTCTGTCAACTGGAACCAGTAATGACTCTTCTTACTAGTTGCCTGGTGTTTTACACAAATGCCAGTGGATATAATATACCTGCTGGTTGTGCAAGAATTAGTTTTTTTGTTTGTGCATGCTATTTGGTTGACTGTGTGTTTCAGTTTACTGTTTCTTATTTTGTGGTGATTAATGTGCGACAATATTTTGTAAAGATGCTGTCATTCTTCTTAGTGCTTCAAATTATACATCATATCCCAGTACTTTAGGTACTGATATTCATGTTTTAAGGTGTAATTTCTTGTGTATTACAATCACAGTCACCCTCTTGTACTCTTTCCTGTAGCCTGGTGGTTGTTGTTTCCTGTCATGTTTTGTTTATGATGTTCTGTTTCTGTGACGGTAACGTTGCTCTGCTAGTTTCATGGACACACACATCGTGACATGAGGTAAACAGTCGGTGTTGTGTGTCACATGCGCTTTGTTCATTTCTTCTTTAATTCCTCAAAAAAAATCAATGTAAGATGCATTTATTGAACGTTAATTGAATTATTGAATGTTCTGTCTGCTGAAGACATTTGTTTAGTCCGTATTAAAAAGCACCTAATTGGGTAAGTCAGTCATTGAAAGGACTGAACAGGTTTTTGTTCAGTCGTCTTGTAGATGCTTGAATTGGATGCAGGTTAGTCCAGTTTATTAATCATCTCATGCTTCAATCAGCCTGTTGTAGATTTGTTCAGCTCCACACATGTTCTCCTTACCAACTTATTTTACTGATGTTTTTCCTTGTTTTTTTTCCCGGTAGCCATCCAAGGATTCTCTCCCTCACGGAAAATACGCAACTTTGAAGAAGCTCGCGGCCTGGACCGGATAAACGAAAGGATGCCGCCGCGCAGGGACGGCCAGCAGCCCGACAGCGTGGCTGTTAACACTGAGAAACAGAACAACGGCACAGATGGGAATGTGTAAGAGAGGATTTTGCCCTTCTTCTCTCGTCCATAGAATTTCCTCTTTCTCTGCTGCGCTCTTCATGAGACAGTCAGCTGTTGGATCCTGCAGACGAGAACCGGGAATGTGGAGACGAATCATTCCACACAGAGAGCAAGAGAAATCACAACTAAATACAAACATGAGATTTTATTTATTACATAAAATGTTTTAGATGTACAAGATAAAACATTTTTAAAGTGAACATTTAAATGTGTGCAAACAGAAAACAAAGCAACAACAGAAGCAAACAATCTTGACATGTTTTAAAGTACAGTTTGTATCTGAAGTAAGATGTGTGGATACTGTACTGATCACAAGAACTAGTTTATCCCATTTTTATAATATTGTATGTCATAACATATTTGAAAAGGGAGTTTTGGGCTGAATATACTGATGTGTTATCAGTGAATATGTCTGTGAGGGATTTAAAACTAAACAAATCTAAGGGAAAAAATGTTCATGGAAAAATATTTTATATCTCTGAAAGTAATACTAAACTTAAAGTTTCAGTCTACACAAAAATATTAGCTGCTGTGGGTTCAGTGTGTTTGTTAGTTAGCATTTATATTTGTTTTCGGAAAACAGTGAGTTTTGCTTGGTGACAGATCACATGCCAGTAGCCATAACAGTGATTAGAAATAGAGCTTGTGTTTGTTTGCTTCTGCTTGTCTGAGTAAAATTTAAACTTGAATTAAAATGTAAAAGAAGACTTACAAATGCACGGTCAAAACCCAATTAACATTTAACTGAAAACTGCAGGGAGTTATTTTGCTGTGAAACAGATTTCAGCTGAACAGCTTTTCTGCCATCTTTGCTGTTTAGTTTCATGCAACAAACATGTCTTATTGTTAATGTATACAGTGGGAGCTTATTGCTTTAAGCTCATGTTTAATGTAACATCACATGTGGAAGGTTTTGGAAACTTGAAGATGTTTGATCTACTTGCTCAAAAGCCAAAGTCACAAATGGATGAATTGTTTAATGCTGTTGATTTTGGAGTGCACAAACTCTAGTACACTGTAGTTCAAGGCAGTGATGAGGAGTCGTAAGAAAGTCCTGCTGTCCCTTAAACTGACTGTTTTGCAGGCCATCGTTCCAGTATTTCACAGAGATGGAGAGTGAGCGGTGAGCTGGCACTGAGATCTCAAACAGACCCTCAATTTCTATCTGCTTTGTGCTTGAGACATAAAGCCTGTACAACCTGATGTATATGGGAAATTGATATTGTGGTATATACTGTAACACTAGGTTATGTGTTGAAGGGGAATTTTGAACGTGGTGGCCTGTTTTAAGATGTAGGAAAGGTTGTGGTATGTCGCCACCTTCTGTTGAGCTGAAGAACTGTCCTGTTTTTTGTCTAATGGGATTTGAATAAATAGTTTGAATGAATAGCTGTAAAGGCAGGGTAGGTAATTTTTTCCAGAAACATTTTTTGGTAAACTTGTTGGAAGTCTCTTCACATCCTGACAGCTATCACTAAGCAAATTTTTCTAAATATATTGATATAAATATATATCTTCTGTTAAAGGCACAGGACCATAAAATGTTCATCCAATCTTTGCATTTGGTCTGAATCTAATGATAGGATGTCTGACTTGCCTGTCAAGCTATGTATTTGCATACCACTATTGGAGGAGGTGTGGCTTTGGAGAGCTCTGAAGGAAGGGAAGGATCTTTCTGAAATCGTCTTCTCTGTCTTTGTCACACTTGCAGTTTCTTTATTTTAATGAGGCACAATCTCAGAGCTGCGAGTTTATTCATCACAGTGATGCTGAGTGCTGTGCACATGCGCAGGCACTCTGTCTACTGGGTATTTGTTTGTATCCCCACATGCCGGTTTTCTGGGATGATTTTAAAAGTCAACATTTTACACCACAGTTCATTTTGTCATATTGGTTTTGTGGCTTATTTAGACTGGTTAAGTTTCCACTTTTTTAAATAATGGATAAGTTTACCACACGAGAGAGATTTAAAAGCATTAGCATTTATAATTTTTATTCCAGATAACTTTCATTCCAGTCTAATATGACCAGTTTGTTTCATTATTTTCAGTTTTTTTAGACATGTGTACAGTGTGTACTCACAGCTTTTGACAGAGAAATTCCAATACAGTTTGCCATTTACTACAACATACAGTTCCTGAAGTGTGTGTGTGTTTGTGTGTTTGTGTGTGTGTGTGTGTGTGTGTGTGTGTGTGTTTTGCAGGATCAAACTGCTGCTGTATGTATGAGGACTCTAAAGGGCATGTTTGTGTACATTATAGTGTCACTCATCTTGATGTCACAAATGGTGTTACTACATTTACTCACATGTATTATAACTGTTACCAGTGGAAGTCAATTAAATGCAGTGTACTGAAATAAACAGTTGTTCAGAGATCATCCTGTTTCTCTTTTAATATGTAAGATGTTGTGGGCATGGAAGTCTGATCTCAGTTCAGTGTGTACTGTCAGCCTCAGCTGGACCACTTCACAGTCTGTAAATCATTTACAAAAGCTGCTCAAACATTTGTGTTTCTTTGTTAATGAGTTGAATGTTGAGTATTAGAGACTCGGTCACAGAACAAATGATCATTTCCCCAAAAACATCTGTTCAGAATGTATAAAAATGCTGATTTTGCACAATTATAGCATCATTAAAAACAAAACATTGGTAATCTTTTTGTTCAAAATTTAATTTAAGGCCATAAATTATTGATATGTAGCTGTATCATTTAAGAATAGAAATTAAAATGGAATATGGTTGTCGAAGTTTTCTTTGACAGAAGAAAGAAGCAGAATGTATTTTAATGCTATTGTTTTCTACAACAGTTCTGCATTTCTTTAGTTTGAATAAAGACAATCACAACAGTGAATACATTATCAGCATGAATCTTTATGCATTTGATATCAAATAAAACTGCAGTGTAAACAATGTAATGTTACAAAGTACGGGGGAATGTTTGTGGTTTGTTGACTGAACATGTTGAGTGAACAGACATGAACTGACAAAACGCTTGTTTATAGTGACAGCAGTTATTGCTGGATTGGCTATTGAGTATAAAATTCATTTTTATCCTGTACATGTTCACATACAAACACACTATCCTGACAATATCAAATAAATAAGAAAAACACATTGTGCAACACATCTATCATACTTTAAAGCTGCAATCTTGCAAATCTTTAACCTTTGGTTAAAATGAACAAAATTCAGTTATTGAGAAACTACATAACAGATTAATGTTCAACATGACCTCATTTAACCCTGACTCACACCAGTAAGTTTCTAATAATGATTTACAATTTGAGCTGTCGGGTCTGATTTCACGTTAAATGTCCGTCTGTAAACAGAAAGTTTAAAGTTGCTGTTTCAAACCCTTGTGATTCACTCAGCAGGATCTGACGGGTGCTGACGTCACACTCTTGGAGGAGGTGGTCTAAGAGCCTTAGAAAGAAAAGGTAAAATCTTTGTGGTCAAGAAGAGATGCATGTTGGAAAGACATTAGAATGGTCAGATGTTATTCTGATACACTAAAAGAACTGGTTCACAGAGTGAGTTATTCAGTAGAGAGATGTGCTTTCAGATAGCTGAAGAATGTTTGTTGTCCAGTTTTGTCGTGTGTGAGAGCTCAGTAAATGTTAAACATGCGGTGAAGTGTGATGTGCTACCTGACGGGCTGTCCTGAAGTCATCATGCAGAGGTTTGGACTGGACTGACACAGGTGGAGGTGGAGGTGGAGCTGTAGGCTTGATTACCTAAGAATATTGTAGATGTCACACTGTTATGATCACAATCATTCCTCATTGGCTGGAGATTATAGAAGCAGATTAAATGTTTAAGACCCTCATTGTCCTGTTCTGTGTCAACATACTTCCTGCACAAACAGGAAGTTAGGGCAGGACATGTCAAAGGTCTTTTTTTCTTTTCTTTTTTTGCTGTCATAACCTTAAACAATTGCTGTTGCAGGAGTTGTTTATCACTAGTTATTAGTTTATTAGAGAGCTTTTGAGTGGACAGTCATCAATTTGTTTCATCCAGTTTCCTGGTATGATTATAGGTATGATTATAGGTTTCACAATACAACCTTAAGGGGAATTTACTCAAGGTTTATGAGTACACTAGCACATAACCAGCCATTTTCAGTTGTAAAAACATTTCCCTAAAGTTTCCATTAAGAAAAAAGTTTATAAAATTTAACTAACATTACTGCAAGAACTTTTCTGATAACTTTGAGAGAACATTTAGAGAATGTTAGCCAGTGTTCTGAGAACGTTAGCTGGGTAGATGACACATGAATTAAACACACATGAATTTAAAGTGACAAAACTCTAGTTGTGTTATTAGTTACCGGGGATGGCTTCTGGTTAGGTGTTGTCACTCTCTGTTGCTTATAGTCAGGAATGTTAACTGCATGAGTTTTCCCTTGACTTGGGTGGCTATAAAAAAAACAGTATGTTAAAAATATGTTTGTTTGTTTTTTTTTTTAGTTTTCCAGTGTGTATGATGGAGGTTTCTGGAAACTCACGTGGATGAATGCGGTCTCTGTCTCCGTTTTAACAGGAAGATGCCCAATCCAATCAAAACAATTCCAACCAGAATACAGACAGTCACAGCAATGGCTATAGTTACACCTAGATGTGCAGAAATTTCCGGTCAGTGTAAAACTGCTGTACTGACAGAGCTGTTTTAAATGCAGTAGATGGACAGTAATACTTCTGTACCTGGAGACAAACCTTCACTTTCTGTTGGTTTATTACAGTCTGGTGGCAGCCATCCAGGCTCACATCTGCACTGCAGTGTGTGATCACACACCTGTAACACACACACACACACACACACACGACTCATGCTTGTATTATAACTATCAACAAAACAAACTAACAGATTGTGAAGGAAAGTTATATTGATAAACTTAGTATTGATACAACGGTACAGAAATCTGACATGGAAAACACATATAATACTCATATAACTTCTGTCATATGTGTCAGATATCTGAAGCTTTTTCTGTTACCCCGTGTCCTTTGCATTTGGCTGAGCAGTTGGTTGCTTTGTACGCTGTCTCCAGATCAACACACTCATTCTGACTACAGACCTGAGAGAAAAGAAACAGCATCTTTAAACGTTACAGATAAACCTACATTCTGTGGTCTGCTATTCACCTTCAACAGAACAGATTAACTACAGAACTAAAAAGCAAACTACAAAACTAAAAGCGTCTGTAGATCAGTCTCACCTTCCCATCTCCACATTTGGTACCAGTGTCGACCTGGCCGTAATCTTCATCAGGATTACCGTAGAAAGTGGCTTTACACTGCTTGAATGTTACCAGCCGTCCATAATTGGGATTTTCATTGCCATTTTCACAGAACAGTTTTCCACACATTACATCTCTGAGGAGAGATAATTGTTGGTTGAACCGATCATACAGTTAGTAATGAAACAGAGCTCACATCAGCACAGGTTAGTGGATGGATGGATGAAATCTTACTGTTTCTGGCATCCAATGTATTTGTCAGCGGTGCGCTTGCAGTAGGCGTAATACACTGCTCGTGTGTTTTGGTTGTAACAAAAGTCTCCTGCCACTGTAGCAGCTGTAGTGTAAAAAAAACAACAATGTGACACTCTTCTGTACTAAAATCAAACGTCTCTATCACTGTATTGGATTGTTCTGGCACACTCACTTGGACCCCACATTTTAACACACTGGTCTTCTTTTATTGGACACTGGCCATTGTAACAGTAGCCTTTCCCGCTCCTGCAAGGCAGTCCATTGACTGTGAAGACATCTTTAGGACATTGTTCTGACTTTCCAGTGCAGTACTCAGGCAGGTCACACTCATCACTTTCTGGACGACACACGTGTGAAGCTGACATGATCTGATGGAGTATAAAACATATAAGTGTATATAAAAGCACAGTACATATACTGTATATACATATATATATATATATATGCATATATAAGTACAATCTTACCTTACACTTGTCACAACACTCTCCTACTGCACACTGAGAGCCCTCTGATAATTTACAGGTGGTGGCATTACAGCATGGGTTCTTACACTCCTATATAAAACATATGCCAGTATATAATGCTGTTATCTTGAAATAACAGCATTTATTTTGTTATTAATGTCAGCACAGTGGGTGAGTGTATAATAAATCTTTCTTCTGTAAAACTTCAGAGAATTGTTTACCTGTCAGAGTTTACCTGTCAAAGCAAGCAGTGAATAAATGCACGAGGCGGCAGTAAAATGAAAGAGTGCCGCAGGCGCTGAACCTCGCTGCTGACTAACAGAGTGCATGTATACACAGATCTGCAGTGACAGTATAGTGTGTGTGTGCTGGAGTGCTGCTAGAATACTGTGGATGTTGTGGTGATAATGGTCTTATCTCAGACACTGCTGTGTCTGCAGTAATTACTCTCAAAGAACACATGCTGGAAAACATTCCTGTCGGGAATTGCCCCTGCTCGTCTGGAACATTGTTTCCTGATACAAACTATTTGGCTTTATCTTGTTGCATCTTGAGTATTTCTACTGAACATTCTGTTACACTTAATTATCAGAGCAAAGCAGTAAAAACTCGTTTTTAATAAGTTTACATTTAATTTATTTAATTTGTCCTTTTTTCAGACAAATGTTTTAATTTCTGGTCACCGTATGAGGTAAGAAATCTAAAGAAACTGAAATAACATATGATATACAAATGAAAAGACTTGCGTACAGAACACCAGCTCCATTTTTGTTCTTCTAGAGTTTTTATGAAGTTCAGTCCAGTTTACCTGCACTGTTCCACAATCACACTCCTCTCCGGTCTCCACAAACCCGTTTCCACACACGGCAGGCTGGATCAGCTCTTTTGCGTTGGGAATATTCAGAAGACATTCTGGGTTTTTGGTGTTCAAGAACTGCTGGAAGTTCTCAGAACTGCAGCTGCTGAAGTGCTGAGGGATGGAATAGCTGTCGAGAGGGAAACATTTGTAACGTATCTGTCGTTTGAGGCTCTCCATACAGTCAGTCAGTCACAGTGTGTGATGATTACATAACAGACATGCCAAAACACTTGTGATTCCTGAATGTTAATACCAGTGTACAGGATGTAGATGGCATGAAAATATGAATTTGTTAAAGATTGTGATTACTCAATATGTTTAGGGAAAGTAAAATGCCCTGATTGACTGTGACTCATTTGACTTTATTTCTCTGTGTATTATGAACTTTCTTCTGAGTAAATCACTGTAATAAAATAACCAGGTCTTGGACCCTTTTGATAGTTATCTAATCACCTGAGAGTGGCTGTCATAATACAGCTGTTTTCAGAACAGCTGCAGGTGTTGGTGTCATGACTCATGCCAAGATTGTGGCCCATCTCATGTGCCATCGTGGCCCCTACTGCTACGGCCCTCGAATTGTGATCCTGTGTGTTTGGAGAGGAAGAATTCCTGATAAAAACATTATGATTTTTTGGAATTTTCTCTGTATTATAGATAAATGTGTGATTGGTGTGGTATGTGTGATTTGTGTGTGATTGGCATGTGTGTGACTGGTATGCGTGTATGTGATTGGTGGGGTGTGTGTGATTTGTGTGTATATGATTGGTGGGGTGTTTTTCCCATCAGTTTGACTTATACAAGAAACATGAATTATACAAGAAACAATTATTCACCTGCACAATCCCTGTTGACAGACTTCCACACGCAGTTCCAACATACGCCAGGCCCACGGTTGCTCCATCAAGGTCAATTGCACTGAGAAACAAATCAGTATTTAATCTTTCAACCAATTCTTCTGGATTATATTCAGTTAATAAGAATAATTTGTTTTCCTTTTAAACTTTTTTAAAGTAGATCACAGTGGAACAGAAAGAAAAAGATGAGGAGAAGTTCTAAGAAGATCTCCAGATGCTCTCAGAAGTTTCAGAGCTGACCTGAGGAGTTGGGCATTGTCATGCCCCTTTCTTTTCATGAGGTCGCTGTTTCTCCACTTGCTGAAGCTGTCCAGGGTTTCTCCAGCAACAGGAGACACTGTTATCTTGTCACTGTCCGTCCACACCTCAACCCCAGTTAGCGCAACAAATGTGTTGATCTCTTTATAGACCTGCACACCCAGTGGAAAGATTCATGATGAGAGAATCTGAATCGTTTAATACAGATGGAGACAGTTTTGCTCAGTTATGTAATTGATGTATATTACATACAGATTGGTCAAACTTGTGACAATGCTTCTGCTTTCCATCTTTATAACAATTTCATGTTCGTCACATGCTGCTGGCATAGACTCCATAAATTTGCCTGGAAATACTGCAGAATTTTTGGTTTGAAGTTTTTGAAATTCCAAGTTTAAATTGAGAGATACTGAATCCTAGATTTTTAAAGTGAACCTTTTGGTCTCACCCTATATACCGTTTTGTACTAGTTAGATCAAAACAAAGTATTTGGCTCTCCTAGATGGTTTAAAATGAAATGACAAATGAACTCAAAAGATCAGGAAAAATTGCAAAGATCTAGTCCTGTGATTCTAAATCAATCATCTCACACAAGAATCTGTATGAGCGAGGAAAACAGGACCTGTATGACTGTGTGGCTTGTTGCCACGTGTTGCCATGCTGGACTTGGAAATGGAAAAGCATCTACAGTTTGTCATGGTGACTCACATTATTGATGAAATTGATGATTTCAAATATCCTGCTTCTCAGCTTGTTGACATCGCTTTCCATTTTCTTGTACTGTGGGAGCATCAGATAAAGAGTGATTAATCGTGGGTGTCATGTAGACACATCGAACATTCTCTTGGAGGGCTACATGCATCTGGGTTTCTGAATTTACTGACAGATTTGGAAACAGAAGATGCTGTTCAACATGCACTGTTCTAACCCAGATCAACAACATCAAACAGGTCCTAAAATAATGTGCAGTTTTGCTGCTGCCCTGCAGTGCTTCCTGTTCTTACCTCTCTGTTGTCTGCCACGAGGAAGAGCTCTATGTATTTTTGTTGCTGGAACAAAGTTGGCCCCTGATCAAGAGGAAATAGATTGACAAAAACGGAATAATTAAGTTGTTAAAATGTGGAGAACAATATGATTTAGTCTGTAATACAGTTCATAAAGATCATGTGAGAAATCTGACACATTGTAATTCCAACATAATTGACATCAGTTTACTTCAAAGGTCACCTGAGCATTACAGACCAACAAACATCACATGATGATCCAGCTAGAAAGCTGTTATTTTAACATAGTGCGTAACAGACCAAGAATTTTGCACAACAAAGCTTAGGCATTCAGCATTACACAAAGGCCTAGATTTCCCTAATTCATGCCGTCACATTGAATCCTCATAAAACCGGAATGTTCGCTTTATGCTAACAGGGGTGAAGTACAGTAAGAGGACAGTAAGTGACCAGCGGACGTACAGAGGAGCGAGAGCGGGATTTGCTGAGGCGTGGTGGAACTCCATCCCCACTGTCATCCCAGCTGGTGTTGGTGACTCCACAGACCACGGGTTTGTTCTCATTCATGTCTTCATACTTAAAGACAGCGTGGTCACCGTCAGCCTCTTCAGATAACGGCTCAATCAGAAATCTCTGCTCCGCTGTCTGGAAATAACCTCTGTGGAGAACACAACATCCAGTTTTTTAGATGTTTTATTAATGTTATATTGCTAAGAATGTTATATAAACATTTTTTTTAATTCTTTAACTTTTTGTAAAACATTCCACTAAGTTTTAGATAATTATGATATATAATGTTAAAAAGTTCTACTAATATTACTGCAAGAATGTTTTCTGATCACTTTAAGAGAACGTTTGGAGAACATTAGCCATGTTCTGAGAACATTTCCTGTTAGCTGGAACTTTCTTTTCAGTATTTGCATAGAAGAGGTAAAACCTTCTGAGACAATAACTGAGTGTTGTATGGTTTGAAAAAGGCTCGATTTCAGTACTGTTTAAAGATTCAGTTCTAATACTGTTTGGTCTTTCCAAACTGTCTGATAGTAAAATGTTAATAGGAAAAAAGAGAAGCTGTTGAGGTGTTACATTTACCGGAGTCCATCACAGGTGCTCACGCTAACTAATGAGTCACTGTCGTTCACTATTTTCCCATGATAGTAACATAAATCCTAAAAAGAGAAAAGTGAATGAAATCATAGTGTCTCACACTGTGGATTATATCAGAGTAATGATGTGAAGACTGTAAAATATACAAACTTCTCTATAGCCTGTTCAACACTCAAATAACCTACCAGATCCTCAGGTGTGGTTGTGACAGGAAGTCCATCTTCAGTGTAGTGTGTCTCACTGTAATCTTCTGTCAGCAAACCACTGATAATTCAGACACAACGTCAGCCACAACAAAACAAAATCACAACTCAGCTGTGTGAAACAGTTTCTGCGTGACACTGTAGGTGACAACGGGGAAGTGTTGAGGGTTGCAACATGAAGACTTTACATGTCTGGATGTCACAAGAGACGAATTTATATAAAAATGATGACAAGCAAGAGACAATCATACTCATTTCTCTGAAGATGCATTTCAATGTCTTGACCACCCAGCGTCATAGCGTATTTCACTGCTGCAGGGCTTGACTGCAGGGACATATATAAATATATATTATGTATATGCATATATATATATATATATATATATATATATATATATATATACAGAGAGAGAGAGAGAGAGAGAGAGAGAGAGAGAGAGAGAGAGAGGATGAGAGAACTCACTTTTAAATCTCTTTTATGCAGGTCATGTAACCTGATTGGTCGAACCACGTCATAAACCTTTTTTCCATTGATCTCAGAAATGTGAGCAGCTATAGCAGATATGGAAACAGAATTATAGACACTGACTCACACAGAGTTATGATAATGTCTTGAATACAGGTCATGAGCTGATGTACATGTCGAAACCGCCCTGATTCTCCATCTAGGTTATACAGTTACCAGCCTACAAACTTACATACATATGTCACATTTCTGATATTTGTTTTGCACAGTAAATATTTGAGGAAATTGTGATACTTTCTTTCACGAATAATTTTTCTAAAGAAAATGTTCTGTTTGTTTTAGATTAGTTAATGTAGTAATGAAGTCTTGTAGTAATGTTTATTAGGGCTTAACAGGCTCCAGGTGGGCTTTACTGCTCTGAACAACAAATACCCGCCAGTTAAGATGAAAGAGATATGTCTAGAAAATGTGTTACTGTCAGAAAAGAATTATAGTTCTGAATGCCACAGGTGAGAACAGATTCTGTATGAGTTTGGTTGCAGCTTAAGTTTAACAATTACACTGCAGAGTCTCAGAACTCTTACACTGAGACTGAAGTAAGACATGCTTGTGTGTTTATAAGCTTCTGTACATAAGACATTATTTAAAAACATTCATCATCAATCATTTTACATTTTAATGAACAGAAGTTATGATGCAAAGTCTGTAAGTTTAAGACCCAAAGATAAACAAACATGAGTCTGATTCATTTGAATCAATCCCTTCAAATCAGCCCAACTTTTCACACGATGCAGGTTATAGTTATAAAATTCTACAATCTGAAATGACACTAAAATTGCATTTTTACATGGTAACATTACATGCTGTGTGAAACAAGATTGCATGTCTTTGCATGTGCGCTTAGACAGTTTCAGCTGAAGAATCTGTTTGTACAGAGTTAATCAATCATTGTCGAGCTGACGCTGGTGTATCCAATATCTTACCTGAGCCATCAAATGAAGTACACAGAGTGAAGATCCACAACATGAGATGTGTTCCTGCCATTGTCACTGTGTAAAACAACTGAGAAAGGATCGGTTGGTTAAGCAAAGTTTTCCAGATCACCTGGACTGTGGTTTGGGCCACAGACCACACCTTAGACAGGGCAGTCCAAACACTACACAATGAGACACAGGTTTAAAGGAAATGTATGTGCTTGAACACGCCCCTGAGAAGCTCAGAAGAAAGCCGGAAACATCTGACAGCCTGTGACGTAATGATACTGTCTTACCGTGGTGTGAGACACATTCATATTTATCCAGAGGTGTAGAAATGAGTTAAAAGTACAATGCACTTTTACATTTTTAATTTGTTCTTTATAAGCTGAGCAAATATATAAGCAAATAAATCTTTCTCTACCTTTAAGAGATTGTTTTTGAATGTAAGGACTGCTCGTGGAGTCATATTCATGAAGTGTGCAGGTATCTGACGGACATTGTTGTTTCATTCTTTGATTGATTATCATTTCTTTCTCTCTTCATCAGTTTTTGAATTTTGACACATTTTGACAATGTCAGTATATCAAGAGATGAAATTTGGTAATGAGAGCCAAACCAGGAAATTAGATTCCTGCAATATAGTCTGTGATACCCTCACCCGCTCAAATGTATTCTTGATTTTCTTCTAAAACACAAGAAAAGGGCATTAATGAAGTTATTGTGTTTCCTCCTGAATGCTCACACAAAGCTATTGTTGAGTTGCTGGAGAACGCCTGCAGGGTCTGTTATGGTTTTATATGTCCTAACTGGACCACTGCTCTCTTCTTTACCTCCTGCTCTCTCTGTGACCTGTCATTTTATACTAAAACCTGTCATTTTATATCAAAATAAAAATACTTTATGAACTGACAGTAATTAATAAAATATAAGTATATGACAGTAACAGATGGTTAGGAGACTTTTGGTAGCTTGGGAGACTCCTGTCTGTTATGTTTGAAAGTGTTGCTCCATTAAATTAAGACGGATGTATTTGATGAGGACACAGTGTAAATAGGAGAGGCTTTGTAAGCAATGAATCATTACCACACTGTAATTTAATGATTTTGGTGCTCTTAATATACTTACAAAGACTCATTGTGAAATAGGACATATTATTCATTATGTATTATAGCTTGTTGTATGATGTAAAACTACAGGTACTTTAAACGATGAATTTGATGGACTTTTACAGCAGAATATGTAATATGTATGGTAATGGCGATCTGATTTCCTGTAGCTTGTGGCAGTAGCAATGCTGAAGTCCAAAATCCAAATGAACTCCTGATATTAATGAAAACAGCATTTGGTACTTTGCAGAACCTGTGCAGGATTAAACTGTATCCACACAGGATTTTGAGGAGGAGTTCTGTGTTAAAGTACAGACTAACCACCATCCATCCCAGCAGACGTGCAGGGACTAGCATGAGAAGAATTAGGAGCATGTGGCCACATTCTTCCTCTGAGTTATCTGCATGCATCTGATCTGCTTCAGGAACTCACATGCATTATTTAACACACATCATTTAAATAGTGTTTTGCATTGTAAATTTAGTATCAAAGCTTGAATTACTGTTGTTCTTCTCAGAGATACATCTGTTTTCTGAGCTAATCATCTCAAACTATTGCTGTCTGTGTCTATTAGCTGAGTATTGGGAAGCTGCGTCCTCTTTTGCCTCTTGCCTCATAAGTAAATGTGAGTACAGATGAATGTCTTCTCTTTTTGCTTGAATACAGCGCTATATAATCTAAACACAATGTGTGAATATGTTACTGTCCTCTGTTGGCCATTACGAATGACAAAAGTGAAGAAGTTGGGCTGCTCTGCTTTAAAACTGTGACGCAGCTCTCATGTTTTTATTGTAGTTGTTTTATATCAAGGAGGTGATATAATATCAAGGTGTGGTTTGCTTAAGTTAAAAACCTTTTAAATCTTTATTATTCATTATTTTAAATTATAATACTTTTTAAACCCGCCTGTGAAGTCTCGAGCAGATTAAAAGCACGTCACTGAAAACGTCGTTAAAAGTCGACAGACGCTCAAATGTGACGTGACTTCCGGTAACGGAGCAACTTTTGTGGTGCATTGTGGGATTGTAGGGAGCGCACGTCAGAAATCCTGACTGATAAGTGAACGACGGCAGACTGATGAGTGAACGACGGCAGACTGACGAGTGAACGACGGCAGACTGACAAGTGAACGACGGCAGACTGATGAGTGAACGACGGCAGACTGATAAGTGATCGACGGCAGACTGATGAGTGAACGACAGCAGACTGATAAGTGAACGACAGCAGACTGATAAGTGAACGACAGCAGACTGAGACCCGTGTTCCGTTACATTGTGCATCAGGTGAGAACAGACCCCGCGACAGAGTGAAAGATGCAGTTATTCACACACGAGCGATCTGAGCAGCTGTTGAAGTGTGTGAACAGGAAAACAGGAGGAATTCTCATACATACAGCTGCTGTCTGTAAATACTACAGCAAACATTTATGACCACTAGAGGGCTTTCCATGACCACTGAAAAACACTGCACTGTTAAAATAAACACTGCACTGTTAAAATAAACACTGCACTGTTAAAATAAACACTGCACTGTTAAAATAAACACTGCACTGTTAAAATAAACACTGCACTGTTAAAATAAATACTGCACTGTTAAAATACTGCACTGTTAAAATAAACACTGCACTGTTAAAATAAACACTGCACTGTTAAAAAGCAGTTAAAATAAACTGCACTGTTAAAATAAACACTGCATGTTAAAATAAACACTGCACTGTTAAAATAAATACTGCACTGTTAAAATAAACACTGCACTGTTAAAATAAACACTGCCTGGTTAAAATACACTGTTAAAATAAACTGCACTGTTAAAATACTGCACTGTTAAAATAAACACTGCACTGTTAAAATAAATAAAACTGCACTGTTAAAATACGCATAAAATAAACACTGCACTGTTAAAATAAAGCACTGTTAAAATAAACACTGCACTGTTAAAATAAATACTGCACTGTTAAAATACTGCACTGTTAAAATAAATACTGCACTGTTAAAATAAATACTGCATATAACTGCCTTTAAAATACTGCACTGTTAAAATAAATACTGCACTGTTAAAATAAACACTGCACTGTTAAAATAAGCACTGCATGTTAAAATAAACACTGCACTGTTAAAATACTGCACTGTTAAAACACTGCACTGTTAAAATAAATACTGCACTGTTAAAATAAACACTGCACTGTTAAAATAAACACTGCACTGTTAAAATAAATACTGCACTGTTAAAATACTGCACTGTTAAAATAAACACTGCACTGTTAAAATACTGCACTGTTAAAATAAACACTGCACTGTTAAAATAAACACTGCACTGTTAAAATACTGCACTGTTAAAATAAACACTGCACTGTTAAAATACTGCACTGTTAAAATAAACACTGCACTGTTAAAATACTGCACTGTTAAAATAAACACTGCACTGTTAAAATACTGCACTGTTAAAATAAACACTGCACTGTTAAAATAAACACTGCACTGTTAAAATAAATACTGCACTGTTAAAATAAATACTGCACTGTTAAAATAAACACTGCACTGTTAAAATAAACACTGCACTGTTAAAATAAACACTGCACTGTTAAAATAAACACTGCACTGTTAAAATAAACACTGCACTGTTAAAATAAACACTGCACTGTTAAAATAAATACTGCACTGTTAAAACACTGCAACAAATGCATGACAGTTCCTGCATATTCTGTCTGTTTTCTTCACGGTCAGTTATTTTGTGTGATGTGTTTTCTTGTCTGTGTGGCCCTTTGATTATGTAGACAATCAGTGACCAATAACCTCTCTTACCATTTAAAGTCACAGTAGTTTTAAGGTCATATTATAGTCTGTTTGCATTGAGCAAAAACATTTCTTCATTTTCAAAATGATTATCTTTCAGCATGAGATGTCTGTGGAATTCATGTTAAACTCATTCACAGAGCTTCTGTCTTTGTGCCTCACCTTTCATGCCGCTGATGAAACAAAACTTTTGCTAAATCTTTCTTTAAAGTTTATAGAGATGATCTAATGGAGACAGCAGCTTTTGGTTGAAGTAATTTCTTCTTTTAAGTGGATTAATATGATGTCTTGTTTTAATTTAGCTGACCTGTTCTGTGTGCTTGTGTGTGGAAAGTTTCTATGCAAATATGACACCAGAGGAAAGTTGCACACAAGTAATCTGTGGTCGGGTGTTTGTACTGAAGATACTGTACAATGTACAACGACTGACAGACCTGTATCATATAGTGTCAGACACACAACTCTTCATAACTTCATTGCCTGTTAACTTGTGGAGCTCTAGTTATATTCTGAGACTGTAATAGCATTTCTACTTTAAATTGATGGACATTTATTGTGTATATGTGTGCATTTCTGGCATTGTACACCTGATATAAATTCATTGATTCATGTCTCTCATCATCTGTGTTTCTGATCGATGTTCAGAACTCATCTGGTTAGTTAAATCATCTGCAGGGCTGATTTCTGTCCTGGTGACTGAAGTCCTTTATTCTGTTTTGTGAAAACTGAGTAAAGTGAAACTCAAGGGTTGCTGATCTCATAATGGTCTCCAATAAATCACATTTTGATGTTCTTGCAAGTTGTTTTGCTTCTGCTTTACAAGCTCCTGCTGATGTTGAGGTCATTGAAGCTCCAGTTTCAGAATCCTGTTTAAATCCACAGCTTCAGCCCTCTTCCAGTCTAGAGCAGCGTGTCTCAAACTGGGGCAGGTAGAGAGATTGCAAAAGGGGGTTTGAATATTTATGGGTATTAAATTATTTATGTCATCATAGAAAATGTAATTCTAAATACATCACATAAACACATACAAAACGTGTCAGCAGATCATTCCTGTTTTAAATGATTTATTGTACATATATATGTGGTTAAGGAGATGTTTGTAATTGCTTTTGATCTGGTACTTGTCTTTATTATTTAATGAGTGTCAGACAGAGAAGTTTAGGCGATACACAACTCTTTAACACAAGCCTCAGTGTCTGTTTGCCCAAAGTAATGTTTTAGAGAGGGTCTGTTATTATTAAACAACACAGGAAAAACCTGGTGGGAGGGGGTGACTGTTCACGGCCTTTTGGCAGGCGAGCAGTCGCAGTCTGCCCTGACCTTGTTCCATCACCGAAATGAACAATAACATGTCAGCATGCAGGCTCCAGAGTTTTCTTTCTTCTTTGGCTGTCCTCCAAAGAGTTCCTGTCTGTCATGGCTAGGTCACAGGAGTCAAGAGACACAGACAGAAAGTGAGAGACAGACAGGATACAGAAAGTTACTCTTAATTCACCAATAAAGGGCCAGTGTTGATGTTAGGTTGTGTTAACACAAGTACTTGCTTTTTAATTATTTTGCTGAATCACATGTACATGTACATACTGTATAATTGTTTTGTGGAAACAGGTTTCGTTACTATAGCAATTGTAGTAATGTAATATTTGTAACAGTGACACTGTAAAGTTAAGTGTTACACCCTCATGTAAGTACAGTAGACTGTGATATGGGGTTTTGAGGATAATTACTCCACCCATGAGCTTGCATAATGTTTACAGTTTGGACAATGTTTAGAACCTCAGTAATTGGCCAGAGCTAATGACATCATCCTTAAAGGGGAAATGACCATGACCTAACGCAGATGCGGAGTTTACGCTAGACTCATCGCTGATGAGGATTTTTGGAGACACTGTGACATGATTTGCTCTGATTAACCGTCTGAAGCAAAACACGCTCTGTTTACATTCGCCATCGTGACATCATTTGTTAGGCTGGTGCTAGCAGGGAATTTCCTGTTTGGAATTTTAGAGACCAGATTCAGAATCTAGTTTTGAAGAGTTTGCTAAGATAAGTTAAAACCAGCACACGCATTTGCTGACTTGTATTTGGGAGAAGAAAGCAGCCAGATGCATCTTGAACACAGTGTCATGAGGACGGTGGCTCACAGAAACCAGAGATACTAAGACAACAATCTCTGGTAACCTTACACAGAACCAGTTCTCTTTAAAGCAATGATAAACAGCAGTATCAGTTCTATACAGTATATCTGTCTGCTAAAGAGTTCAACCGCTGCCTCTGAAGATTGAAAAAAAATCTATTAAAGAACATTAATTAGTTAATAGAACATTTATGGGTTGATTTGTAAAGTTCTAGGTGAATACACATCTGGTTATGTATTACCAATGTAATTGCTGTGGGTGGAGCTTGCGTGTAAGAAGAATTTTGCAGTCTGGTGTCTGTTATGTGGATCATATGGAAGTTACTAACTTTACCAGGTTAAATGGCCATGTAAGATGGCAGACAAAGATGAGACAACTTCCTTTTTATTGTTCCCATTTTATTGTTTCAAACCCAACTGAGATTAGACCGGTCCATACAGACAGGTCCACCCAGCAACAGAGAGAGAGTTATAGAGAGATGTCTGTGACCTCAGTAACACAGATCAGAGATCAGATCTGACTGTAAGGTATAATGCTTAATAGGGAGAGTCGGTGTGAGTTAAAGAAGGGGCGGGTCTTTGTCCGGCTGTCTGGGAGCAGTGATGATGGCTCATGTAATCTGCTGCTCACTCATATCTCTGCACACTGAGTGTGCCCCAGTCTGTGTGTAAATGTCTGTCAGCAGCTGTTGGAGCAGTTACACACCCTCTCTGATATTGTGACTTATGCAAATACTGATGTGGGATTCGGCTGTTATTATTATAATACATGTTTTAGGCCTCACAATATTTTTCTAAACAGGACTTTTTTCAAATCTGAGGAACATCACCTGTAGCTCTTTCTCTGTTTCAGCACGGCCAAATCTTTGGTTGTGTATTTGTTGCCAGAGTCTGTCAGGCAAACACAATGAAGGACTGTGTGTAGTAGATTTAAAATGCCTGTTGACTATCAGAGCATTGTGTTCTGGAATCAGTTAAAGATTATTACCACTCACCTCTTCCTGTAAAAGGTCTCCAGGAGGCACCGTAACAGATGCTGTGTGAAAGTCTGTGAACTGACAGCTGCTTTAACTGCACAGGTATGGGTCTGGAGGACAGGAAAGTCAGTTGTCTGAGGGATTGAGATGGCAGAGCTCTGTCCCCTGGACGAGTGGTTTTGGTTCCAGTATCTTCTCTGAATGTCACTGATGTGTGTTCTGTTTATATTAATATTCTGTAACCTGAAATCTGCCTTTGAAATCAAGACAGTGTGTAAATAATCTCCGAGAACCACAGCAGCATGTTCAAATGCAAAAGTCATTATACAACTGCTTTAAAAAGTTGCAGTCCTCACAGTTGAGTCTCCTCTTATAGTGTTCTGATGAATTATGTTCTAGTTTTATGTAGTTTTTTGGTTAAGTGCAATCAGACAGCACAGTTGTGTGCACATACTGTAAACACTGGAACATCTAACCTGTTTTTCATTCAAACAGAGTTATGAAAACCATTAGCGTCAATTCAAATGCATGAAATCATAGTCTGTCACATTTGTGTTTCATTATGATTGTTTCCTTTCTTCCACTCATTCTGCCAGAGCTAATATAAATGAAATTTGTAAATTAAGTTATTAAGTTTAATTAAGTGCTAAGACACTTCTGATTGATTGTAGTAATTTATTAGACTGAAAATAATAATATCGCAGCCAAACTAAATATTTTGTTATTATCTAATAAAAAAAACAAATGTCTGTCTTTGCATGAGATTTTATCTACAGACAGCTATCCTGCTAAATATTATTTCCATGTAAAATTAAAACACTAGGTCACCTCATTTCCAAGAATGACCTCAGAAGTGTCTTAATACCTCAGCGATATATAATGATATATAATTTTCGTACATATAAAGGAAAACAATGTGTTCTCTTACATAAACTGTAATTTTGTTACAGACTGCGTTACATCACTCTCTTAACCCTTTCCTGTCAGAGTTTAAAGTTAACTGAAGTTTGTTCATGTACTGTGTGTCATCTGCTTCAAGTACAAGTCTCATCATATCTGAGAAGTCGAGGACTCTGACCTCATGAGGTAAGAAAAGCTGCCGGAAGACGAGATAATAAAGAGCAAGATTCTTTCCTTTGTATGAGGTAAATACATCATTTTAGCTGCTTCCTTTCATTTATGTGACAATATAAGGAAAGGTAATTCAGTAACTCTGAAGAGGTCTTCATACTGTGAACATTATGACGCTGTTCGGTTTTGTTGAACTGACTGCAGTACATCTGTGCAATTTAGTCACAATACATGTGATTGTCTTTTAACATGCAACAGTTTACTGTGTGTGACTGCAGATCACATTAAGATCAATGCAAACAGAGCAGTAATTAAACGTGTGTAAAACGGCTTGCTTTTTATCTTCAAGTGTTCTGAAGTTTCATGGTCTTGATAGGATAATCATTAAAACAGGGCCAATGGCAGACTGTCAGGGCAGTCAGTTTAGTGGATGTGAGACTTTACAACCTGTTAATGACAGTAACAAGTAATATGTAAAGATGTTAAACTAGACATTTTGACTCACTATTTGGAGATGAATCTGTTTTTGTGTTATGCTTGCACATGAATCTTATTCTGTAGTGTTAATCTAACTTTTTGCAGTAAAATAATAAACATCAGAAATTGTGTCTCTTAGTGTGTGTGTGGTGGATACACACTGACATCTGTCTGCGTCTGCTTTATAAATCTGTAAACGGTTTAACAGCAGCGACTGGCTCCAGGTGTGTGCCGGCAGGGAACCCCTCCTTCAGGCAGAGCGTCTGACGTGACCGTTGACCCGAGTTACATTCAGTGTTCCTGTTGTTTAATAGAGTTCACTCAGCATGTGTTTGAGACGGCAGGAGCAGTCGCTCAGTTAAACACTTCCTCTCCTCTGTCAAAAGGTCACTCTGTGACAAAACTCCTGCGTGCTGTCTGCTTGTATTGATGGCGTGTTTCTGGCGTCTGTCTCTACACATTCCCTTATCATCCTTGACTCCAGTCATAACTGCCCGAGAGAGACGGGTTTCCTGAAACAAAACCCAGAAAGACTCGCAGTGGATGCCAACAGAATTCCATGACATTATTGCAACAATGGCACATTTTTGGGGTCTCTGGGGGCCACATGACATGTCACTACAGAACTTGGTATTTTGTAATTCCTTCGTCAGACTTTTCAGCACCAGAAATATAATTCAATGAACATCAAACCAGCAAGACACAAAAGTGTGTGCTTGACATTTTTTCAGTTGATTTTTGTTTATATCCAGTTACTCGCAGGATGTTAACATGCATGATTACATCTGTTATCTAGGAAACAGCAGATTTAGCAACTGACAAAGCCAACTTTACTGTAATAAATACCTAATTTGCTGCCATGTTAGAAAAATAGGAAAGGTTTAAAGTCAACATTTACAGTCTTACTGGAATACCTTTCTATTTTTAGAGTTCCTATACTTATCTTACAATCATATCAAGTAAACAAGCAGATCTGACGCAGAGGTATCTTTTCTAATGATAAAGAAACAATTTAGAGAACTGAACTTACCTATTGTATTGTCATTGTGTTGACAGAAATCATGACCAGTTCTGTGGCAAGAGTGTTTCTGTGTGAAATATAATGACAGCTGTACAGTAACTTACAGTGTTGGGAACACATTCTGTAAGGTACTGTAAACCACTTCAGCAACTTACTGATGTTACTAACTAGTTTTTATGTACACTGTTTACAGGCGTAGTTACTGCTGGTTTACAGGCGTAGTTACTGCTGGTTTACAGGTTAGTTACTGCTGGTTTACAGGCGTAGTTACTGCTGGTTTACAGGTTAGTTACTGCTGGTTTACAGGTTAGTTACTGGTGGTTTACAGGCGTAGTTACTGCTGGTTTACAGGTTAGTTACTGCTGGTTTACAGGTTAGTTACTGCTGGTTTACAGGTTAGTTACTGCTGGTTTACAGGTTAGTTAATGCTGGCAGATGCCATCACAGAAGCATCAGACTAAAGCACGACACATCCATCACTCGTTCATCATTACCGGCCCTCCACAGACACTGACGCAGGGCTGGCGGAACGGTTCCAGTGAACGGGAGGCGTTCCGGTGCCGGTGCTCGCGCTGACGTCATCCCGGAGGCGGGTCGCGGCGGCCTCAGCGCGCTATAAACACGCAGCCGCCGGCGCGAGCTCCTCACTGCGGTCCGCGATCACAGCGCGTCATTACCGCCGGTTCTCCAGCGTTACGAAATCCATCACCAGCCGCGAGATGTCGACCGACGCGTCCGCAGAATCCCGCCGCGTCTGCCCGTCGATCCGCGGCAGCAGGTTTGACACGGAGCACCGCAAGCGGGCGGCGGCGAACATCTTCGAGAACGTCAAGCAGGACGCGCTGATGCGACTCTTCCAGAAGAGCGGAGACAAGAAGGCCGAGGAGAGAGTGAGGAGCATCTTCTCCTGCCAGCACGACCCGGAAGAGACGGCCAGGGCTTTGATGGCCCTCCGACAGAGGAAGAAGGATAAGTTCCTGCAGATCGTGGGGACGGTGCGACGCTTTCTGAAGCTGCGCTGACTGCCCGCGCCACGACGCGGTCGTTGAATGTGACGCGTGGCGTTGAGAAGCGCCGGAGCGACGAGAGGAGGTCCCGTACAGCCGGCGAGGAGCACGAACCTCCAGAGACGCGCACAGCGCGGAGGAGTGCGACGAAGGACGCGAGCGGCGCGTCATACGCGGAGACGCGTTGTCCCGTGAACTGTGAACGCGCTGTACAAACGAACTGCAGCACGAGCGTTTGTTCGTGCACAAGAACTGATCGGAGACCGGTGCCGAAGTTGTGTCGCCTGAACGAGGCCTTTCAACTTTAAATGCCCTCAAAAACTCCTTTTAATGACCACTAACTTCATCACAGTGCTGTGATAACACAACTGAATGTGTTTCCACTGCTTGTCAATGCTGTTTCTCATTGCTGTTTGTGTAATAAATGGTTAACTGAAGTCATTCTGGTTTGCTCTTATCTGATGTGTTTAAGGCTTCATACTGCAGAACTGATGCAGAGGAGAAACACTTACACAGATGAGGTTTCATTACAGTAGGGTTCTGGTAAACATACAGATCACTGACCTACAGCAGGTTTTGCAAACTAAATAGTGCTGGTTTAAAATTAAGACATCAATACCACAAAGTGTTAGAATCAACATACATTAAAAAATAAATATATCTTAAAACTGAACCGTATCAGTACCCATGATGACACTTGAAGCTGCGCAAACAAGAGATATCAATAGACCTCAAGAGTATTACACTTATTCTAACTTTCACTTTGAAATAACGTGGCTCACTTCTGTCACTCATCATGAGATCTGGTTAAAGCTTTGCTCTGCAGTTACCACACCAGTGTAGCAGTTTGTAAGGCAGAAGCTAGTTGATTCAGCCACGTTTGTGTAAGATGTTCTATATTACTTATATTAAACATACCATCACAACCTTCAAAAAACAACTCAAAACACACCTGTTTCACAGTCTGAACCCTAATGCTCTTCTATCCTATCCCTCTATCCTATTCTTCTATCCTTACAAAAAAAATCCTGTCTCTAGTCCATGATTTAGTCCTTTCTCTCTAGTAACAGAATGCAATGTCCGCTTGTAAATGTAGCTTTGTAGACTTGGCTCGTTGGCGTACAAGACAAAATGTTCAATGCTCTCGTCCTTTGTAAGTCCCTTTAGATAAAAGCGTCTGCTGAATGACTAAATGTAAATGTAAATATATATTACTTAAGAATCATGAGCAGAGGCTGTTACAAAGCTGATCGCTATAGATCTCTGTTTGTCTGTTTAGGTCCATAAAACAACACTGTCAGAGCACCTGTGTGTTCATCATTTGATTTAGTGATGAGTGGTTTTGTGAATGAGGTAGGTGTTTCATCACATATCTGACATGGGTAATGATTAAGGCAGGAAGAGGGAATGATCACTGACTGATCTGTGATATGCTTGATTTAGGATGGTCCTCACCCATTTCCTCTTTCACTGGGTCAGTCTGTGTGTGTGTTACTGTAGTGACAGAAAGAGCAGAGTAGAACTGACCACAAAGCTGAATTTATCAATTTACCCCAGCTGACAATTTTAGGTTGTTTCATAACTTCCAGTCTTTTAGACATTGTATAAACATTATTTAAACATTTTTATTCTGTAACATTTTTAAATGTTCCACCAGCTACTTACTTTTGAATGTGTAAATATATATATATATATATATATATATATATATATATATATATATATATATATTTTATATATATATATATATATATATATAAAACATGAAAAAACATTCTACTAATGTTACAACAAGAAACGTTTTTGATAACTTTGAGAGAATTTCGAGAGAATTTAAGTAAAGGTTTTGAGAACATTCCCTGTTAGCTGGGACATGGGTACTCTGTCATTTCCAGTACAAACTAGCTGATGAGTGACAGAGGAAGTGCTTGTGCTGCATTAGTGTTAGTCAGCAAGAAGGAAACTCTTGATTTAGAAGAACAAGGAAAGAATTTCTCACACGCAAATGCTTCATCATGCAAATACACAGTTTCCCAATCCTGAAACAATAGACTACACACAGAATTTCATTACTGGTATATTTCTGTGTTATTCGTTTGAGAGAGGTGTATCTGGGTGTAGCTTGCAGATTGATTCTTAACCTGAAATGCTGTCGGCTATTGTTTTGTGCTCTGAGTTAAGCAACAAGAAATATTATTCCTGTTAACAGGAATTAATTTTCACTGTGGGAAACAGACTTTGTAATGTCAACACTCAAGCAGAGATGCTGGGAATGGTGATGGACAGCTCAGTGTTATCAGTGTATGAATCAGTTCTTTGTGTATTGGTTTGTGTGGGTATATCTACACGTGGTGCGTCAGTCACGCTGGCACTGACCTCAGCAGTCCTGTCGTCACTCCAGAGCAGCTACACCGATTCACTGACAGAGTTTACATCCCAAACAAAACATTGGGGAAGTTTCAGTCATGTTTCAGCAATTTCTCTTCCTGTGTGCAGGGCTCTATCACAGGAGACGAGTTAATGATTCCTGCTGCAGATAATAAAAAATATAACATGGAAAACAACAGTGCAGTGTCACGCCTCATCGGTGTATTAACATTATGCATGTGTGACATGCAGTATTACAGATACAATCAGTGGAAAATATATATAATGTAATATATAATGCAAACACAAAATCTTAAACAATGGTGCTATATATTTGCCTAATATTCCAGTTTTGTGATTTTGTTTGTATGTTTTGACTTTGTAAGTTGTCAAGGTCACAGGTCTGATTTGCAGGAAATGCTTGCCTCATAAACAGCTTCACTGGCTAGCTTGAAAGTCTGTTTGGATACAAGCACCTGCCAAATTCATAAATGCAAAAGAATCTGAAAGAACAGGTATGTTGTATTACATTATGTAAAATAAAGATCCTACAAAAGGTTCTTCACAGTGATGCCATAGAAAAACCATTTCTGGTTTCCCAAAGAGCCATTCAGTCTAAGGTTCTTACAGAACCTTTTCTTTCTTACTTTTTTGTAGTCTAAAGAAGTCTTTTTACACTAAAAAGAACTTTTTGTGAAACAGAAAGGTTCTGTGGATGTTAAAGGTTCTTAATGGAACCATATACAGCCAAAAATGGTTCTTCTATGCCATTGTTTAGCACCTTTTTAAGAGTGTAGTGTACTTGACTTTTTAACCTCTTGTGCTCTTGGACCTCAGATAGACTCTCTCTGGAGGGGATCTCCTCTATTGTTCTTGCCTTGTCGTGTCTGTTCTGGACAGAGCAGTGAAGACTTCCTGTGTGGCTGTTTTGGGGCAGGGCGCCTGGCGCGCTCAGCAGACAGTCTGTCTCGCTGCAGTTCCAACAGTCGGCCCTGCTATTGTTTGGACCCTTGCCTCCTTTGTCCTGTTCGCCTCTCCACCTCTGTCCCCACTCCCTATACGTCCTCTTTCTCTCTGCAGGTGTAGAGAAGGAAGCCCTCTTATGCCACACAATAGCAGACTGAGCCTCCTATTTATTTATCTATTTCTCTGCTTCTTTATTTATTCTCCAGGGTAATTTTAGAGTGCTGCTGTTTGTGGAGTAAAGAGGTGATTTAATGATGATGAGGTAATGCTACATATTAGATTCATTTACAGAGACAAATAACATTTATAAATGGTTTGGTTATATAGGGAAACCGTGGGGTGTTGCATTACAGAGTAACACTATCAGTTTAACCAAAGATCTTAATCACTATGTAAAAATATAATATTCAGTTCCTACTGATACCCATGTATTCCATTAGTATTAAGTGCAAAGAAATTATTTTTACTGTTTGTACTAATTTACCTTGTTTTACATTTACACAGAGTAGAAATAAGTTGTACATTTTGAAATCATTTTGTATTAGGTAAAGCATATTTTATTGTTATATTAAAATATGTACCAAATAAGTATCTATGATAATTTGCGATTACATGTTAGTATGAACTCGTGAGGCGGTTTAAGTCTCACTGTTAACTGCAATTTTTTATGAAGTTACTAACAATTCTTTCCTAATATTCTCTGTTTCTGTTCATCATCATACTCTGTTGCTCAGAGTAGAACACTTATTGGCAATTTTAAACAAATTAGCAAAAATATTGTTAAATTAACATGCAGAGATGACAGGGTGGGTACAGCTTTGTAAGTATAGGTGTTCTGATTATGTGGAAGTCTGTGGAATTCTGTGGAGTTCAGCAGATACGGATTCTGTGTGTGCCTGTGAGTCAGTCATGGAAAACTGAGCATTGTGATGTAAGAGCTCGTACAGGCTGTAACCTGTATTACAGACACAATGTAGGTGTGTAGCTCTACACGTCACAGTGTTGTATCAGAATGAAGAAGGTAACAGAAGCTGCATGTCTAAGGATTGAAATGCAACAGTTTTCAGGCTGCTGTCGTGTTCATACGTTGGAACTTTTTGTGGTTGTTGACACCTTGACACTGTCAACCACACAATTACAGAGAAGTGGGAAATTTACAGGAATGCTGTTGATGGATGATGGTCTGTTTTGACCAGACATGCAGAGGAATCAGGCATTAAGTCTTTTCTCCAACTGTTCTTTCAAACGAGTGTCTCCCTCATGTGGTGGCTAATAGAAATTACACTTTTACCTAAAGGTGGACATAGTTGGTATTGAACGTTATTCCAAGCGAAACAACTGTATATAAGTAATGATGTAAAATCTAAACTGTTTAACATTGAAGAAAGCTAATCAAACATCACATTAATCTGAGGTTATGTATGTGTATCACCGAGTGTTAGCTGGTTTGTTGTGCAGGAAAACTTGAATCACAGTGACAAAATGTTGTCATAAGGAAAACAAATAAAGACATTGTGATCCTGAACATACAAATACCAGGTGTTAAAAAAAAAAAAATTAAACTGTAGATATAGTTGTATGAATATACCAACAATTAAGAGCAACACTTTATAGTAAGGTCAGCTGTTACACAGTGTTTTACATTGAAAGGGAATCTGTACTTTTAGTTATTATAAACGCCATTAACATTGTCATTAACTTTTGCAAATGTTGTCAGTTATGTTTATCACTTGCCTAAGATGTGCATTGTTGCAAACGAATGTTCCAAATGTGCAACTGGAATTCCAGCTGGAATGAAGCATTTGTTTGTTTTGGAATGCTGTCATCATGCCGACCAAGATGTTCTGTACGTACATTCAACTGGATTAATAAAAAACCTGAAAAATAACATGGCATGCAGAAGTCATAGACAGTTTTAGGTCTTTATTTAATTGTATGTATAAAATGATTGCCAACATTTAAAAAAAACAAAAAAGGACCACCACATATAGTGCCACCACCACAAGCTCATCTGAATAAATGAGGTTCTACCATCGTACAGATTTCATAATCCGTTAGTTAATCATTTGTGACTGGGCAACTCAACTGATCATGAAACAGCTTTGTAATAAGCAGTGCAATAAATGTTTTGAATATATACACGTCTAGTAACAAAAGTTACTGGAGTGAACATGGAATTGCATACATGTTGAAAATGCATGAAAATGTGTCAGTTTAAAAAAAATCAATTTCTAATGATTCCTGATAATCATTTCACAAAATATTCTCTCATATTCTCAACTCATTATCTCTTCAGTTAAGCAGCACAGGCTCTAAACAAAACACTTTGAATATTGATTTTATAAAAATACAAGAAATATATATATATATATATATATATATATATATAGTATATGAACAATAAAAAATAAAACACTGTTTTGGGATGTCTGGATGTGCAGTTCATAAAGTGAGTGGGAATGTTCATTTAAAGACACTGTCAAACGCAGGGCATTTGTGGCTCTTGAGTTTCTTCATGGTCTTTTTGAACTCTTTGCTTGTTTTGTCCCATTTGTGAATGCCGGTGAGCAGGTGCTGTTTGTCTACCTTGCGGCCCATGATGAGAAATGTGTTTCCAAGATCTTCTAGCTGTGTGCAGGGGCAGTCAGCTCCATTCTTCAGGTACAGAGTGAGTGTGTTCAGGTCCTTCTTCTTCAAAGGGCCCAGCTTTACAGGTTTCTTCTTCTTCTGCAGGATGATCTTGCGATCCATGTTCTCCTGTTTAACCTCTTTGATCTTAGTCTTTATAGCTGAGGAGAAAGAAACAATTGAAGTGTTATCAGCAATCTTGTCCAATCTTAAAAATGTGACTGTGAGTGATGTTGCTTTCATAAGAGAGAGAGAGAGAGAGAGAGAGAGAGAGAGCAGCTGTATTTTTTACAGCTGTATTGACATTTAGGTTTTACCCATTGCATCAGTAGTGGTTTATAATATTGCAAACCTTTATATAATCTTGCATTATATCCTGAACTCTGCAATGCTGAGACAGCGTTCTACAAAAGAAAGTCATCTATAGTCCTGTGCTGGGCTCAGAAGGCCATGAGGTTTGAGTTGTAAGAGGATATCACTGACAGACACCCAAACACCCCATAAAATTCAACTGAAGTAATGCAGGCAGCAAAAGAGCTGATGGAATGGAGAAAAATGAGGAGATGGTGTAATCAGTATCAGATCCGTCTTTCTGCCAGTGCTCTCAGGGCAAAACCACAATGATACTGTTCTCTCTCACTCCCATCAAAGAGCATGGAGATCCATGCAAAGCAATCAGCTCTTGTTGCAGTATGCTTTTCCCAGCGGACAAGAATGTCCCAAATTTCAGGTTCCCTGCCCTCTGCCCCGGCAGCTGTTACTGGATCTTACAGGTTTTGTTTCTTAGAATGCTTCTCTTTTAAGCTGAAGGCAATTAGTCAAGGTCCAGAATTTTTCTAGATTGACATATTGGCTGGATATGAATTAGTTTCCATGTATTAACCATTCATTCATCAAACATCATAAAAGCAGGACAAAATGTCTTTCCATATTACCTGCAGTGTTGCTGAGTTTTAGTTTTTTGTGTTACTCTCATGGTGATTTTTACTGAGGGAAACTCTAAACTAACAGCCCTATTGACCATTTAATTCCTGGTTTAATCTTACCCCATATTCTTAGATTTGTCTTAATCTGTCTGATTTATCAGTAAACTCTTAATCGTTTTATTTCCTTAACCTACACAGGAGTCAATGGTGGAACATGGTGGTCCAGTCAAAACATCAGTACATTTGATTTCTTGTTCTGGGTTCATGCTGAAGGAACATGCAGAGTAACATCAACTTCAGCCCCAGCACTGAACTTCTGGCACTCTGTCACCATAAGAAGAATTCAGTCCAGTTAGCAGTCTGATTCTATAGACCCGTGAAGAGAGTTGAGATCATACAGAGATTTACCGCTCATTATGCTTTAATAATCTGATCAGTCTCTGCTGGCTGTCAGTGAACAGGCCACAATGAAGCTTGACATATATGCTCCACAGCCTGGAGCAAGCAAACATAATGCTCAACCATTACCAAAGAAAGCTGTGTGTGAAATGAAGACCCGTACAGAGACTTCTTTTAAATTGTTGAGAAACCAGCTCTTCACACCAAAAGACAGTCATTCAGAGAACTGCAGGATGGGTTCTGTTTAGTGGGGTTTAGTGTTTGATAAAATAAAAAGGGCCTGAAGGTTTTAGAATGATAAAGTCTGACTATTAAAAGTCTCCCATAACCTCTTAGCTCAAATCCAGCTTTACCATTTACATACATACACTGAATTCATTCTGCAGCTTGTGTTTGTGAATGTACAGTAATCTGAAACAAAACACAGAGACACCAGAACAGTCGAACAGCTAATAACCACACACTGACAGAACAACAGGAAAGCTTTAATGTGTCTAATTATCTGTAGTCAAGTGTCTTGAACAGCACAAGACAAACACACACATACATCAAGTTGTTCGAGATGTTTCTTAACTCTTAAATACAGCAGACGAGAGAGACGATGAGCTGCAGTCTCAGCACACTCAGAGTGTGATGTGTGTTCATGTTCTTACCGAACTCACTGGCACACATGTGCTCCAGAATAACATCCGTTTTCATCTCATGCTCACATGGAGGACAAACTGGAGAGTGTCCTGTAACACAGAAGATGCTGTCAGAGCACAGATGCAGAAATTCACCACCAACATCTTCAGCAATTGTGACCAAAAGTTTCTCATTTGTCTGTATTGTGTTTTGTGCCCATTTTTTCCTTTTGTCCCCAAGTTAGTGAATGACTTTAAACAGCGGGGAACCAACACCTGAACAGTGACTTATCTTTTAAACAGGAAGGAAAAGTTTAACATGTGTCTCTGACATCATTATCTGAAGTAAACAAATATGATGTGTTATTTACATACTACTGTAACAGTTTCTGCAGGTTTAGAAAGGAGGCACAGAACAACGCTGAACTTTTCTGCATAAATGTAAATTATCACATACATCTTACTAGTGAATGTTATAACTGACTCAAATGATAAAAAACAAATGTATTTTAAAGCTATTCCAATTATTTCACTGTATTGTAATGTTGATATCCCTTTTAATAGATTCTAATTATTTTCATAACATTGGCTAATGTTCTCTAAACGTTCTCAAAAAATGTTTTTTTAACATATATCTATATACAAAAAAACTTATTTTAAGTGGTTAGTGGAACATTTTAGAAATGTTACAGTATGCTTGAATAACTTTCAAAACGACCTTTTTTTAATGTTTATATTACTTAATGGAAACGTTCTTACAACCTAAAATTGTAAGCTGGGATCAGTAGTAAACTAAAACAGCCCTTCAGTACATACAACGGAGTTACAATTTCAGTGGCTCGTGTGTTACTTTTCCCGCAGACATTATTAGCATGAAATCTCAAGAAAACAGTGGACAAATGGTTTTGGGCTCAACCCCAGGGGAGGGGAGGAAAGAGGAAACCCTTTCTTCTCAACACAACTGCTGGAGTCTCACAATGAGTTCATACGAGACAGGGCTGATGTTTCTGTGGTTGTAAATGGGTCATAAAGTTTAACAAGCTTTGCTCTGGTATCAACACACGTAGTGATTTCTCACTCAGGCGTCTGTCATTCACACAGGTTATGGTGGATGGGTAAGATTTGGACACACTGTGTTTGTTCTGAAGTTTCACACAACACCTATCATGGATCAGGATTACTTTCATAAATACGGTAATTCATTGTCTTTTTGCAGCTTACTCACAGTATCAAAGAGAAGCAAGACAGAGAAACCTATCTGAAAATGAAGTGCTGCTATAAGAGCAGATAAACAGATACATACAACACGGTCTACAACAAACAAGCTGAAATCAATCACTACCAGCTATTAAACAAGAACCTCATGAATATCAATCTATCAGAAGAGACGTCTGACACCCTTAAAGTAACAAATGTGCCCAAAACCCTGAAATAACATACAGCTGCTTTAAAGGTTTAAGGTGTCGGTTCTTACAGGCTGTAAAATAGGTGAAGTAACAGTAAATATACACAGGAAGCATCAGTGTACACTTACATGTAACAGGATGCACGTCACTGCTGTTTACACGACACAACACATGCCCAATAAATTCATTATTACCAGCATGTGTAAAACACATTTGCAGTTATTGCTTTAAAACTAACGGAAGCGTAAAGAACAGGGATGGAGGAGCTGCCACTGTCCGGCTCCTGGTTCACTCTGAAGCGACACAGATGAACGTTTCTGAACGCGTTTCAATGGCACAGATGAATAGCAGACGCTCCTCATGACGAGCAACTCACCGCTGGACGCGTCTGACGCGTGTGACGCGTGTGACGCGCTGACGCACACGTCTCCCCGAGGAAAGCTCTCGCAGGCGAGCATCTCCGGCCACGGGAAGCCGAACGCCTCCATGACGGGCGCGCAGCCGTCGCGCACGCCTTCACAGAGCGACCGGCACGGGAACACGGGCCTGTCCGTGCACACCGGGGCGAAGAGGGCGCACAGGAGCACCTGCGTACCCGGGTGGCAGTTCTTGTGCACCAGGGGCACCCAGCTCGCCGCCTGCTGCTTGACCTCAGCCATGGTGTCGTGTTCCAGTGAGTTGGGCAGCAGCATCGTGTCGTAGCCCACACCGTGACAGAGTTTCAGGTCATGCGGGATCTGCACGCACTGGGGAGGCTTGTCATAGAAACGGTCGCTGGACGCGTCGGACCTCCAGACTGTCGCGTAATCAAACCCCGACGACTGACTGAGGACCGGCGGCGTGAGAGAGCAGATGATACCGCAGAGAAACAGAGACGCGGGCGGCTTCATCGTGTGATCTGAAACACCGGCTGGGTGAGAGCTCACAGAGTTCAATCATAACACCCGTGACACCCGTAACACCCGTGACACCCGTAACACCCGTGACACCCGTGACAGCAAACTGATTCACACGGAGAGAGACGGAGCCGCCCCGTTTCATGTGCCCGTCAAAGTTTTCAATGAATCCCCGCCCTCACCTCTCTCTCTCTCTCTCTCTCTCTCTCTCTCTCTCTCAGTCTCTCTCTCTCTCTCTCTCTCTCTCTATGTCTAGGTCTCCCTCTCTATCTCTCTCTCTCTCTCTCAGTCTCTTTTTCTCTCTCTTTCTCTCTCTCTCTCTCTCTCTCTCTCTCTCTCTCTCTCTCTCTCTCTCTCTCTCTCTCAGTCTCTCTCTCTCTCTCTCTCTCTCTCTCTCTCTCAGTCTCTCTCTCTCTCTCAGTCTCTCTCTCTCTCAGTCTCTCTCTCTATGTCTAGGTCTCCCTCTCTATCTCTCTCACTCTCTCTATGTCTAGGTCTCTCTCTCTCTCTCTCTCTCTCTCAGTCTCTTTTTCTCTCTCTTTCTCTCTCTCTCTCAGTCTCTCTCTCTATGTCTAGGTCTCTCTCTCTATCTCTCTTCCTCTCTCACTCTCTCTATGTCTAGGTCTCTCTCTCTCTCTCTCCCTATCTATGTCTCTCTCTCTTTTTCTCTCTCTCTCTTTCTCTCTATGTCTAGGTCTCTCTCTCTATGACTCTCTCTCTCTCTCTCTCTCTCTCTCTCTATGTCTAGGTCTCTCTCTCCATGTCTATGTCTCTCTCTCTCTCTCTCTCCCTATCTATGTCTCTCTCTCTCTCTCTCTCTCTCTCTCTAGGTCTCTCTCTCTCTCTCTCTCTCTCTCTCTCTCTCTCTCTCTCTCTCTATGTCTATGTCTCTCTCTCTAAATTCACCATATTGTAGACAACCCGTGACATTAAAATTAAACTGTTTTTAATTCAGTTAAGCACTGGGTGCAGATGTGAAATCACCTGAACTTCACCTTTAGTTCTGTGATCGTGTTGTTGAGGTAATGAAGTGCACAGTTCACAGATCAGTGTTTAAAACACACGCCACCATGACACTACAGTGTGCAGCTCACATGTTCATATAAAGCATTAACTCGTTTATATGTGCAGATGAACAGCTGCTGACGAACATTTACTGTAATAAATTAATTTTAGGTTAAAATGATAATAGATCATTTATTTCTTTAATTCAAATGAATGAATGTCTGTAAAAAAAAGTAAATTATCGTGTCCTGTTGTTGGTTCAAAAGCTCACAAAGATCTAAAAACAAGAAATATTAAAGTAAATAAATGCATTACATATATAATTTACTGTAACAACAGAAAAGGTCATGTTTTTTTTTTAATGCAAGTAAACTATGTTTCTATCGACTGAACATATGTCAGTAAGACTTCATTCATGCAAAGTTAAAAGTCGTGACAAGCAACATTTTGTCTGCTAGCAGCTTTATGTCTAAACTGGGCAGTTTACAGACTCTCTAAAGCTGAATAAATGAGGGAACAGTGGACCTTTTAACAAAACATTTCAATGAACAAAGCAAACCTGTGGCAGTTCTGTGGACTGTCCACCAGGCCTTATGCAAAGTGATTTCCTCCACCACATTACTAGGTATATGAAAGATCTAAATCCCAACCTCAGCACCTCAACACAGCCACGTTTCCTGATTTTAACAAGAGCAGAAAGCTCAATGCAGTAATGCGGTCATGAATTATGAGAAATCTTTGTCTCCACACCCATGTGTGAAAAATAACAATTTCTTAATTCAATTACTCAACAAATCACATCACTACTGATTAAACCACCGCCAGAGGATTCCAAAGAACCTGCATTATATGTTATATATTATTTCAAACGAATACGGCAAATAAAATGCATGCCATTTGATTTATTCATGCCCTATTCAACTTGGATATAATTAAAGAGTAAGATATAATTAAAAATAATGCTGTGGGGAATTCAAGCACTGTAGGTTCATTTCACACCAACCTGTAAGCGCTCGTCTGAATGTGTGATTCTGGGCCTAAAATGTTTGACTCTCAAAGATTTGAGTCTTTGTTAAGGCTTGTCAAAGCACTATAAACGAGTAAAGCTGATTGCCATCCGTGTGCCTTTTGTGGTTTGGCTCTGTAAATCTTTCATTCTACAGATGAAACTAGATCCAAATTACAAGAATTATAGCTAACCCGTCTCTGTCACTATGATTGCTGTGGTGGGTAATAGCAACCGTTCAGTTTATAAACAAACAAGTACTCTATGTGGAAGCAGGAACAACTAACCGTATAGTACAAAAGAAATCAGGACAGTTAAACTAAATATGTGAATCTTATACAGTTATGGGTTATGTATTTTACTTGATCTTATCAAGAGAAATTATATCATATTTCTACATTTAACTGACAGTGTTGTTGGAACAGCATTACATCTCTCTGTAAATCAGCACGCTTCACAGCCTGCCATCAGAAAGCCACCCAGAGGAGCTCTGTATTTCTCAGAGGTTTAGCTTTCATAACTCAAGAGATTTGATGGTGAACTCAGTTGTGTTTCATTTAAGTATCAACATTAAGAATATGGAGCTACCAAACAAGACTCATCCTGAATTTCAAAGGTTTTCACATCCAGGGGTCTGCAGGCTGAAAACATGCTGAAACGTCAGTTCCATTAACAGCTCTGAGAAGCACAGCTGCAGCCGTCACTGTGATCACTGTTATCAAGAGAAAGCGGGTGAGAGAGTTATGAAACTGCCAGAGTTTACAGTAAGTGCTTGATTAAGAGTTTTTATAGAGATTTTTGTGAAATGAATGAATCCACCTCTGGTTCAGACATGAAGATTTATGTGTTGGCTGTTACACCACACAGACTCAATGAATGTCATCAGTGACCTGCAGCTCAGATAATTATAAGTAAAGTTTGTTGATTTGAGATTAGAGTTTATGAGATTAGAGGGTGTTTGAAGAACAGGCGTTTGTTTGTTCTGGTGTCACAGCTTAAGTTATAATAACACAGATGTAACGTTAGATGTGTGTCATGAAGAGAGAGTGAAAGCAGCTTGTGGGTTTAACTGGTATGTAATGATTTAGGAATCAAATGAAATGAGAAAAGAGACTCTAAGCAGGATGTTAAACAGCTAATAAACAGTAAGAAACACACTTTGATTTTCTGTAATGCTTACCAGCTTCCCCAGACAACATGGCTGCATTGTGGAAAAACCCAGCGAACAGGGAACGTTCTCAAAACACTGGCTAATGTTCTGTAAAGGTTCTCTCAAATTTATCAAAAACTGTTCTTGCACTAACATTAGTAGAACATATGTTATTTATTATATAAATGAAAAGCATCTTTCTTCAGTGGTTAGTGGACTGTTTTAGAAACGTTACAGATTTTAAAAACATTGAATAATGTCATGAACCATCAGTAACATGTTACTGGTTTTTGAGAGGTCAGCAGAGAGTGTCTGAGTGGTGGAGAACAGCTGGCAGAGCATGTCGACTTTAACAGAGGACACTGAACTACAGATTTGCTCTTTAAAAATTGTTTCAGTTCAGAAAAGTTGAGTTCAGAAAAGAGTACAGACATATTTATCAAACTCCTGAATGTTATAAGGAGCAAAGTACAGCATCTCTTGCAGTGTGTCTGGGTTGTGTACTGCAGATTTTGACTAAAAGAAGTTAGTCAACCAGGTTTGTCTTACATACAGATACTGTGCACAGTATTCTGTACATCTTGTATGAGATTTTAAACTGATGATCATCTTCATTGAGGATTTAAAGGACCACCATCTCTTTGTTTTGACACTAGAGAGCCCTCTGTGTGTTGAATTGCACATCGCATCTAGAATGTGTTATCACATCGCTTGTAGAGGACTGTAGAGGAAACGTGTTATCACCCTGCAATGTCTGGACACACAGTTAACAGAGTTAATAACCCGACCGTCAGTGGCGGCTGGTGCTAAAAATGATTAGGAGGGCACGAGCAAACTGAAAAAATAAACTGTTAGTAATGCAGGACTGTAAATAGCCATTTATCAGGTGATTATGCATCATTACTGCTAGATAAAATATTGAAAATGTTAAAAGTCAACTGGTAAAGAATGTAATAAATGTACCACGAATCAGTGAATTTGAGTTCAATGTGGGTTTGTTATCAGTAGTATTTTTATTATCAGTATCAGTTTTACAGTGGTGTTATCAGTATGAGTTAAGTAATCAAGGTAATCATTCAAAACACACACACTGTGTGCAAGAGTCTGTGTGCAAGAAAGCTACAGGGAACTGACTGAAAGCGAGGCTGTTCACTTTAAACTTTCAGCACAACCACATAAAATGCTGCAGTCTAAACATCTTTACATCAGTGTAACATTGAAAAAGGTTTAAAACTTTAAATAATCTGCAGAGTGATGAAGACAGAGTCGGGTTCCAGACTCAAGAGAACAATACTGAGTGAGATCAACAGCATCTGTTTGAGCTCTGCTGAGATGATGAATAATCTACAGCTGCTATTACAATAAATACAAACACTAATAAAGGCTACATTATTCATACTAAATAACTGTAGGGATCTTCTGTAGGGACACTGTATCAATGCGAGCCCTGTTTAAAACAAGACCCTACAATTCTCATGTAACTTTCAAGTATAAAGTTAAATAACTGGAGTAACTAATTTGGACTTCCCCCACTCCACAAAAAAAATAAATATGGAAACTGTACTAGTAATTTTCTGCCAGGCCATTATGCTTTGATTTCACAGGATTTCCCGCTGACAGAGAAATGAAGATAAACAGATAAAGATAAATCTCACATCAAGAACGTGTCTGAACATTTCACTGGTAAATGCCTTTTTCAGCTCCATGTCAGAATCGTAACGTGAGGAAAGCAGAAAGAAACACAAGCTGTCAATTATAACAGAGGAAACGTCTGTGTCCAGTCTTACACTGACAGTCTTGTCACTGCAAACCACACTGACATCCTCCGAGTGTTTACAATCACACACGCCGCTGGAGTCTTTCCTTCCCTGTACAGCAAACACTATCAAACCAGATACGACCTGACAAACACAAGAATAAGTCAACTCCAAACATATTCTCCACAAGATAAGTGGACATGGTTTATACTGGCAATATACTGACAATTGAAGAAATACAAAGCTACTGTCAATCTCAAATCTAATTAGCAATGTTTTAAATGTATTAAATATATTTTGTGACTCATGATTACCTTCTCCAAAATGTCAGTATCAATATTTACCCAAATGTTGGCTGGCTGTATTGAAGGTGTATACTGCCATCTTGTGGACACTGGTGCACTCTGTACATTTTCAGTGAAGGGGCTTGTTTTCAAGACTCAAATTTGTATCGGTCACATACACAATAATTCACTGAAGAAACAAACTAATATTACTGCATTGTCTCCACTCAGGATCCCATTGTGTCATTTTTATCTAAAAAAGTTTTCAATTTAAGTGCTTTTACCAGTTTATTATATATACACACGTCAGATAAATGTTATGTACATTTTGAACCTAAAATACACAAACATATTTGTTAATAAATGAATTCTCATATGATTTAGATAATGTATTTGTTTAATTAAGAGTTTATACAAGTTTTACAATATATGTTTATTATATTAATAAAGTGAAAATGGTATTTCAATGCTGGGATTTTTGTCTGTTCTAACATTTCCAAACATGAACAAGCCATCACTAAACAATCATTTAAATTGTTATTTATTGCTGTTTACAAGAGCGTCTCATATAAGCGAAACAAAATCGAGTAACATAAATATAATACTCTTCTCCAGCCGCTGATCTCTGGAGCTCCACAGACTGAAGTCTCCGCGTCAGTCCCAGAGGAAGAGCCTCGTCACAGGCGGTGATGTTTGACGGTCACTGAACGGCCTGCAGCGGGAACACGAGCTCTTTCACGGGGATGGGGCGGCTCTTATGAGAGCCTGTGAGTGTGGAGGAGGTCGCTCTACTTCTTCTTCTTCTTGACGACTTTCTTCGCTTTTGACCTTCTTCGGGCTCTTGGCGACTTTCTTTACCAGTTAATAGGTTGACATTTATTAACTGGTTTTCAGTCACAGCCAATTAAAATACACACATTTTGCAGAACAACGCAGTGACGCACTAAAATCCTGTAAAACTAAGCATAGAAACCTGCTTTATTTATACAGCGTTTCTCACAAATCACAACAGCTTTACAGCAAAAATATTACAGTTGTAATGTATGCAATACACCAGCATCCTCATTGAGCATTTTCATTAAAAATAAGCTATAATATCATGCAATCCCCAGTGAGAAAGCAGCTCCAGGTCAAACTCTATGAAACGTTGTAAAGACAAATGCTGGGGGAGCTCAGCTTCTGTCAGCACAGTGAACACAGTGGCAAATGCTGGTTAATTCATTCAATTTATTACAAGCCTTGCGTTAGTTTGGTAAGTCTGAGAAATCTAAAAGATTGTCTATTACCATTTAATGTCCTTTATACCGCTAAATATTGAGCTGTAATCCAGTGTAATTCTGTAAATTATTATTGGAATTTAATACATTGGTGGGTTAAAACACTATAAGATTAGTATTACATTTAAATGTAAATATGGTCTGCATAAATTAGTGTTGCCACAATACTGGAATTAACTTCAATATATTAAAAATGTTTGATATGCAATACCACAGAAAAACTGCAACAACATTAAGGTCTTAATTTTAGTTTTATTAAATGCAAAAGTGTGTTCATGTACAGTGTGACAACTCCCTGTCAGAGAGAGAGAGAGCACAGCTGATATCAGTGCATCAATACTGTGGGACATAAGTATTAAAACTGACTGAAGTATCAATATTTGTGACCATGCTAATATAATTGTCAAGAAATTAATATTTCTATCAGCCTATAACCAGTGACATCCCAACGACACATTTCATATTATTATAAAACTACCAAATCCCTAATGCGCTGTTCAGCTTGTACATGCAGCTTTGTAATCGTGGCTCGCTGGTTGTTAAGAGCACAATGTTAAATGCTCTCTGTGTAAATCACTGGACAATGTAAATATAATGACAAACGATGTGCGCTGCTGTTTGCCCATTCAGCTCTCAGCTGCTTTATGATCCAAATCCACGAACAACAAGATATAAACATGAAACACAAACTTACAAACGCACGACAGCGCTTTGTGATCAGTCGCGTCGTATTTACACAGACTGAACGCATCAGATGAAGCGGCTCTTTGGGGAGGATTTGGGCGGCTCTTAAAAGAGCCTTTTGACTTTCCAGACGCTCCGCGTGACGCTCAACCACCGAAGCCGTACAGCGTGCGGCCCTGCCGCTTCAGCGCGTACACCACGTCCATAGCGGTCACCGTCTTGCGCTTGGCGTGCTCGGTGTACGTCACGGCGTCACGGATGACGTTCTCCAGGAACACTTTCAGCACGCCCCGCGTCTCCTCGTAAATCAGGCCGGAGATTCGCTTCACGCCGCCGCGGCGCGCCAAGCGCCGGATCGCTGGTTTGGTGATGCCCTGGATGTTGTCTCTCAGGACTTTACGATGCCGCTTCGCGCCGCCCTTCCCGAGACCCTTCCCGCCTTTTCCTCGCCCGGACATGATCGTAGCTGATGAGGTGAAGGAACGCAGAGGAACGTGCTGATTTACGGAAGACTGTGCTAAATACAGCCCGAAAGCGGACCTTGTTGAAACCAAGCCTGCCCCAGTGCCACTGCGGGGCGGTGCGATGACGTAGCAGTAGAGGGAGAATAGTCTTCGGTTTCTTCTCGTGTTATTGTGTGATTATTTATGCGATTATGTGATAACTCACGTTATTATGTGATTACTTTATACATCACACTGTGGAATGAATGTTAACAGAGGAAACGCGCAAATAAATGGTATCAAGTGCTTGAACGTGATAATCACTGCAGACTTTACCGTTCTGATACAGATGGGAACGCATGCATGATGTTTAATTTGCCCCCATTTGAAAATTATTTAGCAGACTTTCAAGGTTCTGCAATCAACTTGCTTATAAGTTTCAGCGCGTACTGTAAATCACCGTTTCGAAAGCGACCACAGCAGAACACAGGCAGCGCTATTCCGTTGTGATTGGTGCAGAACTGCCCGGTTTCTATTGGACATTTTGAGGAAGTTTGTGTGGCTTAACCCGAGTTTGACTTCCCGTCACAACCGGTTTGAACTGGTTTAATGAACAAAAACTCAATGCCTTCATCATTTCCCTTTGCATGTTATTCCCTAATAGCGTTTTAATTAGTTATTGTGCATGTTCTCTCAAGTAATAAAACAGCATAAATCACCAGCAAACAGCAGTAATTGTGTCTGATGTCTTATTCTACACACACTTTCAAATAAACGCAGGACAGTCACATGCAGGTAACAGAACATAATGAAGAATTTCTCTTTTCATTTCTAAGCAAAAGGATGTTGTATTACTGCTGTATGTATTTTAGGGGCTGCTTCCACTAAGGAGAGCTTATCAGTCCGAACACAAATAATAACGTCTGTGTATTTGGATACACAGAAGATATGAGCTTCTGTCACATGCCAACTAGCTAAAAGTGAGAGCAGAGAAGCAGATGAAATCGTATTTGTTATTTTTGTTGTTATTTTTGTTGTTATTTTTGTTATTTTCTCATTCGCACATCTCTTCACTGCTGCTTTAACAGCGCATTAACAACAACAGCTCTTCACACCTTCATCACATCCGGCTCACGGCGCTCCATCTCTGATTGGATACGACTTTCTCAAGACAACCAATCCAAACGCTATCAATCCAAACTGCAGCGTCATTGGCGTTTGCTTTTCTGGAACAAGAACCAATAGAACAAAGACTTCATGTCACCTTCTGAAACATGTTACATGTAAACGCTTATCAATGCAGACACATTCTCTCACTCATACTGTTACATATTAACTGCTTTAAATAACACGCAACAGTCCATTAAAATATAAAAACTGATTTCATTAATAGCCACGTTAATAAGAAACAACACACAGGTGCTGCTTCATGTCTTTATCTTGTGTTGGTCACTTACAGTGCAAAACAGTTTCTCGTTGATCCTCGAGATTCACCATGTTGCATTATTCACTATTTAACTGCTCTGTTTAAGTGAAACTGCGTACCTCCATAAGCATGAGGCCGTTTAACACGCTTTTTTCTGAATGGCCCTTGGGAAACTTATTTCAACAGAGATTCTCAGCACCTTCTTACAGAGAATCTTACTTTAAAACGCCTGAAACATTCATTTCCATACACTTTCTGTTATTTAAAGCCCATAGAAGAGTTTCAGCGCTACCTCTAGTGGCGAGAGGGCGAAACTGCAGCACTGATGCTTACAGAAGTTAATGTCACAAGAAATGCAGTCAGTCTGATTTAACGCGTTAGTTTTTGAGATTACTATTTTAATTTTACTGCCTGCTGCTTTAAACAGTATTTTTTTTGCTGCCAAGCACCAAGCACTCCATACGATTTCAACAAATATGAGAATTACTTATTGAACTGCGACCACATTATTCTAAAGCAATAAACAAAACAAGAAAATGTGACAAAGGAAACTTACAGTGCTTCATCTTTTTGTGCTTGACACTGTACTGTGATTAAAGCCACTGGCTTCCAGTTCTGTCCGGGGATGCATGTTTAATAAAACAATTACTGACTTACTCTTACTGGCCTTTGTGAGTTGCATCGTAACATCTGTCCACTGACAGCTCATTACAGGCGTGCTATTACAAAACGTGGTGGTTTACAACATCATTTAGCAACAGGAAGCACATCAAAACAGCTTAAACAACAAATTCCTGTAGTGCATTTCCATTAACCTATTGCTTATTTTCACATCAACATTACAGGGTCCATTCTTAGTTACTTTACATTTTTTTTTATTAATTATAAGTTTTACACCAAGAAGGTGACATTTATTTACAGCAGTTCTATAGAAATACTTTACAAAAAATAAAAGCAGTATTTAACAAATAAAGCAAACAAGCCCATGTAAACCCACATGCAGACAGTATTTAAGGAAACCCTTTCTTTTGTGAGCGTTCAGGCAGGTAATGCAGAGTCAGTAGAAGGTGCACCAGTTGCTGCTGTCACTGGGCGTCAGTCCTCCTGTTATCAGGAGAATGAGATCCACAAACCACCAGATGCCAAGACCACCGAGAGTAAGCAGCTTTCCTACTGCAGTCCCCGTGTGTCCAAGACAGAACCGATCCACCCCGAAACACCCCAGGAAAAATGAATAGAGTAGAGTGGTGATGAAGTAATGTCCTGTGTACCTTTAATACCAAAATGGAGGACATTTGAACTCAAATGAAGCTGTACGGCATAAGAAAGGAAACAAAGACATTTACATCAATGCATTAGCAGACACTTTTCTCCAAAGCAACTTACAGTGTATTCAGGAATACATTTATCAGTGTGTGTGTTCCCTGAGAATCGAACTCACAACCTTTGCTATCGCAATTCTCCACCAACTGAGCTACAGGAACACCTGTGCTAATACGCATAGGCTGTTCAAATCAGAGTGGTGCAGTTCAATATAGGCATGGTATTTCAGTTTGTTTTGAGGTATTCTGAAACTCAAACATCTAAATTATGCACATGTAGAACTATTCTTGTATATGTGCGTAAGTGAAAGTGATTTATACAAGCGATTTGTATGGTATGGTTACACACTTAAAATACGACTACACTTGAAATTTAACCCATCCAGTGAGTTGTGAACACACCCCACCCTGCGCAATGGGCAGCAGTCAAGGGGTCAGACTCTCTAACCATTAGACTGGTTTAAACTTCTGCCACAGTAAATGGGCTCCAAAGTACTTTACTGCTTGTATCTTGTGAAAAAAATAAGTGTAATACAAATCTCAAAGGTCAAACTACAGAACAAATTTCGAGTGAGTTATCCATTTTTAAAAAGAAATGTCCACAAAACAATGATGTAGTGTTTCACTGACTTGATACATGGTCCGCTGCCTCTGAGAAACTCTCTTGGTCCAGCGCTGCACACAAGACCTGTGTGTGATTCACGTCTTTGTACGTCTGACCCCCAAACTACAACATAACGTCACATTAACCTACAGGCTTTATTTCTATATCCAGCACTGAACATGAAGTCATGCCTGTACGCGCCTTCACGCATCCGCAGCCCAGCTCCTGAAGAGCTGACACATTACCGCCGTGATCAACTGGATCCTGACAAAATATGAACTCCTCTGGCCTAAATGAAGACAAAACGCGCGGATAAGTTCAAGCTGTTGACACAAACCGAACTGCGCGCTTCAGACTGGCTTTGACTTACAGATATCGACACAGGACCAGCGGTGATGCAGGGCTGTATTCATACCGCGCGGTGTGATCTGGTGTTTCGGTGGGTGAAACGCTCCCCGTCGCATTTTCTTCGGGCGGTGCCGGTCGGGCGGTGTTTCCGGGCGGCTCGGTTGAGAGTGTTTTGAGGGTTTTGAGAGTGAATCCCGTCCAGGCGCTGTAGCAGCAGCGCGGTGAGCAGCAGGACGAGCTGCCCGCATAGTACAATGTGGCTGACCGACACCTGCGGCATGATCGCGCTGTTTACGTTTCTCTAGTGCTGCAGAATATAAACGAGACGAGCGCTGATGTCGCCAGCTGAGAAATAAACGCCAGCCGACATATTCCTAGTGATTATATGTGACGTCACACAAGCTACGTGACGCTTTCTGAGCGAATATACACTCCGTTATTAAGCTCACAACTCACACAGCTGTAGATGACGTCACTTTTGTGTGCCCCTACGTCACCTTTAGCGTTCCTAGTCGCATGAAATATGTCGACCGAATATTTATGTAGATAATTCGGTGAACATCGCTCGGGGGAAAACTTTATTCATTGGAGATAAGGCTACTCTTTATTTTCTAAATGTTTACATTACAGTTCGTCTGTGCTCTGTCAGCGCACCTGGATGAATATGAATAATTTCTAAAACATTGTTTACATATAAAAGTATCTTGTGTTTATTTAAAGAAATATGTATAAATAAAACCAATATAGATGTCTGTATAAATACAAATATACTGGACGAAGTGTATTTACAAACTACTTGCATACTAAAACGGCAAATACAGTAAATTGATGGTCATCCGTCACATGTTCAAGGGTGACCTCTTGTGGTGGCAGTCGTCTGTGTAATCATATTGGAGGAGCTCCAGATGTTGGCCACATCAACACGGTTTGAGACAGTCGGGTGGTCCAAAAGTTTCTTAAATACAGAATTAAGTCAAACTTGTCCTTTAAAATACGTATACAAGTTATCAGCTGAGACCATTAAAAGGCTAATCAAGAGATAGAGTATCCCACATGAAAACTAACCATCATTAAACTTAAGTAAATGAAGGGAAAAACATGGAGAAATGGTATAACAGTTTTACATTTGTAATGATTATTGCCCTCAAACACTCTGAATTTTATGCATTGTTCACACCTTTGCACAGCAGATAAAGCCTAGTCAATAAATAGGATATATTAACTTTCAATTCAGATCTTCACTTTCTACATATTTGTACATCTCGGTACAGCTTAATTCATTTTCTTTCTTTACATGTTGAATTTGTTGCTGTACAGACATCAATAGACATCCAGTCTCAGTGTTTTTTTCATCATCATCAAGTTTTGATCTAATCACAGGTGATCCAGGAGTTGTAATACATGCTTGTTTATATCAGTGTTTATATCTGATGTTAATACTGATTTTGTTCACAGTTTTTGTCCATGTAGAGGCTCACATGACAGCTCAGAGGACAGAGAGTTTGCATGATAGATTACATATGTAAATTAAATAGATATTTATATCTCACATGATTTCTAACATGTAATTATTGTTTCGAAGGTGATTTTAAAACCCCTTGTACAATAACATTGCCTTAACACACTACTGGGTTTTATTACAGTGAGTTTGTACTTTCTAAGCGTTTCTGAGCACGTTGATTAATATTGACCCACATACACACCCAACTCAACGCACGAAGAACGGCAGAGAACTCTGATTGGCCGAAACAAGTGATTGACATCACTGTGAGCAAATCATTACAGTGCACGAATGACAACAGACCAATAGCGACGAGGGGCGAATATTTTGAAGTACGCGAGGAAACATGGCGACCGCCGCGGTGAAGTTAAACGGGAGCGTCGACGTGACGGCGCCGCAGTCTCTCATGTGCGGGCTGACAGGCAGGGTCGCAGTATATGTGCTGTTAGTTTCTATACTCACCTCTCACAGCTGTAGTTATGGAGAACATGCATATGAAGAAACAGTGCATGAATTTCTCAAGCGAGAGTATTCGCTGAGTAAGCCGTACCAAGGTGAGATCTGTCGTGCCAAACTGACACCTGTTCCTGTAAAGTCCACTAGTGAGGGGCAAACTAACTTAAACAACACTACTGACTAGTTGTTAGGACGTTTACGATGTTCTCATTCCTTCTTACTTTAACATTTTTAATTAATGACATTTTTATTTCGTTAATGCTATGATTTAATCTCACGTCCATGGGCCGGAAGTAGAGGTTATAGATGATCCGTCAGGTTACAGATGATCCGTCAGGTTACAGAGGATCCGTCAGGTTACAGAGGATCCGTCAGGTTACAGATGATCCGTCAGGTTACAGATGATCCGTCAGGTTACAGAGGATCCGTCAGGTTACAGATGATCCGTCAGGTTACAGATGATCCGTCAGGTTACAGATGATCCGTCAGGTTACAGATGATCCGTCAGGTTACAGAGATCCGTCAGGTTACAGAGGATCCGTCAGGTTACAGATGATCCGTCAGGTTACAGAGGATCCGTCAGGTTACAGAGGATCCGTCAGGTTACAGAGGATCCGTCAGGTTGCAGAGGATCCGTCAGGTTACAGAGGATCCGTCAGGTTACAGAGGATCTGTTTTACGTGATTTAGATAAATGCATAACATCGGTGTCATGTTTGTTTCTGTTCATTAGATTATCACCCTTCTCCTTTATCTCGTGCCTTTACTGTGAAAACATCGTGATAACTGTTTTTCTGACTGCACGCAGGACTGGGATCGTCCAGCTCGTCTCATTGGGAGTTTATGGGTAACACGATGATCATGCCTGAACACATACGACTGACACCAGACTTACAGAGCCGACAAGGAGCCGTCTGGAGTCGAATTGTGAGTTTCTTAGATAATGACAGGCAGGGTAGGCGATTTGTTCCAAAAAGATTTTTGTTATTCTGGTTGAAAGTCTCTTCGCATCCTGAAAGGAATCGTTAAGGTGTATAAATATATTTATATAAATGTATATCGTTTGTGGAAGGTGCAGGACCATTTGTCCAATCATTGCATTCGGTCCGAATGTAATGATAGGATGTACAAACTTGCCTGTCAACTATGTGTGTGTTCATGTGTTGGAGGAGGCGTGGCTTTGAAGAGCTCTGAAGGGAGGGCGGGATCTTATGCTTTCAAAGCTGTCTTGCTATTGCTAGCCTCTCTGAAATTGCCTACTCTACCTTTAAATCTGGAACACCACTCCAGAACTTGCATATAATATTGGCTGAATCACAGCAGCCTCAGACAGAGAGCTCCAGTGCATGATGTGTGATAGGCAGATGTAGAAATGCACGTCGATCAGTGTGTTTGTATGTGTAGCCTTGTTACATTAGAGACTGGGAGCTGCAAGTGCAATTTAAGATCCATGGTGAAAGCAAAAAGAATCTGAACGGGGATGGTCTCGCAATATGGCTGACCAAAGAGCGAATGCAGATTGGTAAGATAATGTCATTATTACCATCATCATTGTTACAAAGATTCAAATTTGAATGTTTTTTTTGTTTTTTGGGATTTCTTCTAGGTCCGGTGTTTGGAAACATGAACTATTTTACAGGTCTGGGTATTTTTGTGGACACTTATCCCAATGATGACAAGCAGCATGAGGTATGTGGTAACTAATCATGAGTGAAGCAAGACTAACTACTACAATAGTACAAGTTAACTGCATATCCTCTCTGTCATAAGTCAATAAGTGTGCAGTTGTGGCTTACTGGTTAGAGAGTCGGGCTTATAACCAGAAGGTCACCTGTTTGATTGTCAATGCTGGCAGGAAACTGAAGTGCCTTTAAACAAGACACCTTAACCCCAATTGCTCCTCAGGAACCACAGTGCTGCTCACTGCTCTGCTTGTGTGTTCACAACTCACTGCTCCAATGTGTGTGTGTGAGCACTAACTGGATGAGTTAAATACAGAGGACAAATTCTGAGTATAGGTCATCACACTTGGCCAGAATGTCACTAAATAATAAATAAATAGATACATCATGCATGTTTTTCATATCTGTCTGTTTGTCATGTAGAGGCTCGCATGACAAATTTGGTCAACGTGCGTTGACCAAATTTCATGATCCATGTTAATAAGAAACAACTATCTGGTTTCATCTCTCTGTGTTGGTCAGAGAACCTTTCCGTTCATCTCGGTGATGGTGGGGAACGGAAGCATCGCATACGATCATGACCGTGATGGACGCTCTACTGATCTTGGTGGCTGCAATGCTCACATCCGTAATGTTGAGCATGACACCTTCCTCCAGATCAGATATGTGAAGAACAGACTTACAGTAAGAGACATCCCTGCACTGTTTCTCACATTTGCTGTGTTCTCATGGTTCCATGTGCACCTTCATTTCCTGTGTCTGTTTGGCAGGTGATGACAGATGTTGAGGGGAAGCAGGAATGGAGCGAGTGTCTGGACATCCCTGGCGTGAAGCTGCCGCAGGGTTATTACTTCGGAGCCTCATCAGCCACTGGAGATTTATCAGGTGTGTCTCAGTGAAACATGCCCTGGAGAGACAAAAAAATGCCCTGGAAATTTTACCCATGATTAACTCACACTCATGTCATTCCAAACTTGTGTGACTTTTTTTCTGTGAAACACAACAGAAAATATTTTGAGAAATGTCTCTGTGGTTTTGTGTCTGTACAGTGGAAGACAATGGTGCCCACTGTTGTTTGGTTACCAGCGTACAAAAAATGTTTTTCTCTGATGGTTTGCTTTTGGTTTCTAGATAACCATGATCTGATCTCCCTCAAGCTATATGAACTGACAGTGGAACGCAGTACTGAAGAAGAAGACCAGCTGGAGATTATGTTGCCCAGTGTGGACTACAAAGTGGACTACGGTAACACACTTAGGAAGTATTATAGTCTTATATGTAGAGTGTATGATCTGAAGATTGGCTGTATTTCTGTATCTTTACACAGCTAAGACAGCAGATGAAGGGAGGAGTATACTCACCGTCGTCTTTCTCTTCATCTTCTCCGTCATTGGACTGGTGGTGCTAGTCGTGATTATACTCTTTGTGTACAGTCACTATAAAGAAAACCGTCGCAAGCGCTTCTACTGAAACCGAACTAAAACCAGACAAGCAGGAAGGAAATGAGAAAAGAAATCCAACGTGAGTGTGGCTGGTGTTTTTTTGAAGATAGAAGGAGCATCTTTCCCCAGCAGAACGACCTGAGGGTCAACGCTGAACTAAAAGCCATACCTCTACAAGTGGAAACCGACCATCTCAATTGTAATTTTCACTATCAAAACAAAACTGTAAAAGAGTATTTGAAGGGTGTGTGTCTGTTGTTGAATCTGAGTGTGTTGAAACAGACTTTGATTCTCTCTTCAGATGATTTTGGGCGTTTGCTGTATTTTTGTATGTAAGCAGTTACACTGATCTTTAGGCAGCACAGAACAGAACGTGACAGCATTCGGAAAGATGGATTAGTAAAACAAAGTCCTCAGTTGTGTACTGTAAAACCACTGCAGAAAACCACTCTTGTTTTTTAATTGCACAGAAATCGATCAAGACAATGTGAAAACCATGAAATATTCTCACAATATTAGTGAACAGTTTTCAGTCACCCTGATCTATTACATCATGTCTTGGCTCTAAACATTGTGTGAATCTGATTCCCTTTTTCAATTTTTCTTTCATGCGGTGGCTTCATACATCAGTGCTGCCTGGCTGTACTGTCATCAACAGTCATCAATAACATCAGTGTGAAATTTGAGAGACATTGGTCCAAACTCATGTTCTCTAATAAATTTACTTTGATAAGTGTTGTGTTTTGTGACATGGTCCTGTTTTATGTTTCCGAAAACTGCACAGGAAACAGAATATTCCTTATGGCCTTATTTGAATACAATGTTATTAATCATGGAGTGGTACTCAGAACAGAAATGACATTTTGAATTCATATGGCTTAATTAATAGCTTTTAGAGTGAGACAGATGCATCAGCAGAGACCCTTTACTAGGTCACAGGTCTGGTGAATCAGTTACTATGCAAACTAACAGTTGTCTGTCATTCTGCAGTATTGTTTATTTATTGCATTGTTGTAAAGATATGTCTTTTGTCCAGTGTCATATAATTGTGTTACAATATTTTGGCTGTTGTGCTCCATGCAGCATCTAGTTTGTTTAACACAGAATTAAGACTAAGATTAAGATTATCATCGTCTAAGTGACTATCAAACTGCTGTATCAAAAATACGTCTCCATTATGTTGAATGTTTAAATGATTCATTTTCAATGAATCAAATGAAAAAAAATGAAAACATTTTCAGTTTGTTGTCCTTATTTTAGAACTGGGTATTTGTTACTGAAAGCCCTTTTAAGAACCATATTACAAACACATCTGTCCTAAGCTTGTTATTTTATGTCTTCTGCTTGAGTGTCAGTAGGAAGTTTCAATTTAAATATCTGTCAATAAAAGTGCCCCTATGTGGTTAATGTGTCTATATGTTTGTTCAGTACAGAGAGCTGTATGAATTATTATGGCTGCTCATAGAACATTTTAAGGTTTCAGTTCTCCTCCTCCAGTTTCCATGTATCTGTCTATTAAAACTCTCACAGTCACCAGTAAAAACTAAAATAAGATGTTTTGGAACACGTGACTAAGACATCTCATACGTGATTTCAAAAATTCCCACCAGGATTTTCCCTTGAAAGGTCTTGAAGATCATATAAAGTGTTAGCATGAAGACTCCTCTATCAGTGAAACAAATTTGTGTTAACCTTGTTTGTACGTCACTAAAACATTTTAAACGTACAACACACATTTAACAACTAACTGGGGAAATACTGATAAAGCTAAGTATAACTAGTATAGCTAGTGTTGTGCTGTTTATGCATTTGTAAAATAATAATGTGATGTAAATGAATGATTTAAGGTTTTGTTGGATTTGGGAGGCAGTTTAGTATAGTAATTATGACTAAGAAATACACAAAAACAATTTAGAAATTATTTTAAATAGCTTTTGCAGTATACTCTTGTCACAACAAGACATCTGTTTTGATCTAAATGTCAAATGTTTTGAAATGTTTCTTTAAAAAAAATGATGTCTCTTTTTTTCTCTTCGGTCTTATTTATGACTTTGTTTAATACCACGTAACACACAAAGGAAGTAAGAGACTCACACACTCCCACAGCCAGTAATCCAGTCAGAGGAGCGAGTCTAACGGAAGAATTCTTCAGGGCATCTTTACATAGTACATTTATCTACAAGGTAAGACCAAGGTTTAAGATATTTATATTTATCTTAGTTTAATGCTTTTGGCAGCCAGTGTTATCAGGAACATCTTACGAGGTTATACACTGAAGACCTTTGTGTTGCTCGCATCATGTTCTACGTTTAATGTTTTCATGAAACATCCTGATCACTAATTATCAGTCTGAATTCAAGTCCAAGTTTGTGTATGTACACCTGTATATATGTGCACTGCCTGATAAATAGCTTATGAATGATTAAATATAATCATAATTTATCATAATAATAATTCTTTTTTGCCTAGAAGCTCAGAACATAATTGTGACTGTCTGTGAGATCAGGCTCACAATCTAATGTTGAGGTTGAAAGCAACATTTGATTTGATGTTAATCTTTGACGTGATCTTAGTCAATATTAAAGATATTAAGGTTCTATTGTCACAGAATGTTCTTTACATTATGCAGAACGATTTTATGTAGAAAACGGTAAACCACAATAAAATGACTTTAGCTGGGCTTTCACAAACAGTCACAATTTTGTTTTTGTCCATGTGAGAATGTGTTTGTTATCACTGTTGAATATAATTAAATGTGTTTTCGTAGAGGAAATTACACAGGAAGTGCATCGTGAAGTGAAATGAGACTCGAGACTCTATTTAGAGGTTTTATGTGTCGGTTTTCTTCAGCTGTGACACAGGAAATGAGCTTCTGAGTGGAGTCAGACATGTTTGTGTTGTGGATGCAGTTTGGGAAGGAACACAAGGTTTTAATGTGAGATAACGGTTTAACTTCAGGTCCAGTGTGTTTGATAACCCCGCAGAACTGAGTAACACTGTGGAAATGTCCTGTCTGAAGTGCCTGAAGTTCACCATGTGTGTGGTGAACTTCATCTTTTTTGTAAGTACCCACTTATGAAGTGTCACATGATGGAGCTATACTGTTAAACTGATACGGTTAGAACATCTTGATGTTGTTTTTGATGGTGCATGCTTAACACTTAATTAAAACTTAAGATTGAATAATTTGAAATGATCACTGATTTTCTAAATCTTTTAATAGGGTTCTCTGACCTAATCAAAACCCAGTAAGCAGACATCATTGTAACCTTATCCTTCCATTTTACCATTTAAAAACATTACTTTTGAAAAATGACCTGTATTGTAAATGTGAATGACATCCTTTCTAGTGACATTTTGAGGTTAATTTGACCTCAGCAAAAAAACATTGTTAAAAATGCAATACAAGTCAAAATAAACAGCTGACAGATGTGATTCTTTGAATGCAGAAATCAGGAACCAGGACTTAAGACTTATGATGCTTTTGATAAATGCAGTCCAGCAATGAATGAATGTTACTGTCTGTGTGTATCTCTTTGTAACTGGGATTTGAAATGATCCTTCCAGATCTGTGGTGCTGCTGTCTTTGGATCAAGTATCTATGTGATGGTGACTTACAAGCTCTCCCTGCTGCCCAGCTTTCCATCCATAAACGTCACAAACTCTCTCCTCATCATTGGCATCATCATCACCTGTGTGTCTTTCCTGGGCTTCCTTGGAGCTCTGAAGGAAAACCGCTGTCTGCTAATATCTGTGAGTCGTGTGCAGAAGTGATCACGCATCACACTGGAGCATGTTATCTGAAGGTTATAGAACTCAGTGTGTTTGTTTGTTTGGTTTAGTTCTTTATTCTGATGTTCATTCTAATGCTGGCTGAGTTGGCAGCTGCATGCTTTCTGCTTGTGTATGAGAAAGAGGTAAGAAACAATCTCTGATCATCTACAGTAATAAACACTGCAGTGAAGTTAAATATTATATATAGTGAAACTATATATTTAAAGTTAAATGAACGTGTGCATATACAATGCCGGTCAAAAGTTTGAAAACTCTCATTCTTTATGAATAGTTCTCCATATTTTAGAATAATAGTAAACTCATCAAAACACAAATGTAACTTTGGGAATGTTGTTGTGACTGAAGAAAATGTAAATTTAACTAGGTTATAATGTAGCATATTCAGTGAAGTCAGTCACCCTTTGCCTAGAATTTACAAAACTGTTTTTCTAGACATTTTATCACCCATTTTCCTGAGGAATTATCCCTCTATCCTGTGCTCTTATTGGCTACTTTTTCTTTTTTGTTTGGTCCAAATCATCCATTTCAAAAACAATCTTTTTAAATAAAATTATAATTACTAATTTGGCATAATTATATTTTTGTCACAATCATTTTAAACATTTAAGCAACTTCAGCTGAAAAGTTTTTTAAGACAGGAAACATTTTAGTCAAGCGCTTCCAAACTTCTCACCAGTTGTGCAGAATCAGAGAACATGAGGACGAATGATTTAAAGATGATCAGGTGTGTTTCTTCTGTATGCACAGATTGATCATTATATTAACAAAGATTTAAACACTGGTTTAAAGAACTCCATAAGCACGAGAAATTCAACAGGAAACTCAACAATACGAGATCACTGGGATGATTTACAGGAAACAGTAAGTGGCCATTTCAGATGATGATATTTAGTTGGTGATACTGTTAATGTAAGAATTACGTTGCCATGCAATCTTTCACAAAACTCCTGCAGTGTGTTCATCAAGTTAAATACAATATTTCCTCTCATCATTTCGCAACAGTTTGAGTGCTGTGGGGTTAATAGTTATACAGACTGGAAACCATTAGAAGTAGCAACATGCTGCATCAATCAAACAAGGCCCTGCCCAAAAAATGCTACAGGACAGCCAAACTACTGGCCCCAGGTAATCAAGAGTTTATATCCCTTCCTCAAAAACATACAAGAACATTTATATAAACATCCGTTCAACTGATACGACTGAGTCCATGTTGTCTCATTTAGGGCTGCTACAGTAAGCTAAAGGAGCAGCTTGAAAACAACCTCATGAACACAGGAATCGGTGTCATCACTGTCTGTGTTATTCAGGTATGAACACACTTGTTTTGCTACAGTGTTCTCTTCTTGTCATCACAGCTAATCAAAGATGTTTTGTGGAGGCCTTGACGCATGACATGAATGTAGGATTTTTAGAAGGCGTGGAGTTGAATGAATAATAAATGTTGCATTATTTTCTTGACTAAACCTTTAAAGGACATCAGTGTTGTTTAGCAGTTGTTGTGTCATGGTCGACTCATACTAGCACAAGAAAAGTATGTTGACTAATAATCTTCTTTTGTAGGTTTTGGGTATGTGTTTCTCCATGACCCTCTTCTGCCACATCAGTCGATCCGGGTTGGGATACAAATGATAAAACATTTTCACACATTGTCCCAGATCTTCAACAATTTGTATCTTTATTATTGTCTAGGTTCAGTAAGCCTGCCTGTAAAAGATGACATGACAGATAATTCATTTGTTATATGTAACATTTTGTTAAAGCTAAACAATTATTATATCGATTCTGTTTATATACTGTGTATACATTGTATACGTCCTTCTCATCTTTAAGAAATGAGTTAGTGGTGCAATCATAAAGTTTGAATTACTGTCATCATACTCATATTGTTGATTTGAATGGTCACTGTAGTTGTCATAAATGTGTCTTGGCCACTTCTTTATAAATAATTATTAGATCAGTGACACAAAACTCACAGAACTGTCCTGAAAAACCATTCAGTGAAATTATTTCTACATTGATCACAGACGGAACACTTGTAAGAGAATTCAGACTTTAAATTCACGCATCTGCATCTGAATGTTGAAATTAAACAGAAGTCACAAGTCATCTTTACACGCAGACATATCTGCCAATGTCACTGTATCTAACTTCATATATAATGTTAAGCAATTGTGAGTTTGACCTAGTATCTGTCTGTCATTGATTTATTTGTTACACAGACACAGATATTACATTATATACTAGTATATATATATATATATATAAATATAAAATATATACACACACACAATGTAACACTTTTTTCTGACACTTCCTTTTCTTACTGAGACTAAACCATGTGACTTTCCTATAATATGCACAAGGTTAAAACCACACGTCTCTTCCTTATTTAACAGTTTCATGTACAGTGTCATGCTGCATTTATCACTTTCAGAGAAAGGTCAATTAAGCTAAAAAAGATAAATGATCTCTTTTCTTTTTGGAACAATAAGGCAAATGTTAGTAAGTTCATAGTTTATACAGGAAGTACCAATGTCAGCACTTTCTTCTACATTCGTAAGAAAAATGATAATAATATCATCAGTAAAGAACCTTATTTATAACCTTACAGAACAGCCAACAACAGTGTTAAAGTTAGGACAGAAGGTTTAAAACACCTTAAAGACGGTTCCATTATGAAGGTGCTTATAATGACCAACAACAGTAATAATAAAAAACAAGCGTCAGGTTTTAACATTTTATTTTTTAGAAGAAACTTCTGTCTCCACAACATTTAGCACCCCCCAAAAAAGAACTAAAAATACTAAGATTTCTGTGTTAAAATAATTTTGTTCATGTTGGGCCATCACACCAAAAATAGAAACAAATACAATTTAAAGTAATCTTTAAAAAAGTAACTGTACACAGAACACACCGTTTCTCACAAACACCGCCGAAACTACACACACACATTATTGCAATTGACTTAAATTTATTCTTTTGAAACCAAACTGATTATATTTTCTGTTCTGAAAAATTGTGGCTTCTAATGTCAGCCTTTTGTATTTGTACTACATTTCCTCATATTACCATATCAGTTATTATTATTTTGGGCTTTGTGGAAAACAGAAGTGGCACTGTAATGTGCTTTGAGTGAAAGAGATGCTTTTAAATCACCTAATCCAGAGTAACAGAATGTAATCGAGTGTTCATGTATTTGTTCCAGATGTGTTTCAAGACAGCCATTACAGCTGTTCTGCAAATATCCAGAAATTACTGTTGTAATGATCTAGAATGATCTAGTTTTATAGCTTTTCATTCCAAAGGTAAGGATGTCATTCAGTGGAGAAAACTGTTCCTAGATTGCTGTTCCTAGATTGCATTGCTTTGTTCTTTAATAAATTCTAATATGCAGTCATATTCTATAAAGGTTGCAAAGACAACAGGCTATTGGTTTGATTCCCATATCAATCACAGCTTCTGACCCTTCCATCACACATTTGAATAGCTACTAGCTGTGCATCCAAACCCTTACAAAAATAAACCAATAATATTACTTTTTTAACCGTTATGAAGAGAGAACATGCTGCCTCCACAAAACACAACACTGTCACTTTCACCTCTCGTTGTGCTGAACAGTATTATTACAACTGGTTTCTTAGGAAGAATCAAACATTTGGAGAGTACCACGACATCCTTCTACAGGAGCCCTGAAACACTGCAGCCACCCCCTGCCCCACACACCCTGTATTCCACACAATAACAGAGGACATAATAGAGCGATATATATGATAGCCAGGTTTGTCTGAAACAACATACTTCTAACAGTCAGCAGGGGAAATGAAACCATCTTTTAAAACAGTTTACAAACAGTGCTGAACAAGAGCCAAAGCTCTGACTTCAGCTAAACTGTCAGTTAGGAATCAATAAGTTACACGTGTTAAGACTACACTGAAAGTAAAGACACAGCGTGTGGTTCATATAAGGCCCCATCACTTTAAGTTCCAATCAGTTAAACGGGAGAAAAGTGGACTTCCATGTTGCTATTATTCAGCAAATGCTTTTGAGTTTATGAAATGAAATATTTGACCAGAAATGTGCTGAACGTCTGTGAGTTTAGCAGCTGTTTTGTTCTGAGGACAGCAAGCTAAAGCAGTTTCTGCTGCCAACAACTAATCAGATTCATATGAAGTGCTGAAGATTTGGCTTCTGGAGAGGCAGAAATGAAGGATTGTGTTTAATTTGATCATCAAAACACTGCAACTGCTCAGTCTGATTAACCGGAAGTTAAGAGATTTTTTAAGAGAGTCCATTCCCCAAAAACTCCATCTTAAAGCTTGCTAAACCAATGACAAGTTTTCCATATACCCCCGTCTTCAGTTGTTCAGGAAAACAGATGACCCAGTAAACACATTTGTGAAGTCAACTCACAAGTGGCTAACATTTTAGTTGCCACATTTACCGCAAATAAACTGGTACTGAAGAAAATCTTTGACATTGAAAAAAAAATTACACACATCAGCACGGGAAACTATAATTCATAACTGCAGATCTGTGACCAAAATCTCTTCAGTATCTCTGGTCATAAGCTGCTGTACTGTACTTTGCTGTACTGTACTGTACAGGCAGTTCTGGAAATCATTGTGACATGCCATCTGTGCCAAACTAAACATGAACACAGACCCTGTGTCGGTTTTACTCTACCAGTCTGACCAACAATCATCCATCACATTTCATTTCAGGCTGCAAATGCTCACTCAGATTTATAATTTAAAAAGAAACTGTTCATTTCAGAAAGCGACATGTACTCATTTCATACTAATACCAGGAAATATATTCAATTTGTCCTGGTTCAGCATTTCAGGAAGTGTAACGAATCTGCTGATGAGAGACAAATCTGATCTCACTGCTAAGATTTCTGCCATATTTTCTTATAATATTTCTTTATGCTACACAATATATATAAAGCTGACTAAAAGCACAAGCCCAATGTGAAAGACAGCCAATTCAAAGACAGAGATTTCAGAACAATCACAAATGCACAGTACAGTTTTTAGGGGCACTAGGAACATGTACATCCAACATAATGAGACATCAGATAAGAGTTTTAGCAACAATTACCATCAGATTTCCCCGTCCAAAAAAACTTGGAAAAAATAACGGAATTTAAAAGCAGAGAACAGTTACAATGGATGTGAAACATTTGGAAACATGATTACCATCAATTTTAAGCAATTGATTGCAAATTGATGTGTGATATCGCTGTTACTGTGTGCTACTGCTGGACACATGCAAGCAAAAACTTCCGTGCTGAAGTTTGTAGGTTCTGTGATAAAAAAACGCTACTTTCATCTCCAAGTAAAAAAACTTGCAAGCACAATCAGAACACATTCTAAAACATACCTCAAAATGAGGTAGGATTGTGCTGATACATTGCTGATATGATGCTTTGGTTTTGAAACCCGGTAAGTGTAATAAGAGAGCACAGATTATTCCTGTTTCCATGTTCCGTGAAACAGCAGAACACAATTCTGCTCTCTGACATTCCCTAAAAGCAGCTTTTAACAGGAGCAGCCTGGAGAATTCTGGGACCGTACAGGGGAGTGAGTGGATAAATGTGCGTGTCTGAGTATATTTGGGACAAAAGTAGTTGGATGCTTTTGGGAATGTGTGGAATAACAAGAGGAACTCTGGATTCCGTCCTGGGAATGATGCTGTGCGGCATTTGGGAGAAGATCAGAGAATCTTCGGGAGTCTCACAGAGGCAAGAGGCGTGTGGTGTGAAGGAGAAAGGGGTTTAGATCTTCGGCGTGGACAGCGCGGTGTAGAGAGGGCTCTGAGGCACTCCGCTCAATTTTTGGCAACAGATCCTGGACCTGCTCAATGGCCACCAAGATCTGAGGAACATCAGAGACATACAAGAGAGCAGGACACATAAGAGGCTGCTGCGTTATCCCTCTTTAAACCATCACAAAAACACTAACGCACATTTTTTGAGAAGTTAACAGATATATAAACAGTAACATCATTAGAACTTCAAATTCAAACCAATCACTGCGCTGAATTATGCATGAGCTTTATCGCAGTTGTTATGCATGAAGTATTATCCAGTGACGCAACCACAGCTGAAGTTTGTGTACAGACAGTTTGTTTGCTTTGTTTGTGACTTTTCACGCCTGTTAATGGAACAGGGCCCCTCCCACCTTGGGACCAAAAAAACCCTGCAGGGTACTTTCATGACCTTTTAACAACTGCTTAAAATGACAGGCAAAACTGATCAAGCTCGAAAGCTTTTCATAGCTGAGAAAATAACACTGAAACGATTGCAAACACACTTAGAAGAAGAGAAGGCCAGTTTTCCTCTCACCTGTGGAAAGAGAGGCCGTTCGTCCCGTTTGAACTTTAGACAGTCTATGATGAGCCTCTTCATTGATTTGGGGCAGTTGGTGTATAATTTACTGAGATCTGGGGACAAGTACCCGCGACCCACCATAAAAATAATCTGCAGGCAGGAGGAGAGAAACTCAGAATCAAACATGGCATTTCAGATTTAAATAATTCCATATGAAAGATGCTCCAAATCTCAACTAGTAGAAAATTGTTAATGACAAGAACATGATTTGCTTACACGCAGCATAACACACAACTGACATACAAAAAATGCATATCTGGCAAAAGATGGTCGTGTCTCACCTGGTCCCTGTTGTTGATATTGGAATAAGGCAAAGTTCCAGACATTAATTCATAAAGCACCACTCCATAACCGTACACATCAGACTGGAATGTGTACGGATTAGTGTCCTGCATTCTGATCACCTCTGGAGCCTGACCAACAAAACAACAGCAGAGTTTAAGCAAGATATCTCAACATCTACTGCACAAGAGGAAACACTGGACTTCACGTAAGGACTAAACCAGGAAACCACCTCAGATTCATTGATGGTTTAGGGGCTCTGCAGGATTAGTTTATTCTGTGATGTTGATTACTCACCATCCACAGGATAGAGCCACTGGGCTGTTCAACCTGCTGAGAGCCACTCCAGCGAGACTTCACTGTGGCCAGGCCAAAGTCACCGATCTTCACCGTCCAGCCTTCATGCAGAAAGATATCTGACAAATAGGAGCTCAGGACTGGGACACAAAGTCGCATTACCAGACATAATCCAAAATAAATAACTCTGGACTAAAGAGATCAGTTTTGATCATTCTACAGGAGTTTGAATAGAATGAGGAAACTGTTGAAGAATTTCATGTGAAACATCAAAAACAGGTGCAGTAATGACGCCACCTGCTGGTCATGATGGACTGAGCATCTGATGCCACAGATCTCTCACAATACAGACAGGAGCTCTAATAATTTCAGAAAGGATACTGTTAGATTTCAAGTCCCGGTGAATGATATTCTTAGCGTGAAGGTAACTGTTGAAGGAGCACAATACATACATACAACATTAAGAAAATGTTTCCAGAGTTTGTGGTAATGATGGCTACTGCATCCCTGTATCTCTATACACCTCACATGTGTGACTTTAACACAGCACACATGCTACATGGACAAGGGGACTATCCTGACAGTCTGAAGTACAGATGGTAACTGTATGTTGTCACTGTAGAGATAAAGAACTTGATTTCTTACTCCATCCCCTGTGCAGTCTGGCGAGCCACGTCAATGCGCCGCATGGTGTCAAACTTGGTCTCAGTAACATGCAGGTGGCGGTACAGACTGCTGCCTTCACACCACTGCGTGATGATGGCAAAATTAGGCTTCGTCATGAAGCCCATGAACAGCAGAATGTTGACATGACGGGTTTTCCTGAAGTTACACCAAACAGAAAAAAACAGATTATGATTTGAACTGAACACAAATGTGCTGGTGTAGCTACAAATAGATTTTATTATTACGGATCATCGACAGGCTCTGATACGCATCAACAACTGACTCACCGTAACACCTGCATCTCATTTTTGAAGGCCTGCAGCTGCTCTGGTGTGGGCTCTGTCACTTTAAGAATCTTGATAGCCACATCTCCATGCCACTTGCCTTTGTAGACCGTCCCAAAAGAGCCCGCCCCAATTCTCTTCAATATGCTCACCTCCCGTGAGTGCACCTCCCAGTAGTAACTCGAGTCTCTGTAACCTCCGCGGTGCTTTAAGAAACCACACACACACACACAATCAACAAAAGTCCATTAAAACTGATGAACGCACCACCAAACATTCACCCTTTTCTAAGCAGGTTCCTTCAGGGTTCCTGCTCAATGAAACACAAACTCACCACTTTCTTTTTGTCGTCAGATGAGGATGGCTTTCGCTCCTTGGGCTCGGAAGGGGATTTAGGAGGTTTGAAGAGGATGGCTGAGAAACAAAACATACATAGTGTAATGTGGACGTGTGTGAAAAATGAATGTCCTCATATGCCCAACCATCACTTACCAAATGTGAAAGAAATAAAATGAGAAAACAAAACTCACCTGTTGTGCTGATTTTTAATGGTTCCTGAATGAGAGTGGGGAAAAAATGAATACATACATGCAATGATGGAGGAGAGATGAACAAGATGCATAATCTCTCAAATAACAATATTCCACAGCCAAGCTAACAATGTTTTCCCTTTAAAGGTAGGGTGGGCAATTTCAGAGAGACTAGCAATAGCAAGCTAGATTTGAATGCATAAGATCCCACCCTCCCTCCAGAGTGCCAGACAGTTTGACAGGCAAATAGGATATCCTATCATTGTTTTAAGACAGAATGCAATGATTGGATGAACATTTAATGGTCCTGTGCCTTCCATGAGATGATATATATTTATATAAATATAATTGAAGCATTTTACTTAGTGATTCTATCAGGATGTGAAGAGACTTTCAACCAGCATAACAAATGTTTCTAGAAATAAATCACCAACCCTACCCAGCAAAAAAAAACAGAAAACACAAGGACACTAAGGAGTTCAGACTTGATGTGTCTCTAACCTCCATAAGGCCGGCGGCTCCAGGCTCCAGCGTGCTGACCATGTGGACGTTTGGGGTGGATGTGGAGCGATGCCTCTGGAGTGATTGACCATCCTCACCTCGCATGACATAGCGGAAGGTTGAGCCGGGAGACAGCAGCTCATCCCTACAAAAACAGTTGAGACACGCTGGCTACATTTCCTTTGGGTACATTTCCAATGAAGTGCATGGATGCATGTACAGGTGAAGTTTAAACGTACGCAGAAGGATCTGAGCTCAATGACATGTCTGGAATGGTGGGTATGGCATCCGGCATTATCAGGATAGGTATCTGAGGGTAGTCTTCTGTACTAGGACCACACCTGAGGGCAACAGAACGCAACTCAGTAACTAAAATTACAACAAATGCAGTCAAACTTTGTGTACTGTGCGAGTTGTGAAACACACACCGTTTCGTCATGGTATCCATGTCCACACATACAGTGGGGACTTTACTGCTGCAGTGCTGGTGAAATTTATACCCACACGTCTGACATCTGAAGCCATTGAACAAGAACTTGTGGCAGAAGTCACAGTAGGCTAACTTGAAGAAGGTTTTACGAACCTGTGAAAACACAATTAGACTGTTTAGGGTTGATGCTGATTGGTGTACTGAAGAAGAATACTGTCAATCACTGACAGTGTGATTGTGTACTACAATCATAGACACGGTGCTAACACTTTAATATGAGGAACACATTCACTGTTAACTGTGAATTCAGTCTCAATAAACTCCTAAATTACTGCTTATTACTACTTAGTGAGGCAGTTGTAGTTGTGTGTAAATGTAGGTATGGGGTAGAATTAACGGATGTACAATATGCAGAATACAGCATTAATGTGTTTTATAAGTATTAATAAACTGTCATGCCAGCTAACAGACAACTTGTTCAAAGTGTGAATTCTTCACCATACTAAAGTGTTACTGATATAATTTAAAAATGAATGTTCCAGAACGTCTGCACAGAACTCTGTGAATCAGTAATCTCGCACGCAGATTCAGTATTGACCTCTGAGTCTGCATGCAAACATAAGGGGGACGTTCTGTTTGTTCCCAGTTTCTCTGTCATTTTTAAAAGTATTAAAAAGAATCAATTACATGGCTTTAACAAAGAACATCAGCACTGGAAATGGAAAGATAACAATGCTGCACATAATCTGTAGAATTCATCTCAGATGTTTTCACAGCACAGCACACACAGTTCAGAGGCCTGAATATGAGAACTGAGCCACCCTGGTTTTGTTGCGCAAGTACACTTACAAAGTTGTGCATGGTAAGAGGAACATCATCCAATACTTCCACCAGAAGCTCCTCCCCTACCAGGGGTGTGATGTCTGTGTTCCATTCAGTCAGCCTCTTACGACTGGCCAACAGAGAAAGAAACAACAAACAAAGTCTAAGCAACAACTTCACTAATAAGACATTTTCTCATTTCTGGTTGCAGGATCCATTAGGCTGCTTTACGGAGACCCACCCTTCTAGAAGACGAAAGACAGCACAGCAGTCCTGGCTGAGGCCTCTGACTTTCAGAGCTTTGTCTAAACTATCATAGACGGTCTGCCCTGGCCGAACATTTACCTGAACACACAGTCACATGGTGGTGTCAATATAAAACAAAACACATAGAATCGTAAACAGATCATGATAAAGTTCTTTAAATAGCAGTTGTTCAAACTACTTCTAGAAGTCATTGAGTTTAGTCTGTAGAACCCTCACCACTGTTCGCTGCTTGTTAGGGAGGTAGACGCGGATGGTGCCCCCACCTCGGGGTATGTCTTCTGGGCTGGTTTCCCCAGAAGATGAACAGGAGGAGGTGGATGACATGGTGTCTCCAAAGGGGCAGTGAGGGCCTGGCAGCACTCACACTCAGTCAGCCGCAAGAAAGATTCACACAGCAGGGCAAAGCAGGAGGAAGCCCTCATCTGGAGCCTGGAGGTTATAGCAACAATGCTGAACTTTTTTAATTATCAAATGCTGAAACGATTCCTCGAGTTACTCGATTACAAAAAATGATCGAGACTAATTCCTCTGCAGAAAACCTGGAAGGACAGACTTTATTCTAATTTGTTCTTGTATATTTAATATTGCTCTTTAAGCAAAAATACGTTTTATCCAATTTATCGATGGAATTTTGGTAGAATACTCGATTACTATATATAGTAATTAATATTTTAAAGAAATTTTTAATAGCTACAGTCAAACATTAAAACGTAACAGAAGGGTTGACTAGCTAGGAGCTAGTCGTGTAATTCTTTTGGCTTGATGAAAACAGCGCTCCCTTCTTTAACATGAAGAAAGACACCTGACAAGACTTCATGATTGTGTATATAACCAGAGGTGAGGGCCGGCTGAGAATCTAGTATTGTGAGATTTTAGGCATGAAAGGGGGAAGGATGTTTCCTCATCTTTTCAGCTATTTTATAATTATTGAATTATTGTATAATTAAACGTTCCTCAAGGTTCCAGAGCACTGAAGCATGTAAGAGAGGCTGTGTGTGTAATCAAGATGTGACATTCAAATCACCTTAAACCAAAATGAAAGCGCCACACCTGTAAATCAAACACACTTAGGGGCTTGTCACCTGATGGACAAGATGAATGGCACACTCTTAGCTATAATAAATCACCAATTCAAAGTTCAGGCCCGCGTGGCCCTTTAAAATGACATTACTCTGCCAAAACTCACGAAAAGCAAGCTGATCATCTAGAACCATGTCAGTGAAACATTAAGTAACTTTTTCTACACTGGTAATCTAACAAAGCCAATATGACACAGACGCAGAAATCAACATTACAAATCTACTGATGCCATTTAAACACATTATCTTGGTCTAGAATTAAAGACACAAATTCAAGTTATCACACTTTGAACTTCATTTAATAGAAGTAAGAGCAAGTGTTTCATTCTGAACATTTCGTGGTGACATATTTCTGGCATATAGCCTTAAGTTTGTTATATACTGACAAGAAAAGGCACATAGTGAAGAACTGTGCAGGACTTCACACAATGCAGCAGATACATTTTCTGCACTGCACACTAAAGGAAGCAAATGTAACTAATGCGCAAATGTTGTATTATTAAGTTTCTATGCGCCTCTCGCAGATCTCGGGTTGAATCATTAAACATGCCAGTTCATATTTATATGCAAACTGTACGTATTTTATTAGCACCCGAAGCAGCAGGTATGAGCAGAAACCTTCTAACAACATCTCCTGTGATGATAAAGATTGAAGATGAACACGCATCTCGTAGAGAACGTGTAAGCAGAATGGAGATGACCTGCCGCTGTCGCTCTCACACTGATCGTGCACTCTTGGCTGAGACTTTGCTCGATATATTTGCTGACAGGGTACTTCTCGCATCACGATGCTGTTAAATACAGGTGCTGAAGGTCTGTCAGGTGTTTCGTGTTAAAGAGGGATCGCTGTTTTCACACGGAAAGCGATTACACGACTAGCTCCTCGCTAGCCAGTGTTGCTAGTGCTGGTCAACCCTTCAGTGAAGAGGTTTCAGATCAGTCCTGGTCTGTTTTCAGCCTCGGTGTTATGAATTACCGCGGGCTACATCTGTGAGAAAGTCTAGGCTGCGCGTTAACAAAAGTCGCTCGCATTTCTCCAGAGTAAACACTCACCTGAGGCAGCCATCTTGAATTCTCGCAGTCGGATCAGCGAAGAAATGCAGGGAAAGCGGAACAGCGCAATCGCGCCCTCTGATTGGCTGGGATCCGTGGCTCGCGGCGCTGATTGGTCAGCTGTTGCGTTACGTTGTAGCAAGGGAATGAAAAAGGTTAAAAGTGTTTCGAGTGAAGCGTCGAGGAGTCACGCTGCTCGAAATGTGTTTGTGTTGCATGTTTTAACCCACAGAGCATCACTAAATGTGTGCTGCTGTTTCCTTTCATGGTTTTAAACCACTCATGATGACTAAAGTTTATTACACTTTTGGTACTTTGTGTAAAAAAAGTGGAATCCGCTTTAAAAACTACTAAATACAAACCGCACACATGAATGTGGCATGATACAAAACCCACAATGAGAAAAGTTGTTTATTGTTTAGTGACCTCTACACAGAAGTTGCTGAAAACTTGTGAACATCGCATTCTGTTTGCAGACGGCAACGTGCTCAATATTTGTTCATTTTCAGTGTCACTGATGACGTCAAATGATCAAATGATGAAGTCAGTGGATTTCAGTGAAAAAGTCCATGATGAGTGACCAATACACATTTCTGGCTATTCAACACTCAAGAATTTCCTCTTCTTGGCAGTGCGTGTGTAAGAATGATGGCGCCACTCAACATCTGCAGTGCTCTCATTTTCCAGTGTGCCCAGCTTGATCATGTACACTGTAAAAAAACATGAGGATAAGCAGTGGACCTTATCAAGCGTCTTCTGCATTAACATCAATTTAAAATAGTTGTTGTTGTTTTACTTACATTTCATTTCAAATCTAGGACCCACTTCTGTCAACTCTATGTTCTTGTGGTCTGTTTTCTTGTAGGTGTGATGTCTGCAATATACAAAGTCATTTCAACCAAACCTACAATTGATCACATATGACCAATCAAGACAAAACTGTCAAAATGTCTACATATTTCAATTTTATATTCTCTATGTATCTTACTTAAAAGTCTTACATCACTTAATACTGCCACTCACCTGAAGGAGATAAAATCATCTTTATTTGCAAATGTCATAACACGTTTACTGTCATCTTTGGGTACAGGAAACAGATATTTAAGGATATTGGACACCTACACAGAAAAAATGATCAATTTTACACATCAGCTGATATTCTCTATAAACTTTGTATTCTCCTGCTAAAGTCAATACTCATATCAGGCAGAAACTATTTGCAGGTTTTTAGCATTCTTTTACAAAGTCACATGCATTTAAAAGTATAATCAAGAAAGCCTAGTCTCTCTACCACTTTGATTACAAAAAATAACAACAATTATGATGCTTGTTAGTATTTTTAATGTCAATATTAAGAGCAAAGTAAGAAATACATAAAAATGTGAAACATGTTCTATGCAATACTAATTCTATGTTATTTGAAACATTTATTTATAAAGTGCCGTTTCTCATGATGTTTAAAATGTCAGAAAAGTCAAAGTATAATATAATCTGGATGACAAACTAACTTCATTCAGAAGTTTTTCTCCTTGTGACTCTTACCCTTCTGCCAAGACGTGATGTGAAGTTGTGAAATATGAGGTGAGGGAAGGCCTCAGACATGGTGCCAATGTCTGGAACATCATGTCTCATTACCACATTATACAGTGTGAAGTAGGCTGTTGGCCCAAAAGGAAGGTGACATACCACCAAACCATCTAGAGAAGGAAAATAAAAATCAAGATTTTGCATATCACACATGGATAATGTACAGAGGAAAATTCCCTTATTTACCCATAATCCAAAGTTGCACAGTATTAAAAATGAAGGTAAAGATAAACATGATAATAGTGTGATTGACCAGCTATTACAATACAACAAATGTGAACTGGGTATTGGTACACTGTGCACATATGGAAGCATATCCTGAACAAATAATGAATAAATACTCATAAAACAGCACATACCCGGCTGGCCTCTCGTCTCATGAACCATGACAAGATCAGTGACATTATTAGCTTTGCAGGCATGTACTAATGTCTTAACCTCATGGTTTCCTCTGTTCATACGTTGGGCCCCTGGGAACATGAGCTTAATTTCCTGCAACAAATAAAGACCACAGATGTAGCCACATCACACCACTGCTCTACACGGTGCTGAAAGACTGCTTCCCCTTTGTCACTATGGTAACATGAACACAAATACAAAAAGCCCATTGGACGAGAAAGTGATAAATTTGTTTGCCTACAAATATTCATTTAAAATGTACTTGTAGAAAATACTTCCATTTAAAGAGAAATTAAATGTAAGTGATGTCACAAACTTTGGCAAACATCTTGAGTCTAGAGCTGGGGTCTCTGGATGTTGTGACCAAGACTTTAGGGTCTTCCACTCCTGCCCATTTGTACTCATCATCCATATGAGAGCTGACACCTAAACAATATGAAGAACTCCAGATTTATATGGCAGACAGTCATTAAACCAGACGTCTGAGATGCGTAAAGAAAAAGAAGGTGACTATTAACCTTCTCCACCCTCATCGTCAAACTCCAACAGCTTCTGTAAATCTAACGCCTCCTTACGAACCTCAGTGGGAATTAGACGATTCTCTGCAAAATACAAAATGTGATTACCTCCAGCAAAATCAGTTTGATGGTTTTAAAAGTCAACACAGGAGAACATGATGAGAAGACTGAGAATCACCATCTAAAGATGCTTTGAGCTTCTGTTTCTTCTCCTCTATAGTGCGCAGTCTGTCTTCCTGGGCTTTCCTGTACAGGTATTCCTTTCTCAGTCTCATCTCCCGGCGCAGCTAGATCACAAAATAAGGCAGGGAAAACATTACCTCTCTAACACATAGTTATTAACTGTACGAGAGGAAAACCTGCAGAGGGAAAGCTTTAAAGTCAGAATTACAGTGCTTAGGTAATTCCTGTGATTTAGACGTTATCTAACAAAGTTCAGACTGCAGCCTCTCTTCCTCTCTGAGGAACCTGTTCATACTTTTAATTCATACCCAGTTTGAGCACATAACACGAAACGTTGGCGTTGACAGGCTTCGTTTTAAATAAATAAAGTTGCCTCAATGGAACAAGAAATAACTCACGTTAACAGGTTTCGCGCAGAATAACTTAAACGATCAAACTGAGAATATTAGAGAGATGAAATGACTATAACCACTACCCACCATCTTGGAACGCTGCGGCCTCACGCTCTACTATCGTCACTTCCTGTTAGACAACCCGCTCATCCAATCGCTGATCCCCAACAAAATGACACGTCATTTCAAAATAAAAGTTCACAGCCGCCCACACCTACTGTGTGAGTTCACATTATATTTATTATAGTTTACATTCACATCTGCGTAACAAACTGCACACTTCTATAAAAATGGTTTATTATAAGTATAACCTATAAATGCACAAAGCATAAACTGGTCATTTCTGGTGATGTAATACCATTTCTGCAACATTTAAACATTTGCAAAATGAAATTAAATTAACAGAACATATATCTTACATATCTTACAATTAAACATACTCTATATATAAAATGATATTGTTTAAACCTGCTAATCTGCTTTACAGTCTGTCACTCTGAAAAAACAGATGATGCATACCAAAACAGGAAAAAACTGAGACCTAAGTTCTTGTGCTTGTGGCTAGTTGTTTCCTGTGGGTATTTCCTACTTTAAATGATAAGTGCAGGTTACCCTTACAGACTCCAACATTCTCTGCCATCTGCTAAAATGAATCTATTAACGACATTTTTTCTGATAATCCTAACAGGTAAGATCAACACATGCATGAATACAGACAAAACCCAAACCATTTACAAATAGATTAACTGGTGAAGACATTTGTTTTGAAATTCCAATGCAAATATTATATATATTTATATATATATATTTTATAGTACTATTGCAAATCCCTTGTACCCCTGTCCCATAAGATGTTATCTTTTTATATGCCATTCTCATGTTAACTGGAACGGCATATCTTGCTTAATGATTTTGTAGCTTTATTGGTTCAGTCAACCCCTTTTTTCGTCATTTCATAAACCTACTAAAAACCTGGTATGCCTAATTAGTCTTATTAATATACATCTCACAAATTATTTGCAATAATACCATGTATTCTTTGTTGAACATGTCTGACATTTGTTCTGTTCTTTATTATAATTCTTTTTTATTATATGTAAAGCTGCTTTGAAGCAATGTAACATTGTATAAAGCACTATATAAATAAAATTGAATTGAACTGAATATTCTGTGGACTAAAAGCCAACACTGACTTACATTTTAGACTTGTTTTATACATTTACTTCAATTTTTATTATATATTTTTATAAAACAATTCAATACAACATGTAGAATAAGCATTAACCCGAACTTCAACAAACTTTCTACGCAGCTTACGGCATATCTGCATATGTGCAGACACTCCACTGCCCATATGAAGCTGAAAATGGATCTCAGATCAGAATATGGTGTAAAAGAGATGCCCAGCAAGAGAACTGCTGTACTGGGTTCACATTCAGGCCTGGTGTCAGCCAACTGGAAGATGGTAAAGTACATGTCCAGGATGATGGAAAATCCTTCACTGTGTCCGTGCTGACACCCACAGAAGGAGTCTACTGGTGTGGGTTGATGGCTAACAACAAAACTATTGCTAAACTGGCTGACGGTTACTTTTCCAGTAAGCTGAACTAACTTTCTGTTTCTTTAGTTTTGTTTTTAATTGAACAGTACCTTTGTTAGTTGGTTAACTGGGTGTAACAGGAGAACACAGGAGTGTTTTTAGAGTTCTTGAATGGGGAAATTTATAGTTTATAGGTTATACATTTTATACAGTTATACATTACATATACATAGAACAATTTATAATTAAAGAAATTAGGAAATAAAAAATGTTTATTTTACATTCATAATATCTGAAACAATATTAAAAACTGTTTACATTTATTAGTGTTTTTGTAAAATGTTGATATCAATTTTATTAAAAACAATGAAATGGAACCTGATCTGTGATCTGTTGCAGCTTCTCTAGGGTACGTAGTGTGGTCGACTCTGCGCTGGATTTTATTTCTGTTGCTTTGTCTCGTGTTCATCTTAGCTTTCATTTATTCACACAGTGAGTAAACACATGTACTCTGATTATCATGACATCACAGTCAAAAACGACTTTCTAATCTACTTCTGAAAAATTGTTTATTTGATTAAACATTCTGTTTTTCTAACCATACATAATTTCTGATTTTTATAGAGAAATATGAAGATGTACAGGTAAGATACGGGGTCATTTTAATCAATCAGCTTGTAAGATTTAGTTTACGGCTGTTTTTAACTAAAAATAACTTTCTTTTGCAGAACACATATGAAAACATTATGATGTCTGAGGTGCAATAAAGCAGGTGAAGGGATAAAGCAGCTACATTTGCTAATGAAACAGACGTCACGTGTGAATGTATTTGAGCTGTTCTTAAATAAGTCACAGTTCCTAGCTGTTGTTATTCCATCTCAGGTGTAATTGTAGCTTTTATGTTCAAAGGAAAAAGTGAAATTTATGTGACATTTAAACTGCTCATTCAGATTAAAAAAAATTCTTAGATGTGGAATTTTTTGGGAGTTGAAGGAATACACTTCTTCTTATAAGCCAAATGAATGAATAAATGATTGTGTGCTCATGTAATAACACAACACAACTGGTTTTAAGAGAAGCACTTAATAACCATTTCATCTTTTTTTTATTTTGCATGTTGGTTGCATCAAAGACTCTGCGGAAGTGAATGTGTCTGAAATTAAACGTCTTTTTTCATTTCTGTCCTCAAAATGTCTGACTTTCAGTATTAGTACATACAAACACAAACAAAAACCCACAAATGGTTTAAATAAGAACAGAATGAAACGTAAAAAATATTCGCTATTTTTGTACTGAATTTATTTTTAAGCAACAAAGCCATCTAAGTGAATCATGATTTCACTGAAAAATAATCATTTAAAATAACAAAACGCATTTTACAAATAATGCATAATAGCTCTCACTGTAATTCATCATCAGCAAACAACAGTAGGACAAAAACAGAAAGTGCAAAATTCAAACACATTTCAGACAAGTAAAAAGTGAAGGTAGGATCAGACTTTGCACAATGACACAGAAGTTCCTGTGTCTGTCAGAGAGAGAGTCTACATGTAAAACATTTAAGACTTTACATTCATGTAATCATTCAGAATCACAGGGTTATGATTAAGTGACAATTCTTCCTATCCAAAAAAATATATAAAGGCTGTACAACATAAGACATTCAATTATTAAAGCAATAACCCTCGAGAAGTCGCATGTTACAGCGGTTTAAATGCAGAGACGAGCAAAATGTCGAAATTGTCCAAGACTTTTAACTATTGGAGTTTACAGACGCATAACTGAGGTCAGTGAACTAAGAGTTTATTAGTAGTTTGTACAGAGTTTGTAAAATATCTGTTTGTTCTTTAAAACGCGATCACATTGTCATTTAGTTTTTTATTTCATCGTCTCTCTCCTTGTTATTGTAGTGTACTTCCGGTTAAAGAACTACAAACCCATGGACTACAAGTCCCAGTAGCTCTTTACAACACCAGACGTCTTCCAGACGAGCGTCGTAAAACTGAGGCTCGCATAACTTCTCATGTTTGCTGTCTTTATAGGCATGTCTCCACATTTCCAACACAATTGACTTTAAGTTTCTGAGAAGGCGTGAAAGGTAAGCCACTGTTTCCTGCTGGAAGGATGGACGACGTGTTGTTTTGCTTGTTTTGAGACCAGAAGATGTTTGAAGCTGCAGTCAGCGAGCAACTGCAGCCCAGCACCCGTCAGACGTCTCATTGACGGATTACTTCAGATCAGATGTTGACTTCTTCAGAATATAATACACTTGCATTTCCATGTCATGGCCTACAGTGAGGGAAATCCATCAGTTTAGTCAGTTAAACATCAGTTAATTGAGTGCACTTCGTAAACAACACCAGCAGCATTTGACTTTTACCTGCTTACCTTCAATTATTTAACCAGATTAACAATGCATTTGTCTAGTATTACACATAGTTACAAGGCAGGGTAGGCAATTGTTTTCCTGAAGCATTTGCTGTTATGCTGCTTGAAAGTCTCTTCACATCCTGATATCAGTCACAAGTCAAGTGCTCTAAATATATTGATATAAATGTATATCTTCTGTGGAAGGGGCAGGGACATAAAATGTTCGTCCAATCATTGAATTCGGTCCAAATGCAATATAGGATGTCGTACTTGTTTGTCAATGTATTTGAATCGTGTTCATGTGGGAGAGGGGCGTGGCTTTGGAGGGCGCGCTGAAGGAGGGCTGGATTCTTTCAAAGCTAGCTTGTTATTACTAGCCTCTCCAAAACTGCCTGCACTGACATTAACTAGTAAGCAAACAGACGGCAGAATAAGCCTGTTATAAGCGTTGTTTGTGTCATATACCCAGAGCATTCATTCTTCTGCAGAATTACAGAACAGCTGTACAGAACAGCTGCAGAACCCGTTCTGAGGTGCCAGACCTTTGATTTATTTACTCGTCTGTTTTCTAGATTGGTTTTCTGTTCTCGCTGCTCTGCGACAGCCTGATGTTTTCAGCTCGCATTAGGCTGCTGGACGATGCAGAGCCCCAGATCAGAAAGCAGCGAGCTGAAGTTCATAATGTTCTCCCCCCACACACACTTTGGTAACCCTGACTTGAGCTCAGTTAGTGGATCTGGTGGATCTATGCCAAATGCGTAAGTGCCCTGTGCTACTGTGTGACTTCTGTTGATGCAGCCAGATGTATTCAATTGATTCACTGATGTTTAGAATGAAGGACCTCAAGCTGAACAAACGTTTGTTTTGTTTGTTTGTGCTTTTGAAATGCAGGAGCTGGGAGAGAAGATGCATGAGGAAACTGAGGAGAAGGACAGATGATGAGTGAGTGTATTTTTCAAAGACAGATATTCTAATGGAATTGCTATGTTGGATTTTTCATGAGATCTGCTGATCTTTCCCCACAGAAGCTGCACTCCGAAAAGGCGGAAGCTGATGGGAAAAGAAGAAAAAGAAGATCCAAGTCCTAAAGTGAGCCACAGATGGTCTGTGGACTCCATCAGCTCTTCTCCTTCTGAGCCCAGTTCAATTCAGCTACAGACTGGACACACGCAGATGGGTCTGTCCTTCACAGCCTCACCTTCTCTGATTCTCAGAGTTCAGAGCAAGAGTTCGGGCATGGAGGTAGAGGCAGCTCAGAGGAGACTGCAGGAGATAGAGGACAGGTGAGGACATCTACATGATTACAAACCACTGTGCATGCTGTTGTGTAGCTGGTAGATTTAGATGGCTGTCATTCTAATGAGCTTGTGTGTGTTTCAGGATAACGTTAGAAGATGACAGTGATGAGGAGGAACTGGATGTGGAACCCGCTCAGCGGAGGCCAGTGCTGGTGATGTCAGACAGCTTGAGGGAGGGGCTACAGCGAGGGATTGGTGACATCCTACCCCATACAGTCACACAGTCCATGTAAGTGTATTATTTAACTACTGTTACTAGTTAAAGGTAGGGTAGGCAATTTCAGAGGCTAGCAATAACAATAAAGCTAGCTTTGAAAGCATAAGATCCCGCCCTCTCCAAAGCCACGCCTCCTCCAACACACATAAACGCATACATAGTTTGACAGTCTGAGTAGGACATCCTGTCATTGCATTTGGACTGAACACAGTGATTGGACAAACATTTAATGGTCCTGCGCCTTCCACAAAAGATATATATATATATATATATATATATATATATATATATATATATATATATATATATATATATATATAAGTAAAGCACTTTAATTGCTGTCAGGATGTGAAGAAAGTCAGAGCTTATGTAATTGTGTGAAACAAACAGAAGTAGGAATGACCTCAGATCAGCAGGAGAACGCAGCTTCTACCAACAGCACTGAGCTCAAAGAACCCAGTGTTCACCCACTCATTCTTCTCTCTTGTCTGTAGGAAGCGCTCTTGTATGGAACTGGTGGTATGGCGCCCCCCAGTGGATCCTGTCACTCAGAGGCTGAAAGACTCCCTACAAAAACAGCAGCGCAAGCAGCTGGCAGCGAGCAGACAGCGTCCTACTCCTGTACCAGCAGTCAGCAGCCCCCCATCCCAACCCCTGTTCACTGCAAACACAGAGCAAACGTTCAGGCCAGTGTTCAGCAGCCCTGTGGTCCTCAGCTCTGGAGAAGAAGACATGGAGTTATAGAGGGAAATCTGTGAATACTTTCACTCATGAAGAATTCATTAAAAATTGAACACATTGAAAATTGACAGTGGTCAGATGAGATTCGTCTGTGCCATGTTTTTGTTTGTTTGAACATACACACTTTGGCAATTGGAAAACACTTTGTGGTTGGGACCATATTTGCACTTGCATAAATGAGATGTATTCTTCATGAACATGGTAGGTGATGTTTATCTCCTGCAGTACGTTGGTCAGATGTGCAGTCACAGTTTTAGGGATTTGATTCTTCTGTTTGCTGTTAACAGCACTCTGGCACTCTATCTAAACTCAGAGACTTCAGTTTTTGTCTTTGTGCGGTTGCATTGTACTAGTTTTAGATACAGATTCAGAATGTCTGATTTGTTACAAACTGCCATATTATTTACATGGATCACTCGCTTTGTGTACAGGCTGAACTCTGCGACTCCGTTTTATTTTGTGATTCATTTTGTTGGCCATATTGTTTTAAAAAATGAAACAGAATATTTAATGCATGGATGCTCATGTTAATGAATTTTAACGTGAGGAGTGTTTCGTTGTCTGACTGAGCAAAGAGAGATTGTTTTGTTGAAACCGCTCTAAACCTTGCAGCTGGCATAATGTTTTTTTTATCTGCTGTCTGCATATTCTTACACCCTTAATAGACCAAAAAGTGATGTGACAGAGAGGACACATGAAGATCTGGCACCTTTTAATCCATCTATTGATTTTGGTTAATATTACCTGGGTTTATGTAACTAGGTAAAGAATGAATAGCACACAGCCTGCTCATTAGAAATGGCTGATATTAACTAAAGACAGAGAAATAAGATTCATCTAATGGTTTATCAATGTGTTTTACAGCTATTGTTATATTTGTGTGTTTCCTTTTTTGTGATTTATACATTTTGACCAAAAGTCAATAAATAATTGTAAATACTTTTGATTGTACCACACTATGAAGCAGAGGCAGACGTTTTTGAATAAAATCTGGTTGACTTGATGCATAAGGATGAAACTGAAGATTAAAGGGTATAAACGAGCAGAGTTTAAAACTAGAGTCTCTGTTAGGAAGAAAACGCTTTATTTATGACACACATGAAGAGAAATGAATACAGGTCATTGCACTGTAGCTGAGCTGGAGGCCAAATCTCACACCCCCACTATGAGTTGATATTAAAGTAGTGTTGTCAGTTTGAACAAGATATTTAGGATATGAATATATGAGTCCTTTAACTACCATAAACAACAGAACCAAAACGAAGCACGAAAACTTAAAGCAGTCAAAGACTAGTTAGTCCCAAACTTTCCTCTGCATCTAATCTACGGCAGGTGTAAACAACTGCTGTGAGAATGATGATCTAAATGATCATTTTCAAGCTGAATATTCAGGCAAAGTGTTGTCTCTTAAAGTGATGACATCAAACAATGTTTAGATCAGCTTCCTGACGTGAACAAATGCATTTATGTTAATTTTAAGATTTAGGCCATAATCTATAATGTAAAAGTGGCAATGAAGACCAAACCACATAGACCAAACTTTCAAGTTAAATCAAAATAATTTACATTTCTATGTAAAATTCTAGATCTTTAAACTAATTACTGAACACAGCAAGTTTTTCTGTCTCCCTCATATTTGTTGGCAGTAGCTTTTCAAAATGTTCCTGAGTGGAAGTCGTGCTGTTATAGTGAATGAATACTGCATCTAATACGCAGGTACATTTTACAGTACATTGTGGTGGACTATGAAGATTTATTTGCTTCTGTTTTTAAGTGACTGGCTGACTCAGTTCTTTGGCAATAAAATGTTTTGCTCCCCCAACTTTTCTGTCCAGTGATACTTTATGGGAATGACAGCTGATAAACAAAAGTTCAGTGGATTCAGTGTTTGGGGAGCAACATTCTCTCTCATACTGATCTGCCTTCATAATTTAGAGATGCAGAGAGAATTGCATGCACTCAAAATCACATCCTGTTACGAGAAACCTAGAAACAAAATTATGTAAACGAAAAAATGCAATCAAGCTTTCTCTCAAAACAGATCTGCAGTCATAATTTAACCCCGTTGCTTTAGCAGGAGAGTCAGAATAAAGTCTCCGAAATAAAGACGATTTGTGGCTTGAACAAAAGATTGCTGCAGAAAGCAAAGTGTGAGTTTTTTTTCCTCAGCCTGGCCTCTGACTCTCACTCCTGCAGTCTGAACTGAAAGCTATTGGTGCTCCACTGGTCTTTCCCTCTGTGTCGACGAGGATCACCGTATTGGTCCTGTGAGAGATAGATACAAGCATGACTACATTTACTGCACCTGGAATGAAAGTGTTAAATAGAAGAGCATCGACCTTGTGCCGTATCCTGGCATGCGCACACACTGCAGAGAAGACCTGGTGCATGTCCTGACTGTAGCCCACGCCTTCACTCTCATGTGCTGGATGTGGGGTGTTTCTGAGAACAAAATCATGCTGTTATTTTGATAAAAATCTGATTCTTTTAAATCGATTCTGTTAAACAGACAGAGAATCACTGCATGTATTAAATGATCTAGTTTATAAACCAGACAGGTAACAGAAGTTTGAGATCAGGAAACAATTGCACTATTAACCTTACTATCAAAACTATCACTTTTATTCCTGTAAATCTATAAAGACAAATATAATTTATGACAAGTTGTGTAAGTGCTTGGAAAAAGATTAAAAAAAATTTCTAACTGGTCTTTAGAGTAATACACTTTCAGGAGGAAAATGACATGAACTTCCATTCAGTTTCACAGTTTCAGTCATGCTAATCTGCCTTTAACTGTGACCTGTTTAAGTGACCAAAAAACATGTAAAAAAGATGATGATGATTCTTCTCCTCCTCCAATGTCTGAACTTTCCAAAATGACTTATGTGACTTTACAGTCAGACATAATGTTTCTGAAATCTCGATCCATTAACAATATTGTCTAAAATGATGTCTGTTTTCTGCTTATAAAACCTGTGGAACAGTGTAAAAATGACACAACTGAAGTGTTTATTAAGGATCAAGGAGGCCGAGAGCTGGTTTGATCGTTTAAGACAAAGGCAGATGGAAAAAAGATGAAAAGAGAATGTAAAGCAGAGCAGTCTGTTGTAAAAACAGATGATATGAGGTGAAGACTGTATTTTCCTAACAGGAGTGTGCACACTTACAGCTCCTCATTATTGAGAACATGCAGCAGTTCCTGCATCAGGCCGGTAGGGGGCAGTGTTTTACCCAGCACAGTGCTGCAGTTTTCTCCATGGAGTTTCCAGAAGTGAGTTACTCAAGCCATAGATTCCTGCTGAAACAAACATAATCATCACATCCATCAAGACACACCCACAAATCTGATGCTGAACGAGTGAGACTGCTCTGTAATATAGACCGTAGGTTTAATGCTTTGATTTAGTTAAGACTGCTGGCTTCTCAACAAAGCACAAACTGATAGATTGAACAAACCTGCTTTGAGATGAATGGGCTCTGAGCTGCCCCTGTTTCCATAGTAACACAATGTGTCTTCATTGGTCCTGCATCCAACAACATGAAAACAAGTTAACACTTCCTGCTAAAACACAATTAAACAAACTACATCTATTTTTTTTGTCATTGTAAATACAGATATTATATCAGTTATGTAATACATAGTATATACTTAAGTCTTTAAACCATTTTGCTTTAGTCAGCACCCACATGGAAATCAACACATTTACTAATAAACTAACAGAGCATCAAAACAGACAAAATCATTGTGCATGAAACCTGGGGATGAGACAGAGTTAAGCATGCATGTTCTGTGTGCATTAACACAACATAAGCCAGCACTCTTATTAAAAACACAAGAGGAGAAGAGAATAAACCAGATTCAATTACAATGATAAAAGGCTTCACTCTTTTGAGTCTCTCTGATCATTAGGAGCTGGACAGTGCTGACTTTTATTTATTACAATGTAAGCAATTATTTACAGGAAGACAAATCTGTGCAGATAGAACCCTTTGTTCTATGGTAAGAAAATCTCAAAACAGGGGCTTTGTTGCTATTTTTTTGTATTTCAGAAACCTCTCTGGTTTAGTTGACTGCAGTTTTGTTCCAGTGATGGCAAACCACAGCGGGGGGAAGACAGGCAGGCAGGAAGACAGGAAGTGACATCAAAACTCTGGAACACTAGAGCCTGATGCATAAGTACTGGGGATAAAATAAGTATACAGAATACACCTGCAGAAAGCTGACTTTCAGTAAGATCACATCTGAGATGCTGAGACTTTCTTCAGGAGATGAGATTGCAAAGTTTATTTTCTCTCCGTATTCCATTTCGTTCATTTATAAACCCAACAAGGTTTATATGAAATAGATACAAAACAGTTAGCTCCAATTCTGGATTCTGACTGGTCAATATGATGTTCCAGCCATGTTAAAACACACAATACAGTTACAGGCTTTTACTAATGACTGTGATAGAAAATGAAATAATGACATGATGACTATGACACATATTAGACTGTATCTTCCAGGAGAAGGATGACACTGAATAGAAATCAATGTCTTTCATCAATAGTTTTATAAAAGCAGTAAGACACTTTAGGTCATGCTAACGCTCATATATTCACAGTTGGACAGGGTTACAGGCACTGCACTGGCCTTCTGTACTTTGTTATGTTGTTGCATATAAAACTCACTATGTCAGCAGCCTATTATGCAAGTTGCTTTGACCAAAACGCACTGACACAACCAAAAGAGGTTTTACTAATAGCCTGGTGTATATTCACTAATGTCATTCAGTCAAATAAAAGCAGGAGTCACACGGCCTCAACTGATGTTTTAATGCAGTACAGTCGTTGCTACGAAACCAACAACCAACAAGCAAAGGTGATTTGTGTATTGCTGGAACATATACTGCATGTTTTTCACTGCAATACAGGTGGGGATGAAATACTGGAGGGACTGGAACCTATTTGTAAAACACACTTTAATACTGGTAACAATGGAGAGCTAAAGAAAGAATGACTTCTCAAGAAGTCAGTTAGAAATGTTTAGAAGACACTATTTTATTTAAGTGAAGAACTGCACACTCAGTACAGAAACAGTTCCTCTGGAGTGATTGCAAGGAGATCTGGATTGCATAAGATGTTCAGACTAGTCTTACAGCCTGAACCAAGTTACTCATCTAATTTTTTCTTCAAAACTGGTCATAACTGTAGTTACATAAAAAAGTAAATTGGTCTAATTTGGATCTGAAAAGTCTGTCTGATAACCCTAAAAAGTGCTAGTTGGTCAGACTAGTTTTTTAGACAGTCTTAACTTAGTGGTTATGTTTATGTAGCCTTACACTGCTAGAGCAGCTGATGAACTAGTATCAGCTGGCAAAAGATGTTGAGTTACACACCCAAGATTAAAGTCTCATTTTAACTAGACCAAAAGAGTAATGCTACCCAACTGCCCATACTCTAAAATCTTTTACAAGAAAACTAATAGGTTTAGATGATGCGCTTATAGATTTACATATCAATTTACATATCCATGTAATTCATATCCTTTCTATATCATAACTTTGTTGTTTTCCCCTTTAGTAGTAGTAAAGGTTTTTTTGTACAAAAACCATAGATAATGTAGTTTTATAACCAGTTTAACTCTCTCTCTGAAGCTCTCTCTGACTCAGATAAACCATCTTAATCTGTCTGTCAGAAAATACGTACAGAAAGAGTTCTTAAGTTACCTAAGCTCTTAAAAGTTACCAAATGTACTTTGAACAACATTTTTAATTTGCTACCAATATAACCTGTGAAAGCCCAAAGCAAGAGTCTGACAACAACACCTGATAACACACCCAGGGAAATCTGCTAATGGCTGAAACATCATATGAAACATTAGGTTTCAGGTTTATCAGTCACATCCCTGCAGAGAAACAAACAAAACCTCATTATTCTTTCAGAAAAGCCATCTCTGTTTACTGGAGACTGCTGTATTGACCGCAGCACAAATACTGATTGTAACTCTCCAGAGTTTATCTGGACATGTATCATTTTGTGGCTCAGGAAAGAAAGGGAGCGACCGATAAGCTAATAATAGTCTTGTATATTAAAAGGGTAAATGAATAACTGAATAAAATTAATAAAACTCTCCACAGCTCTCTTCATGCATTTCATTACTGTGTTTGGGGCTGCGAGTGGCCTTCCCATATAATCCATTTATTAAAACAGAGTGGAAGAGAAAGAGATGAATACAAATATTCAGACTCCAGATGACAGCACAGACAGAAGTCAAACATCACTGCATTAGCGGACAGAGTTTCAGAGAGCGGAAGGATGTGCTGATGTCACCTGACCAAAAAAAGAACAGATAACTGCTGTGATGAATGTATTTGGGAAACGACTAGAATGGAAAGAATGGTTCTCCATAGAAAAAACAGAACACAAACATTAATTAAACAATTAAACAAACAGCTACGTGAACAAAAGGGAAGAGACGTTTAATTGAGGACACAAGACAAAAAACACATCAAAATTGACTGTTTCAGTACATCTGCTAAAAACACATACAATAGTAGCAATAAATGAAACTGAGACCTGAGGCTACAAGTGTGCAAATGTCAAATAAACATAGACACCCTTCATCCAGAAATACAGAACAAAACTCTGCTACTACACCAAAAACAACGAATCGATTCACAAATGAATTTGTGAAACCCCATCTTCTAAATCACCTTAAATCACAGTGCTCTGAGAACGTCTGACTGCTGGAAACACACCATCTGTTCTGACCACATTGTAAACTGAGTTCCTGTGCTGACAGCAGCTTTACCATCTCAAGAGCTCCAGAGATCAGAGAATATCAGCACATTCAAGACATCCTCATAACAGACAATAAACAAAGAGAGATGGGGACAAAGAGCCACTTCCAGTCATCATTTATCTCTGTGACATCATCATTTACATATCCTAAAGTAGTGAAAACAAAGGCAACGCAGGTTGGATTTTTAAAGGGATCACATTATGAATGGACTTGAATGTGCTACGTAAACACCATGTAATCTTTTAATTATGGCCATATTCTGTGCCTAAACAAACATACAGTAAGTGGACCTCAGGGAAAAAATTAAAAATAAAATCATGAAACCAGAAGCCTGTAACACATTAAAAATGTAATCAATTTCACTAATTTAGAGGATGTGCTAGTGAGATGTGCAGTGATCTACTCTACCTCTCCCCAGGGCATCTGGATTTTGCTTCCATTCCATGTAATTGGTGAGTGCTACCAGTTTTCCTCGTTTGCTAATTCCCAGCCATGATCCGCCTTCCTTCCCTTCCTCCATGTCCAGACCTAAAGACAGAACACAAAAGACATGTTTAAAGACTAAAACAACAGATATAGTATATTGTTTAAAATTAAAATAACTGACTACATAAAGTACATCCACTAAAATAACTTTGGACCAGCTGGTTTAAAAACACTTATTTTGTAAAAATTATTAGGAAAAGTTCAGAGAATATAAACCTATCATAAAAAAGAACAAAAATCTATATTTTTAATAAAACTAATAGAGAATACAGTCAAGGTGAAGCTCAGGAAACATTCTCACTATTGGCAAAAACGTAATTTTGGACCCTGACGGTATCCATGCAGTTCTTTTCAACTGTCCATATTTCTGTTAAAATGCCTCTGTTGACACAGAAAACAACAGCTGAATTTCTCTGTGAAAGTAAACAAGTCCCATAATGTGGGTGTAATAAAAGCAAACTTTCGATTCTTAGATATGAAGTATTTAAATAATAACAGTGTTTGCTTACCACTGAGGATCTCACTGCCTCAGAAGTCCACAGCTTTAGATGGCCTGCTGTAAACCTCATCTCTGTTAGCAACACAATCTCCTTCACTGTAAGCTACAAACATACAGGTAACGCTATATCCATAACAATACATATCTCCACCAGTCTCATGCTTTGCTTCGTAACGTCCTTCTTCATTGATAACTGATGATGAAACAGCTGATCTCTGGTCAGGATTCCCATGTGAGCGGGAGAGATGTTGGGTGGAGGTGCTGGGTGAGCTCAAAGGTTCTTAATAACAATAACTGTTGTAAAACTGTATTGGCCTTTCAGTTTTATTGCATTTCACACAAATTCCCTATTGATGAATCCATATTAGTGCTGTACACAGTAATAACTGAAGCAAAACATGATCACAGAGAGAGAGAGAGAGAGAGAGAGAGAGAGAGAGAGAGAGAGAGAGAGAGAGAGAGAGAGGGAGAGAGAGAAAGAGAGAGAGAGAGAGGGAGAGAGAGGGAGAGAGAGGGAGAGAGAGAGAGAGAGAGAAAGGGAGAGATAGAGAGAGAGAGAGGGGAGAGAGAGGGAGAGAGAGAAAGAGAGATGTGATTTCACAGATTGATCTGCAATGGTTGATCCACTCAAGACATTTTGCTCTCTCTAAACACAGCTTGCAAAGCAGAAAAGCTCCTCTCCACATGAAAACAACATACTGATCACATGGAGTTAAAAGGCAGTCAAGTGCTGATCTAGAGACAGGTTTAGGACAGAAGAGGAAGAACAGAGAAACAGTGTCTGAGATACAGACAGATCTGTGTATTTGTTTCATCTGAAAATGTCGCAGACTGCCAACAGAATGCTACAGTCGCCTTCAGGTTGTATACTTCATTTCTAACCACTTTATACTCCTGGCAGAGAATTTATGAAGTTTTATTCAAATGATCTCAAGATCTATAGCTTAAAGCTGAGCCATATTTCAAAATCATTCAGCACTTCTGACAGGCTCCATCAGTTCTGAAGATAAAATATTGGTGCTGAGAGGATCCATTTTAGTGACATCAAAGTCATCACAGTGATTCTGAAGTAAACTGACGCAGATCTCCTGAATGTTTTCTCTCAGGGGATTTCAGAGTGATGCACTGTGAATGTGAAACTAGAGGCTGACATGATGAAGATCGGCAGGTTCAGAAAGGTGTTTATTCCCTCTGAATCAATAACTGCACACTTCCTCTGTGAACTGAGGCAGAAACCCTCATTAATCTCAAGGGCGTTTCTGTTTAAAAGTGAATGAATGCAACTGACCTAAATGTGTGAATCATGAAGGGCTGATAACACAAGGTGTTTCTATTGGCAAACTGTAGTCTCTGTGAGTAAAGACGCTCAAGAGGTCAGTGCTAATGATCTGATACTAAAGTTGTAGTCAGTGTTTCAGAACGTTTTGCCTCAGGTCACCTATAAACTTCATCAGGAGTCAAATTAGGTCTACACCAAACCTGAGATGTGTACCTTTTAACATGCATTATACTGGATTTTTTATGTAAATACGTAATGTCTTAAGTTGTTCTCTACATAAATATGAATCATAATCATGATTAATTATGATGGATTATTTTGACTGCTCTAATATTTCACAGACAATTTTAAAGTTTTATCTATTATGGGGGCAGTTATGGCCTAATGGTTAGACAGTCAGAACTGAAGTACCCTTGAGCAAGACACCTTACCCCCAATTGCTCCCCTGGCACCACAATGCTGCTCACTGCTCCAGGTGTGTGTTCAGTTTTTGTGTGCACTAACTGGATGAGTTACATGCAGAGGACAAATCCTGAGTGTGGGTCTCACTTTTCATAACTAAGAAAACATTCTGTACCCCTGGAGAATCACTGGTCCATATGGAGCTGTGCTCTAAGATGCAATGTTGCTAGGTAACAGGATGTAAAAGAGCAGAAATGTACTGTAAATGTCAGTGAATTCTGTAATATTGTTTTACATTTGCCCGATCTTAAGCAGAGTATTTCTTATTGTTGTTATGTAAACGAGGTTGTGCTACCCTAAATCAGAGGAACCACTTCAACACAAGAAAACCTTCATAACACAACATCACTGATGAGGTTTTACCTCCAGACCACAGAGTCATCTGTGACACTGAAACACTTTCTTACTCAGTATTACATAACCAACTACAGCTGGCTGGGTGATTAAACTGATGAGCACAGCATGTTACAATCTGTGAATTAGCAGAGGAGTCCTCCCTGTAATGAAGAGGAAGATACAGAACATATATAGAATATATAAACAGATTACAGGCAATTGTTGTTGTGTTAAGACCAGCTTGCCTAAGAGACTCAATTCGTCCTTCCAGTTTTGATCTACAGATGTCTTCTCCAGAGACTGAGGTTTTAAAACTATGGTAGAGTGTAGCTGGGCTTGTCCTGCATTTATAGCATTTTACAGGGTACACACGCAAATTTTAGTTTAGTATAGAATTTAGAACTATAGAATGTTTTAGAATAATAGAATTAGTTGTATTTGGCTTTAAGTCTTCTTAATGATAAATTACTCCTACAGGTGACTTCAAGCTGTACTGTACATAACTCCATAATGATACGAACAGCAAGAGTAAAATGCATACGTGTAGATACTTGTCTGGAGTATCTATTCATATCTTCAGATCTAGCAGAGCTTCCAGGAGCAGGTGCACTACCTGTGGGCACTTTTATTGGCAGGCTGAGGGTCAAACTTGAAGAGGATGATGCACATGTGGAGGTGACAGACAGCAGCAGTTTTCAGTCACACTGCGGTCAGAGCTGGGACGCTCCAGAAGAAGAATGAAATCTTAATTAGATCAAGTGTCCACTACACCCTAAACTACAGCCATATATTTAAAACACTTCCTATCCTGAATAACAGTAAAGACGCTGGTCTTAATATACTTCAGAACCGTGCAGATGACATTGTCCTTTGCCCTCAGTACACCATACCTCATGAATACAGAAGAAAACAAGCATATACACAGTCACATAAAAACAGCTTATTCTACGCTGAAACACATTTTAACACATTATAATTATAATTACATACAAATAGTGCTATCCTGTCATGTATCAGCTACATTATTCTATTACAGCTATATTAATAATTCTAGATTTACGTTTTAATCAAGTTTTTTATTTTAGTCAAGTCTTTCTGACGTTTTCCTTTTAATGGAATATATGAATGCTATGTTATAATGTGAAGCATCTAAATATCAATATTCTGTCAAATGTTGGGGGGGGGGTTGACGGCATAGACATTGATTGACAGCGATTTAACCAATGAAAAGGCTGATTTTGAAAGCATTTGCCAATAAATGGCGACACATGGGCGGGGTTTAGCTGGCGTGTTAATTAGATGTCTGCCGGCGGTCTTGATGATGATGATGATGATGATGATGATGATGATGATGATGATGATGATGATGATGATGATGATGATGGTGGTGGTGGTGGTGGTACAGTCTCTCTGCACCAGTTATGTTACATCTCTTACTGGTACCCACAGTAAGGGATGGAGAGACGGCTTGTTTAAGTGAGAACACCTAACACAAGACATTAGTTTGTAGGATCCGCCGGACCCGAGCGTCGAGGAGCCGCCACCTGATCCTGTCGACCCGCTGAGCGGTAACTCAGCGACCGGAGGTAACGATGTCATTCATCCGCCACACGTAGAGACTTGTGAGTGCTTCACAGAGATGTGAAGTTATATGTGAAGCTCCTCTGATATTCATCTGATCTGGATATTTGTGCTCTCACGGAGGTTTTGGGGGTCCGTAATGCAAACTCGCTATGACGTCATTTCAGTAAAGGGAACGCGCGGATCTTGTATGTGATACTCAATGAATGCGGTGCATGTGTAAATGATGGTTATTTAAAGGTTTGCTGGGGCAGTGGAAGCGTTGTCTTCAGCGGATCACTCGGCCAGAAGGGGCTTTAAATGGTGTAATTTGCATGTGATTGTGGAATTTCAACACATCTGAAAATTATTGAGCATTTAAAACATGTTCAGGGTGCAGTAGGACACTGTCGCTGTTTAATGCAGATCCTGCATCAGCTGACGGCCACTGCACACAGAGTTAGTTCTGTCTACCTTGCAGACTATGATTGTAAGAGTATTGGAAATCCTGCTTTTAGATCTATTCCTATGGAGATAATAACACTTAACTTAAACTTACAAGTTAGTAACTTCAAAGCTGCAAAGTAATTTTAAAGTAACTTTAAAGCTTCTTTTCACAGGTACATGTCAGTGGATTCACACTAGACTAATGCTTAGCTTGACTTTCAAGTGCACATTTAAGTCTGGTTTCACTTAACTAGCTGTCACGGTTCATTAGTGGGGCTTGAAGACACTTGAACACAACCAGAGTCATATTCATAACATGTTGACATGATTCTCTCATTCATTTAAGCTGTATTGTTCTTTTAAACTCTCTCACCTTAATTGAGATGGTGAGTTTAAGTCAGGCAGAGACAATGAGATGTCATTCATGACACATTAAACAGCTTTGCTTGTCAGAGGATTGCTGAAAATATGGAGAATTTTATGCAGAGAGATGCCCCTTTCTTCTCTCATAACTTATGAAAGTCATGCTGTTTCTCTGTTTTGATGTGCTTTAAGAAGAGATGCTGGCAGAGGCATTTTATTGCTCATTTTCATCAGATTTTGCCGTATTTACTCTACATACTGTGGATTAGAAAAGAAAAACAGTGTGGCAGAGCACAAGAGTGTGTGTGTGTTTGTTCCTCTTCAGCATTTACAGCTCATAACATTGTGATGTAGGCAGATAGATGAGAGCTGACAGAGTCTGAGCTGGACTGCAGAAGGACTCTGCAGACAGGAAGAGCCGGTGACAGGGTTCCAGCATCAGAAGGGCATTTCTTGGATGTGTGCTGCAGCTTCTGTGGACCGTGTTTCAGAGATCTTCCTAATTCCACATTGTTAAAGCCTCCATGAAACAGAAGCTGTGATGGTTGTTTCTTTCCTAAGATGTAAGGTGTATCTCAATGAAACAGCTTCTGGAATGAGAGAAAACTGTAAGGCGGGACTTGATTTCGTTCTTTGAGGAATTGATTGGATCATTGGCCATTAGATAGTCAATATAGTCCCGCCTTACCATAATAAAAAAGATTGATCAATTATAATTTCATGGAGAATCATTCTACAATTAAGTTGCCATCTGTCTGTCTGTCTGACTGTGTCTATCTCTCTCTCTCTCTCTCTCTCTGTCTCTCTCTCTCTGTACAACAGTCTGTGGGTGGTCAGTTGTCTGTTGAGTCTAATATGTGAGACTGTAGGAAGGGTTTTTTCATACACTGTGCTGCAGTTTGATCAGCTTTCATACAGAACTCACTTTTAAAATATGGAAATCCTCATGAAGTTTCAGTGCTGGTGTTCTGCTTTGATTGCTGGTCTCTAAAGCTTCTGTTCTCTCTGCATCTTTGTCATGGCTTTGACTGTTAGCCCCCAGTCGCTTTTAATGTTTCCCTGTCCTAAAGAGCTGTTTTATCATCACTGGAGCTCCTCATCACTTCTTAGTTATCAAACGTTTGTGCAGTAGTAGAACTTTAAAATCATTCTTAAGATGATTAACATTTTAAACAATTTAATTACTTACTAGAAACTTGACGGAAACGTTCTTACAATCTAAAACTGATAGTTGAGTGGGTATGTTTTTGTGTACAGCATTTTCTTTGCTTATCTGGTCAGTAATCAGTTAAAAGTTACTGTCTGTGTTCCAGTTCTGTTATTTACAGCTGATTTCTCCTCATCCTTGAGTCCCGAATGCAATTATGATGTGAGAAATGACCTGCTGGTTTGTTAAATTAGCAGTACTTACACACTTCTGCTGAAGACAGTGTTTCAAAGCCACTCTGTGATCGCTTTATCACATCTGAGGCAGAATTATGATACCAGCACCCATAACGGGGTTGCTTCCCTCTGTAGTCCACTTCTGATGTTAGCCGAGGGTCGTACAGTCATGACAATTTTTCAACCATTCTCAGACCCTTAAATTTAAACTGAGTGCTTCCTGCTGCTTTGTGTAAACCCCCCTTTTAACTGTTCAATGAATTGCAGTGCTTTGCCGAACACACTCGTATTCTGCAGACTTCTAAACATGAAAGGCACTGTTGATGTAAATACATTAAAATATGGAGCTCTAAAATGAATGCTGATTGCATAGCCAAGATAAGATTTTATCTTGATCAATTTGATACAGAATGTCTGTGGCTTTCAGTTGTACCTTGGGGACATGAAGAGCTTTTGCTGGCCATTGATGTTTTTTAGCAGGAGACAGAATTGCTGAGCTTCATGCAGGTTTGCCTGAATGGTCTCATAAAAGAGCTGTCAGATAAATGTTTTTCTGCTGGTGCTTTAAACTGGGCAGGAAATGAAAGGAAGCCTCTGTCAGGGGCTGGATGCGCCAGTCTTTCTATCAGTGTTTCTTTATGCATGTACTGGCTCCTGGCAGACACGGAAGGCCAGTCCAGTGTGTGTGGAGGAGAGGGAGCCAGGAACCCCAGACCAGCTCTCACCATAGGCAGCATTTCAGGGTGTCATAGGCATAAGAGCAACTTAATTATGCCTACTAAGATGTCATTTTTTTTTTGATGGCATGATGTGTCTTTCATAGAGAGTGCAATCCCACAATGCATTGTGATCAGCTCGGAGGGAAAACGATCGATCCAAGGTGGCAGATGAAGATGATTATAAATATACTTCTTGATTACAATAATTAACTCAGTACTGAAATGTATTTATATTTTTATTGCTTTTTTCACTTTACAGTTGAAATTGTGAATTGTGAAATTGAATTGAAATTGAGAACTTGTTAAAGTTCTCTCAAATTACCAAAAACGTTTTTGCAATAACATTAGAAGAAAGTTTTTGTAATATTATATAACAATGTCATTTGTTAGTGACACATTAAGTTGTTAGTGGAACATTTTAAAAACCATATTACATTCTTAAGCAGTAATGTTAATACAATGTTTAAAAACTTGTTGTTTTAACATTCTTAGAATGTTCAAAGGGAGAGATGGAGAGAGAGACGGAGAGACATTGAAAGAGAGACTCCTAGAGGCAGGGAAAGTTGGAATTAAAGACCTCATCTGTCACACTGTGAAAGGAAATGACTCCTGCTTTGTGAGGTTGTGGGAGTGTTTAAACCTCTGTCAAGCTGATTCTGTTCCCAACGTCATATATTTCAGCTATATTCTCTCTGCTTCATCTTCATCTTCAACAACCATTTTTACAGCCGACTGAAAGTCTGTTACTTCATCACCGGTGATGAAATGGGCTGTGGCTTTTACTGAGACAGTACATGACAGTGTTGTTGTAATATGATAATGTGTTCTCAGATTCAAACCATAAATCATAATACACACTGCCAGCAGCTTTACTGGTGCTCATGAGTACAGACTGCAGAACATACAGTGATCATCTACAACATGCTGTATAATTTTACAGTCCTGTCAGTTATTATATAGGAGAACAGTATAACCTCATGTCAGAAATACGAGAAATGCGGCACATAAGCAATTCTGGACTGATTGAATATTGAACTGGTTAAAAGGAGCAAAATGGGTTTAAAATGTGAAGGGATTCTGGGATTCTGAAGGGATTCATGACAGTGCAGTGTGTTCGACTTTAAAGGTGCAGTTCACTAAAATGAAAACTATTCTTTACTCATTCTCATGTCATTTAAACCTGCTTCTGTCTTTATGTGGAACATTTGTGAAGAATCTTTACCTCTTTTATTGACATGAAGAAAGGAATTGAATGTAAAAGAGCTGCTTCTAAATTCTTAATTTGTGTTCATAAAAAAATAACTGCATACAGGTTGGGAATGACATAAGACTGTTTAAATGTCAATATTTCCCTTTGTAGGTGACTGAACACTACACAGAATTGAAGCTCTATGTATTTTAATAAGACTTGTGGGTAAAGCACTTGGCTCTTACCTTTTGGATTATGTAGAAGACAGCACTGTAAATTTATTCTGCTGGCTTTGAGACAGACATTTTTATATCTAATAACTTTTCGGCGACATAGCCTAATTTACTCATGGCATGTTTGAATGAATGATTGGGAGACAGCATAGAAGCCTTCCTGATCAGGAGCTCTGTAGCTGTACCTCTTAAAACATGAATCTGAGAAGTTAGTTTGGGATAGAGACATGGAGGATTGAGTGACAGCCAATGGAATGGTGGAAAACGGCAGTCAGACAGGAGATATAAAAACAAATGCAGACCAAAGAGCCTGGAAGATTGATTGACAGGGAGAGAAATAAGAAATAGTAGCAGCTTGTGAAGCAGAAGAGGGAATGACTGGGTGCTGTTTACGGATTGAGTCCATGTTTACATGCATATGAAATTTTGTTCATATGGATTAAATACAATTTGAATGCAGATTCTCATCCTACACTGTTTGTATGTACTCTAAACTCGGTTAGGTGAAAATATGTATATGTGCATTACCATACATATGTTTTGTGCAAAATCTCTGTGCAAGCTACAGTAAGAGTGTCAGTGTTTTGTCAGTGTTGATGTTACTGTAAAAGACGCAGGAGTTCTGGCATTGGTGCTGTCAGAGAAAACAGCTGAGTTAGTTTACATCAGGGAGCTCCGCATGACACCCTGCTGGGTAATTGCTGTTGCCTTCCTAACACATCTGAGAATATGCATCTTCTTTTAGCTTGACATCACAAAGAAGAGCAGCATTAGAAGCAGTGTGCCAGACTGTGTTCTATACAGTATAAATGTGTTCGTATCAGGACCATGTATGTGATGTGTTTAGGGATTGCAAAGTAGTCAAAATGAATTGACCCAAAAGTGTGTGTTTGTGTGTGTACTGGGATATGAGGTTTACAAGGACACAAATGTGTATAACTGACATGTGTTTAACAATGTAAACATGGTTTACAAGGACAATTCCTCTGTCTTCATAAACCAAATGGCTTAAAAACATACTAAATAGTGGTTTTATTTAAATAAAAAAAATGCCACAAGGTTTCTGTGAGGGTTAGGTTTAGGGGTGGCGTTAAGGGAAAGTGGATAGAAAATTTGATTAGCTCAGTATAAAAATCATTACGCTTATGGAGAGTCCCGTAAACCACATGTGCACATATGTGTGTGTGTCTATCAGAGGGGTTATCAAAATGCATGGGACTGTAAGTGGTCTTTTCAAGGCTGGTGGAAACCATTACAGTCCACTCTGAGCATGACCCACATATCAATGAATATTGTTTCCAGGCCCATTACGATCAGCTGTGTGCTGTGCTTCTGTGTAAGCCTGATAAATTGTGGCAGGTTTCTGTTCTTACATGATCAATCCACACTCATTTTTATTGCGTGTACCTGCTTCTGTGTGATGCAGAAGATCTGTGAATATTACTGGCAGTTTCTAACCTCCTTGTGTTCTCCTTTTGTCTGTGAGTTTTCTGTGATCTTTCGTCAGCTGTGTCAAACATCCTCCGGTAAACAGAAACATGGATGGTAAGATTTGTGAAGATAAGTGGGCTAGCCCTTAATTTCTGTGGTGAAACCACAATAAAGAACCAGGGAATGGAAAATTCACAGATATGACTCTTTACAGCCAGCGATGAATTTAAACTTCAGTCTGAGCTCAGTGTCTTGGCTGTCACAGCTTTTGTCAGATTTCTTCAAATGGTTTTTAAATGTCGTCTCTGTTGAACTGCGCTTTGGTCTCACTCATGTACCATCAGTTCCTCTATGAATTTAAATGCTTTTCAGGTCATTTCAGGTTCAAGTTTCTCTTTCTATTTAAACTTTTCAAAGAAACCATTACGAAATGTGTGAGATGTGACTGCAGAAATTCTTTTTCTTTCTTTTTTTTTCCTTAAGTTATCTATCTGAAATCTTCATCTGTGATCTTTGAAAGCCTCAGAGAGTGAGAAAAGAGTAAAAAACTGTACGGCATGATTTTCAGATGATAACACTCTTGTTTGATCTTGTGGGGTGACATTAATTCAATGGTCTCCCACTGTCACACTGATAATCCACTCCCAAATCCCTCGCAGCTTCCACTATGATAAATTCTCCGAGCAGTCTTTACCATGTGGCTCCCGGGCCTGCAGTCCAGATGTTAGTGCTGTGCTTTAATATTCAGAAAGTGGATCTGAAAATGATTAAACTCTGTGACAAGTGATGCGACCCAATTGCCTCACGCTGTGGTTGTGACAACATGGACAGCAAGATGAAGAGTTAGAGCTTTCTGCTTCTGAAGGAGCATTTTTTTTTATAGTCAGATCCTTTCTGTTTTAATTTCTTGCCCCTGTCAAAGTAAACCAGTATCTGTCAGTCAGGTTGTTTTAAATCTGTGACACTTGCTTTGCATGATTAAGGACTTCACACACACATTTCTGTGCTGTTTGATTAGAGATGCCAGTCACTGAATAACATCTGAATATGGAAACCTTTTCACTAGTGCAGACCTAGTTAGTAACTGACATCTTGCCATAACTAGGTGTGATGAGTCCTTGAGCAATGTTTACAATTTTGTGTCCCATTTAAAGCTAATCTGTGCAAAGTTGACACAGCCAATCAGAACGTATTTGAATTTGGATCAATGATATTTCACTGTGGGAGGGTCTGAAAAGTAAACCTCTAATCAGCTTGCTGTAAGGCAGGTAAATGAGTGTTAGAACCTTAGTTTTGTAATTAAATTATATAATTATATGTAATTAATATCTGTTAATCAATATAGTTTTATATTTATTAATTTATTTGTAAAACAGTATGTCACATAAGGATTTATTTACCAAAAAGTAGGTGAGTGAAGCAGATATTTGTAAAAGTTGTATTCATTATTCACTGAAAAGCTTGCCTGAAAGCCATGGTCATCATTTACCTTAAATTCAGGGTGAAAGTTCTGCAAATGTGTGTTCTCATCCTTCTGGCACTTGCAGTGTGTGCTCCGTCTCCAGCAGATGGTGAAGAGAAGGAGCTGTGAGATTAAAGAGGGATTCTCTTGTATTTCTCCTCTGTGTTCTTTGATCCGGCACAATGTGTGACATTTGGGATTCTGCATTTGGATGAATGAAGATGATGCATGCACACACTCATGTTTTACTGGAGATGAAGGTTTCATCTCCAGCATCTGTTGTTGTTGGTGGTTGTTTTGTGCCTGCCTCAAAAACATGACATTTTTTCTTCATAAAGGAGCAGTATACTCAAAAATGTAAATTCTGACATCAGTGGACTGTACAGCTTCTGCAGTCATAGTCATATGATATGATCCTCACACTGTCTGTCCTCACACTGTCTGTCCTCACATTATTTTGATGGACAGCAGATGAGCGGGGCCTCTGCTCAGTCCTGCTGTTACAGTGTGGTGTGAAATGGCTGATGTGTGGGGACTCTCTGCTCTCATTAGAGCTCTGCAATTTACAACACGAACACCCTGAATTTAATGCTTCAGTGTAGAGGAGAGTCTGTGGACATTCTGAGAATTAGCCTTTATGATGAGGGAACCATGAACCTCATTTATCCTCCACACACCCCCCTCTCTAATTTCTCTATTAAGATGATAGCCTGGGGTTGGATGTGTGGTCTGGTGCTTTAGTTGATTTCTGAATATTTGTCTTGTCTTGTTTTTTCTGTCTGTAAAATACAACTAAGGACAAAAGCTCAAAAATAAAATTAGTTTTTTTTTAAACTAATAGAGTATTATTAGCATCGCCTATTAGCCATGGCTTGCAACACCTGGGTCATGGGTTCAATTCCCAATGGTACATAAACTGAGTATATACTGACAGATTTATGCTTGCAGTAAAGACAGTTGTGTGTTTGATCTATATTTGCGTTTTGTCCTGCTATTTCTTATCAGGACATCATTAATCTTTTTCATTAATCTTCTTGTCTTTAATTGGCCACATATTTCTCTTCCTAATGACGTCAGAGTTTGTTAATGGAAGTTCCATTAAGTAAAGGTAGATCCTTGAAATAAAACATGAGTTTTATTTTTAAAACATCTGTGTTTGCTGTATGCTTTTGTATATGCAGTGCTGATCATCAGAACAGCTTTACATCAGAGCTGGTCTGGGCTGTACGGTTTCTGCTGCACAGTTCTGTATTCACAATACATTTGACTGTGTACCTTTTGCTGGTTTATAGAATTCAGTGATGTGTTTCAGACACAGCTGAACCTCTTGTATTATTTGGCCTGTCATAATCTGTCACAAAATGGTCATTTCTTCATATCAAATGTGCACTAAGCGATCTAAATTCTACATATTTTCAAAATAGATCAAATATGTAGAATAAACTCAGTTTCACTCAATTTATTTGTAAAGCGTTTTTCACAATATTGTTTAAAAGCAGCTTTACAGAAAGCAAGTTGTGTTTGTTAACATTAGATAACTACCTTAGTTAACATGAACTGACAATTAACGAGACCTATACAGCATGTTTAAATCCTAGTTAACGGTAATTTTAACAGTTACTACCTCATTGTAAACCATTACTGCTGCTGTTTTGTGCACTTATAAGTGAGTTGGGGATGCTGAGGCCAGCTGGACTGTGTGCTGATGAGAATGTGTGTGAGTTTGTGAGTCTGTCTTGTTGGACAGAGGGCTGCCTCACTGTGCTTTATTTACAGGCTCTAAGACTCTTCATGAGGGCTGGAAAGGTGACTGAACTCTTGAGTTATTTTCTTTTCCTGTTTCTTTTGCTAAACCTATTAAACTCTCGCCGTGTATCCTTCACCCCCTGTATAGACACACATACATACATACACACACTTGAATATGTGGTTATGAGGACTCTCCAGAGATGTAATGATTTTTAAACTGAGCTAATTACATTTTCTATCCCCTTTCCCTAACCCCACAGAAAACGTTTATTTAGTTAAAAACAAACATTAAAGGTTTTATTGTTTAAGCCATTTGGTTTACAAGGGCACAGAAAGATGAATTTATGTACCACATCTTCATATGCAAAAGACACTGTGCTTCAGCCCTGTTGTGCTCTTTCCACTCTTTCTTTCTCTCTTCCTCTGTCTGTAAAGAGGGAAGCGCAGCTGACAGCTCCGTCCGCTCATGTTTTTAATCATTCTTCACAGCTGATTGTGATAGTAATTAGGATTTCTCTGTGGATTTTGAAAGTGTAGCTCTAAAGAAACCAACACTGAAGATCTCGCAGCTGTGTGGTGTCATCACACCGTCCTTTTGTTTATCGACACATCAAAAGCAGAGCTCTGATAGGCTTACACTCTTAATGAGATTGTAGATCGTCAAAGAAATAGTTCACCTAAAAAATGAAAATGTTATTATTATTAGTTCACCTCCATGTTGCTTCAAAACTGTATGCCGTTTGTTTTTTCTATAAAACACAAAAAGAGAATTTCTAGGAAATTTCACACAGCTGTTTTCTGTACAATAACAATCTGTCAAGCTCTGACAAAAAAACCAAAGCATTGTAAATGTGGTCTCTTCATTATAATAATACTTGTTTAAGGCACAATACTTGTGATGCTAAGTTGCATTTCTGTAGTAGTGTGTCTGTTCTCTGGCTGTTAAGCCCTGCACATCTATAACAGAAGGCATTTCTACATATTCCTCACCCTGTGTCTGCTTTTCTCCTTTTTTATTGCTGAATGTCAGTGTGGATCTCAAAGAGCAGAAAGTAACCAGAGCTGCTGCTGGCAGACAGGCAGACAGACAGACGACTCTGAAACCTCTGATTGCATTCAATTTTTGCGTATTTATTTATTATGCAAAAGCAGGATTAGATGATATAATATATCAGATATATATCTGGAGTCATTTTTGTCGTTTGCAGGTTTGGCTGCAACATTTGTTTTTCCTGCATTAACTTCAGCTGTTTCACCCATAGGGGGCAGTTTGACTGTAACTCTGTAAGTTTGTCTGATCTCTAAACGGTGCATGGGCTGGTAGTACTCTGGTCAGAGAGATGGTTGAACCCTAATGATGCTGTTGAGATTATCTCTCTCTATTAGTGATTTTCCATTGAAATAAAAGAGGAGATGATCTGAATCATTTTATTGTTAGTCTGTGAGGTTTCTTTGCATTAACAAAGTTGAATATAGTTTAAAGCAGTGATCCTGAAGCTTTCTCACACCTTTAGCAAGAACCCATTGGTGAACAGAGAGACAGAGCAGGGACATATTTTTAGAGAACTGAGAGTTGTGTTTATATCCTGGCTAATATTGACATCCATATAGTGACATACTGGTGTATTTACATACTTTATGATACTTATATATGTACTTAATACTGTGGGAGGATGTAGATTTGTAGCCTGTAGATTTGTAGCCTAATATGTCACACCATATTTTCATTTTTCATTTTCTTCTTTACAAATTAGTTTAAGACTCTGCTGCAGTGCTGCTGCGGACCCCCCGGCTTCCTGTACCCCTGTTAAACACCTATACTGTAGACAGACTCTCTTTTTGAGTTTGATCATGTTGTCACATGTTCTGTTGAGGTAAACTAAAACCAAAGGATTGTTAGTGTGTGAGAGATAATAAATAATTGTCACTCAGGAGTCTGACCAGCTGTAATCGCAGCACACTGGGCTCCGGCACATTCTCCAACTCATAATAAAATAATGTCACATTATCGCCCACCATCCAGCAGTAATGACTCACTGCTGCGCTGCTCTGTTGTCATTCACTGCCCTCTCTAACAGAACTGAGTTATCTGCTGCCCCATTCATGGGGCAACTTCTCAACTGCTATTAATCATCATAAAATCACAAATGAGGTCCGACACTCTCAACTGAAGTTTCAGTTCTGTGTTGACATGAGAAATCTCTTTATTTCTTGTACTGTAGTTGCATGTGTAATGTTTAATATGCATACATGTCATATCTACAACATGTATGTGTGTTTATGACAAATTCACTGTGGCTCTGCTTGTCACTGCTGTAAATGCTGCCGTGTTTACTCCCCTGTTAGTCTGTGCTACAGGGCACAACTCTCAGTGGTATGTGGACTTATTTACTTCAGCCGCTCGTTTATTTGGTTAAAGCACTGTTCATGGCTGTCTCAGAGGTGTGGGGCTCAGATGTATGTGCTCTTGTAAAGTGATTAAGCTGCGTGCTTTCAGTAAAGCTGTGCTGCTCTGAATATGAATGCACTGGAATGCAGGACGAGCCGTGAGTCAGTGTGTGACTAGTGCTGGGTTCTCCTGTGTGCAGCCGACTACATCAGGTCATCCTTCATGTCTGGTTGATCGCACCACATACCCAGATCCTTCAGCTTGTACTGCAGCTACAGTTGCAGTGAATGCAACCAGCGTGAAAGTAAACATTGCTGTGCAGCAGCATACACAGCCCCTGGAAGTTTGGTTTGTACTGTTAGCATGATAAATCTGTTGTATAATATTTACATCCATTTACTACATACTTTAAAGATTTGAACTAATGAACCATGTTGATTGGTGGAGTCTTGAAATATAAAAAGTTAAAATATACCACCAGTCTACTACCAGTCAAAAGTTTGGACACTTTCTTTGTTCATTTTTTAAATTTTTGAATAATAGTAAACTTATCAAAACTATGAAATAACACAAATGTAACTTCAGAAATTATGTTGTGACTAAAGAAAATTAGGTAAAATAAGGTAAGATTCAAGTGTTTCCAAACTTTTGACTGGTAGTGTATCTGCTGACTGTATTTTTTTTTATTACAACAGGAAAACTTTTTTTGAGTTAAAGCACCTTTAAATCTGAGGATTTTCCAGTGGAGATGAATGAATAATCAGGTATTCGATTAATAAATCATTTCTGAAGCAATGATGTTATTACCTCTAACCAATAAAACCTATGAACTCTGTTACTCAACAGTGTAACAGACAGACAGACAGAGTCCGTTTTCTCAAGACAGGAAAAGAGAAACGGAGCGTTCATACTGACTCCCTTGTTTTCAGACAAAACTGTTTTTAAACACTCCCTCCATCTGCCATTGGTCAGACACCCAGATAGTCCAGCAAAAAACTCATTTCATTAACTGAGCAAATGTTGTTGAGGTTCTAAAGTTATTTTTAAGTGGCACATGGTTTATATCGTCATATGAATTATTTACGTACAGTTGTCTTTGGATACCACGCTGGGAGAAAGAATATTGACTTTGAAAAAAATTACACACGACTGCTTTATCTTTATGCAAATGAGTAGCAAGGCTATGTGGCGATGGCAGTGCAGACAGTGGAGCTCATGTGATCTGCCTCATGATACTGCTGGATGCTGTTTAGTAAGAACGTCTGCTTGACATCAGCAGTACAGCAGCTCGGTGACCTTCAGTGATGTTATTGCTGTCAGTGTGAGTGCACCTTAAGGGTTAGAAAATATTAAAATGATATTCCTCCTGTCCATCAAAACCTTGAGGATTCTTTCACTTCTGTAGCATTTCTCTAATATTAGCAGTGTCCTTTTGTAACCCGCGCTGTGTACTCAGTTCTTTTATTGTTCTGGTATTGTATTTTGTGTGCTCAGTTTTTATATTGTAGCTGTCAGTAACTCGATGACAACACAGTAGCTTTAAGATTTCACTGTCACTTCAAATGCCTTACGGGGTTTTGTGTTGTTTTTTAAGGGATTATGCTCGGGCTACAGTTGTGCTTTACTTGTGATTTTCAGAATGCTAATTCAAACATGTTTTGTAAGGTTTGAGTGAACCTGCTCTGAACTCAGATGTCATCACAGTGAGATTTAATTAGGGCTGCATCTCCACTGAGGTTTACACTGTTACTGTATTTTCACACAATCATAAACGTGCATTTAGAGAGACATTTCATAATTAACAGATGCATATGTCTCTCATTTCCACATACAGTGAATGTGTGCTTGACTTTTTGGAATACTTGATTCTGTTCCAGATCACTCTATCAGAGTTTATTATGCCATTATTTCTATCAATCTCTTACACAGTTATTGAACAAAGCTTAATATCAAACATGCCAAAGCTTCAGATAACTCAAGTAATCTTTTTAGCAGATAAATACTGACGTGATCAGATAACAACAGTCTGGTATCTACCCTCAGTAATTTATGAACTGTTTTTGCTAAATCTTACTATTTTGTAGAATATAATTTTGGGCACTTGAACTCAAAGCGTGCTGTCCCTCATCACCATCACATAAAGAGCTGGTGAGAAATACAGTTTGAAATATATACAGTGCAAGGCAGCAGGCATTAACACCCATTTCACAGCTTTGAGGCTCTAGCATGATGTGATAATGTTCTCTGCTGAAGCTTACTTAATGTTTTGTAGCCTCACTATATTGTGTTAGTTTATATATAGTAACATGCTATACTATTTCTATACTTTACCATACACACACATACATGCTAGAATAATGAGATGATGTATGTAATTGTGTTGCAGCAGTCATCTTCAGAACAGATCAAATGGAATTTATCTGTGAAGATAAAGAGTGTAGCCTTCAGTTACATGAACAGATACAAATCTGTGACCTCAGCCTGTTTATTCCTGTGTCTTCCAGAAGCAAATATTCTACACAGCGCCCAGCTTCTCTCAGTTTAGGAAATGGTGACATCCTTTCTGTAAATACACAGATGTATTATGACCGTAAACCAGTACTGAATTATTTTGGAAAAGTCCCTTTCTAGCTGTTTTTAGCTGGAATAATGGCCTTTGAGAAGGTACATCAACTTTAATACCTTTTTTTGGTTATTTAATTGATGACTGTGAAATTTCCCTCCTTATAAAACACAATTAAAAAGATTTCATCAAACACATGAGCTGATGCATTTTGTATTTGACTGCAGAAGTGAACACACATTTAATAACCCTGTACTCATCCGTGATTACTCTCTCACACCAAGTTATTCTGTCTCATTCTAATGAAATATTTGAATTTTTTTCCATGTGATTGAGCATAATTCTGTAGCTCTGTACACCATGTATCATCCTCTGTACATCCTTATCAACGGTAAAACTGTTAAAACAATTCAATTATGACCTAAAAACCAGCAGTGCTTCATTCCTGTTCCCGTCATATGTTTCTCTCCCTCACTCGTTCCTTCAGTTTTAAATGAGATAACATTCCTGCTTTCTTCTAAAGGTTTTCCATAATTGATCAGTAGATGCTTTAGGGTGCTGGTCATTTTCTCATCCTCCCATCGTTCATTTAAAAACTCTGGAAGTTCTCATTTAAAAATTAGGAAAGTAGATCTTACTTTTCCAGAGCCACTCGTTCGGCTGAGATTTTCCTGCTGAAGATGAGTGACTAAGTGTTTTTTTCTTCTTTATCTGTTCTCTACTATATCAAAATGTTTTTGAAAGAGTTGCTCAGGGTCAACACAACGCCTCTGACAAGATGTTATAGTTGACCAAACTATTGTATCCCAAGGGTTTCGTTTAAAAGTTCTGTTGACTTAATTGTAAAATAAATAGATTTGTAAATGTTTCTTTTGGAGGTCTCTTTACTTTACCTTGATCTCACTTCAGCTGCTGTCTGGTCTTAAGAAGGTAAGAAAGAAATAGTTTTTTCAAGAACGTTTGATTACATGGTTCTTTGGGGAACCAAAAATGGTTCTTCTGTGGCGTTGCTGTGCAGAACCTTTAAAGAATCTTCATTTTTAAGAGGGCAGGGCAGTGATGGTTTTGATGTTACCGAAGGTGATGAGGTGAGAGTCACATGTTCCTGCAGGCCGACCTGAGCTTGACTGGATTGCTCATATCAACTTTGTTTCTGAAGTCTTGAAGCTGATGTTTTCCACCTTTCTGTGGAAGGCTCTTCCACAGATGTATTTTGCAATGTAAAGTTCTTAAGTGTTTTTTGTTGGAAATGGAAACATTATAGAGGTCAGGCTGGTCTTGAGTGCTTGGCGCTAGCAAATTGAACTACTTTGGAAGATTATCACTGCCTGGAGAAGTCCAGTAATGATAGGTAATCATTTCCTGTAGTTACTCAGTTAGCGTTCAGACCCTGCTGCAGGCGGTGTAGAGTGATGGGCATTTCAACACAACCTGTCTTTGGCTTTGCCGCCTCAGAACAACGAGGCTGGATTACTCTTGACATGGAAAGAGCAGCGAGCTTGTTTTCCAGCCACGTTGATTACATGTGATGTCAGAATGAACAGAGGATAACTATTACCCTAATGATATGAATTAATACTGTATGCAAGGTCCCGCCATACCACCTACCTTCAGACAGATTTACATGAACCCTGTACAGTATATTTAAATTATAATGTCAGTTCTACATAGGTACTGATCTGTCTTAGGTATGAATTTCCTGTGGGTTATTTTGTCCTGGTTGTTTTTGTTTTATTAGGTCATTTATTAGACGGCCAGATATCTGCATATATTTATTTTTTCAAATGGTTATTTTCTGAAAAATGATTGGAAAATAATTACATTTAAGCCATTGTCCTAATATAATGTCACTGGATGCAGTTTTTCTTTTTCCTGTTGTTGGGATTTATCTATCTGTCAGGAAATCACCCACAAAGCATCAAGACATGTATTAGCTTAGATTATTATTTGTGTTGTCTCCTGCAGATGTTATATCCTGCGGGTATCTAGTTATCAGACTGGTGACATTAACACTTGAAAAGCTTCAGTGGGACTGCAGAACTCATAATTGACAGGTCTCAGCAAGACAGCTGCATTAAAACGACACTTTGTTTTATGTCTTTATTTATCATGAGATGAATAGGATCAAAACAGGCAAGATTCAAACCTTAGACTCCAGTGTGAACACCATGGTTAAACAACACGTGTTAACCGCTAAGCCACAGCTCCAGCATGGCTTTTCTAGTTCAGACAGCATTTTTTGTTTAACATGACATCCCACCCTTATTAGATACCGTTCTTTGACCAGTCACATTCACTTCACATTCACAAGGTCTTCATGAGCTAAGCTTATTAAGATGTACCTTTCTTTCCTCAGGTCACTTCAACCTTGCCACCTCAGACTGCAGGAGGTTTTTCTTTGCACTGGTAATTCAGAGTCCCTGCAGCACAGAGTCTGTCTCTTCTCCTCTCTGCTCTAATTAAGATGCTGTTGTGGACTGCAGTACTGTCTAACCACTCACCATTGCTCAGAGAGGAAAGCGACACTGTCTCATTCACACTAAGAGAGATCCATTTCTGTGCCAGTCTGTCTGAACACACAGAACCAGTCAGAACTTTTCTGGCAAGATTTCTACAGAACTATTGGTTACATTTATTATTGGGCACAGATGACTGATGTGGTCTTGATCTGATGATAATGATGGCCTCAGATATTCATTTGCCCAGCTTGATAAATTTACTCACATTCTCTCTGGTTTCTTGGCCATGATGATGGTATGTGATGTAAATTAAATATATTTTCAGATCATGAAAGCTTTGTGATGCTTAACCTACATCTGTTTTATGTCCTTAGACATTATCTAACCACAGGTGCATGCAGACATGGGTTTAATATAGCACATTGTAGATGATGAGAGACCTGATAACAAATGTATTGTGGCCTAACTTGTCTTTGATGTCAGTCGCCCAAATCCAAGCAAGTCTGCCCTGAAAGTTTAGGCAGAGAAGAATTCCCTGGTGGGAAAGATGTTGTAAACCAGCATAAGAGTAAGTTTGAAGGAGAATTATTTCATGAAATGAGTTTTAAAAATGACCTCTGCATGAAGCTCACAGAGAATTGAACAATAAAGAAACAAAACATTACTTCAACATTTTTTAACAGTGGGCTGCTAATGTTGACATTTAAAAGAACTTCTCTCAGACATCTGATCTTTGAAGCCTGTGTTTGAACTGAGAGAAGAACTGAATGTGTTGCTTAAGCTGAAGATCTGAGCTGTTCTTCACGCTGAGAAGCCAAAACACAGTACAGAAAGTCTATGAGCACAGATCTAAAAACATCTTTTTATTCTTATTCTTGGCCCTAAAGTGGATAAAAGGAGTAACACAGGCTGGATTCGAACTCTGGTTTCCCATGTAAGCATTTTGGTGCACAAGGCCACGTCTAGGAGCAAGATTCCATCTTGAATAGAAGCTGGTGGGTGACATCAACAACTCACAGTTGTAGTATGTAAATAAAGCAGCTAATGATGCAGCGTGGCTCACCCTCACCACAAGTGTGTGATGTCTGTTGACGTGTATGTTGTCTTTTTTCTGTTTCAGCCTGAAGTTCTCAGGAGGAGAGCTCCAGGTCAGGTCATTCTAACCACCTCCAACAACCCAACCTTCCACTTACACACCGACAGCTCGGCTGACATCAGAGGTATCCACCCATCTCCTCTATTACTTCAATCATTCACAACATCAGTTCATCAGTTACATCACTGTGTCTGTTCCTCCATCATCAGACAAATAAACATGCAGGTAATAAATGTTTAAAACTAAATGTTAAAAGTCTACATGAACTAGCTTTAAAGAGTCCAGTGTTTTTTCCTGTTTCCTGACGTAATTCTGTTGAAACAGGTTGTTGAGGTGGGATTTTTTGACAGGTAAAAGCCAGTAGGATTTTGTTTACGTTGTATTCTGTTGGACAAAATGAGTGAGTGCAGTTTGAGTCAAACTTTTTTTGGAGGTTGTAGTACAGGATTAGAAAGACAGTAAGTGATTAAAACTGAATTTTAAAATAAAACAAAGTGTTCAAAGCCAATCTTCCATAATGAATGTAAAAGATACATTCCTGTTTCCTGTATACACCAGATGTAAGAGGTGTTTTTAACATTGACTGTGTTTTATGGAGCTGCTGTCTGTTAATTGCTTAGGAAAGAGGAGGATTGTTAATTATGGCCTTCTGGTTACTCCTCATGCATTTTATTTGTTTGTTCGTTTTCTGGCTGCCATCTGTGTGTATCTGTGTGTGTGCATGCCTCTTACTTATCCCAGATGTTATTGATTACCTTGGCAGTGTGTTCAATATTTCTGCTGGTGTTTTATGTCCTTAGCTGTGAAATTGAGCTGTGTTCACTTACACTCTGTAAACGTGATTAAAATGAAGTATGAATCCCAAACACACACACACACACACACACACACACAGTCCACGACAAAGAAGACAGAAATCGGAGACCGCTCTGCCCATAATTACTTTACATACGTATGTGCTTGTTATTATTTATTTAATTTATTGCATGACTTAAAATACATACAGAGCGTTAAATGAGGTTTAATGTCTTGCTCAAAGACACATTGTTAATAGTTTATAAAGACCTTTGTGGGATTGTTCTGTTCAATTTAACTGCTCTGTTGGTTTTTAATTTTATTAGTGGTAAATGGCCCTAGTTAGCCTTGTTAACTAAAACACAATTTGTAGTTTAAATAATCATTTGTCATAATGCAGTAAATTCTTGTGTGAGAGTAACGCAGCATACAGATTTTATTCCAGCCAGAACAGTTAGCTAGTTACCATTCTTCTTTCTCTGGATTATTTGCTATTCAGGATTATTACTCAGGATTATTAGCCCTGAATAAGTGCTATTCAGGGCTCTAAAACAGGCCTGGAATTCTTCTCATAACATGCTTTGGCCTATTTTAAGTGTAATTGGACATGATCATCTAGTAGTTGTGATAAGTGCAGTGGAGATTGACATGCCTATGAATCTCCAGCTGTGACTCAAACACATTTCCCATCAGCCTCTATAGGCTCGCTGATATAAGGAATATAGGAGAGGCAGCTTCTGTATAAACGTCTCATCATCACAGCTCAATTAATCCTATGAGTGTTCTGTTTTCTTCCCTTTATGGAAATGCTGAATATTTTGAAAGCTGTATCAAGTGAGGGTTTAGGAACCCGGTTTTGTTCAAGCAAGTGTTTTTTCCTCAGATATGTAAAGCCCTAGTTAGGAATGTGTGTTCCTGTCGCTAAACTGGTAGAGCATCGTGTTAACAGTACAAAGGTTGTGGGTTCGATTTTCCAGGGAGCACATGTACATGTACTCTAAATACTGAAAGTCATTCTGTATAAAATTGCCTGCAAAATGCATAAATATAAATGTGTTAAATAAATAACCCACAGCCCAGTATAACCAGCGGCTCTAAATTAAAGTCAAAAAGTCCAAATTTACTGTTCTTTTTTCTTATGGAATACTGCAGTGTTTATTATAAATTATTAATCTTTACAAATAATCTTATTTTTTATAATTAATGTGAACCTCATAATCTTTCATCAAAAACATGAACCTCCATGATAACCTCACATTTATATAAACACGTTATCTTACAGATGAAGATAAACTGATTTGAAGTTAATTTGTTCTGTAGAGACACCTGAGGCAGCCCTGATCTCATATTGTATCTCTTGTGCCTTGAACGAGACTGTATTACAATGCCTCTGTTACAGCTGTCAAAACACTGCTTAAGATAAATAAATGATCAGCATGATGGACTGTGTGTGTGAATAGTGTGTTTGTGTCACTGTGGGTGTGTGTTACTCTGTGTGTTACTCTGTGTGCGCGTGTGTGTTACTCTGTGTGTGCGCGTGTGTGTTACTCTGTGTGTGTGTGTGTGTCCAGTTGAGGCTTTGATATAATGAAGATTGAAAGACCAGTACATGCAATTCTTGCTAAATAATAAACTGCAGCAGCCCTCTTCCAGCCTGTATGTGCTCCAGGGCCGTCCGTCTCCTTCCACCTGTCCTCAGATGACCCAGACAATCTACTTTTCTCAAAGACAGTGTTAAGAACTCCTTGAGGTTTCATTTAACACACAAATTTATCATATCTTAGTACCCCAGGAGCCAGAGATCAATTCTGTGTTATCTAACCAATGGTTTCTTTTCTGTCTTGTGCTTTTAGTCTTCTCTCTCTCTCTCTCTGTCTCTCTCTGTCTCTCTCTCTCTCCCTCTCTCCATCTCTCTCTGAGTCTGAGCCTTGCGCTTGGCATAAATAAATCATTGTAGCATGACAATTTAGAGTTTGACATGCCCATCTGTATTGTGTTAGAGTGTGATGAAATCAGTTCTGTTTTGTGTGTGAACTATTTTTGGGGCCATATGCATGTAAAAGTTGACTTTATGCTTGTTACATGCCCAAAATATTTTTTAAAGAAGTATTTGCATTTTTAAGTATTAAAGCTGCAGTCTGTAACTTTTGCCTCTCTGCCACCATCTTTGTTTAAAACAAAAAGTTGCAGGTTACTTTCCATACTTTTCATTATGTATGTTGAAGTCAAATGAAACCAAACTGACATTTCCTGTGAAATCAGACCGACAGCTAAAAATGTAAATCATTATTATAAACTTACTGTTGTGAATCAGGGTAAGATAAGGAGATTGTGTTGAACACTGAACTTGCTCAATAACTGATTTTTGCTTGCTTTTAACCCGAAAGTTACGGATTGTTGCTTTACTTAAATTATAGTTCAGTCAAAAAATAATTGTAACTCTGTAATCAATTACTCCCCCTTATGTCACATAATGTCCAGATTTTTTCTTCATGTGTTCCATAGAAGTCACAATTAGAACAAAATGAGGGTGAGTAAATGATAACAGAATTTTCCTGTTTTGGTGAACTATAACTTCAGTCTTAACGTAGAGATTTTGCTCTGAGTACAATGGAGTGTGATTTTTACAGACTGCAACATGTTGTTTATGTACATTGTTGCATTTTTGGTGTTTGGATACATGGCATTAAACAGTTGTGTCTTATGTCCTGGGTCCCTCTCTCTCCCTGCATTTAATCCTGTAATCAGTGAATAATTTTGAACACTACGTTATTATGGAAGACTGGGATGTGCCATCAGCTGCCAGCATCCTGGCGTCCGTCAGGGAGCAGGAGGATCATTTCGAGCGGCTCACCAGAGCCCTCGAAGAGGAACGCCACAACGTCTCCCTGCAGCTGGAACGCGGCGGCCTGCCTTCTGATAGGCTGATGGGCAGCACCCTTGGTGGGAGCATCCAACCACTGGCCTGGCAACAGATGGTCATGCAGGTAAATTAACATCTTAGCTTGGCCAGGCTCTTGTGAATAGACCATCTGATGATGATGGAATCAGTCCATCAGTCCAGAGAAACTTTAAAACTGTGAACCTGATTACTTTGGTGCTCTGTGGTGTATGACAACCAACTATGTCACTGTTATGTCTGCTACGATTTTAGTATGAATCCGAATTCGATGGAAATCCCAGACAACCAGCACTGTTGTTAATCTTTTACACTTTTGAACTACAGTACATTTGAATGTGGATACCACTGGACTGCAAAAATACATAAAAGCATTAGAGGTTCACCTCTGCATTTCTTCTGGATAAAAACAGGCAGTTTTGTGTGCTCATCAATATATTTATGAGACAACAACTATCATATGTGTGTTGTGCATCTTTTTCTTTTATGCTGTGTGATTACTGTGGTTTTCTCTGTCTCTGCAGGAGCTCACAGTACGTTTAACCTTTTTTAGCAAATATTCCACAGCAGAACCTCCTCAGACGTGAAACCACTGAAACACTCTGATTACTGTGTTTATTTCAGTATGTTTATCAACACTTGTGCTGTTCTGCTGCAGTCTGTTGGGTGTCAAACTCTGTAGTAGAAGTGTTTTTAACGTGAAATCTTTCAGGCTGACTGAAAACAGATGCAGGCTTTTACTGCTGGATGCATGATGTACTTTAGCGTGGACACGTGTTTGCACACTTCGCTTGGAGGAAGGATTTGGTTATAAAATGAAAGAGGGAGGTGGGAGTTGTATTTATTTTTGTCTTCTTTGCTGTTGTGTTAACAGAGGTGGAATATGTTTGTGATGCAGTATAGATGCATTTCTTCTCCAGTTTATCATGAGCATGCATGAGCTTTTGGTGTATAACAGGGATGTCAAACTGGGGTCATTTTCCCACAGATTGTGCGCATTGCTCGGGCATTAAGGGCAACATGGACACAAGAATATGAGAAAAATTAATAGATTAAATATTAATATAAAGTTATACTTTTAAATAAATTTGATTGAAGTTTAAACCTGAGCTTAATATAAACAGAAATGAATTAAAAAATTTGTTCTAAGATCAATAGTAGATATGATACATTTATACTGTTTTGATTGTGTTTGAGTTAACTGTGCAGATTTTTTTTTTTTTAAACTTAACTTTGGGATCATATTTGATTGCTTATTACTTGGGGGGCAGTTGTGGCCTTCTGGTAAGTGAGTCGGGCTTATAATCAGAAGGTTGCTGGTGTGATTCCATGAGCAAGGCACCTAACCCCTAAATGCTCCTTGGGTGCAGTTGTGTGTGTGTGTGTGTGTGTGTGGTGACACGGGAGCGCGACACAGGGGTCTTCTCATTTCTCAAACTCCATCTCACATTGTACAGGCTGGAAGGACAAAAGCACGGAGAGAAAATAAAACTACAGAGCCAGAAAGTGTTTGGGTAAAAAAAAGTGGGAAAGAACCGTTTTGTGTAGTGTTGCCCCTCTCAGGGCCCTGATCTGCTGGCATGTTGGCTGGGTGGAGCGCCTCTCTCTCCCCAGCTGCGTCTGTCTGTCCGCCCCTTCCCCCTTCGTCTGAACCGTGTCTGCATAGATGCTCTGTTGGGAGAGAGAGAACAAGAGTACAAAACTCTGCACTGTGAACCCAGTTCAACTGCCTTGTGGGAAGATTTGTACGCCCTGCTCACCTTCTTTTCCACACATAACCCCCTTGTAGGGTTTTGTTCTGGCATGGGACAGCTTTTCCCTGCACTCTCTGTGTGTGACCTGTTTTCTTTGGACTGTTTTTCTGTCTCTTCTCTGGGATTCCTGCATGTATTGAAGGGCTCCATCTCATTGGCCAGTCAAGAGTATCTCTCTGAATCGTTTTGAAATCATTGTTTGCACCAACGCACGCAGCATCCTCGCTCAGAGGCTGGAGGCGGGGTTTTCTCTCTCTGAGAGGATTACAAGCATGTGCTAGAGAGAGAATGTGTTTGTGAGGGGAGAGAGAGCGACAGAGAGAGAGACATGCACAGAGAACTTGCAGGAAGACGGAGTATACTCATATATTTGACAGTTGGGAAAGGATGATTCTGTGGCTCTGAGCTGCGTCGGCTCTCACAGGACGTACTCGCCTGATAAAGAACGAAAGACTGACCGAAAAAAAATCCTCTTAGGAGAGAATATTGTTGTTGCGTTTTTCTCAGAGGCTTAACTAAACGGGATTTGCGTGATGCTGGCTGAAGTGAAACAGGTCAGTTTTATAATTCACTTGCTCTCACAATGCCTGTCTCTTCTCACAGCTATAACAATTTCAGATTATAAAAACATTTCCTTTCTGTTAAGTAACAAAAATGTTTCCTCTGAAAGAGCAGTTTGTCTAAGATTGTCCTTTTATTGTGCTTTTATAATCCATTCTGACATTATATAGTCGTCTATGTTTTGATAAAGAATGACAAAGCATCCTGTCCAGAATCTAATACTGAGAAATAACATCCAGCTCTTTGTATATAGTGATAGTATTTTCAGTATTAATTTCTCCCATCCATATTGTCTAGCCTAGTTTTCAGAGAAGTTTCTTCACAAGTCACCAAGGGTTATAAGGTGAGAACATTATTCAAACTTTAATTCTGTAACGTTTTAAAATGTTTCACTAACAACTTAAGAATAATGTTTTTGATGTGATATATATGAATGTTAAGAAAATGTTCTACTAACATTGCTGCAAGAACTTTTTTTATACTAAACTTTTTTGATAACTTTGAGAACTTTACCAGAACAGTAGCCAGCGTTCTGAGAACATTCCCTGTTAGCTGGGTTTGCATGAAGGCAGAAACTGAAACAGTGTTGTTTTTTCTCCAGTGTTATCTCTGTGTTCTTTTATTGTACTTTTTCATAGCATTGTGTCTGTAGTGAGCTTTCATCACTTTTTAAGAGTCTTTTATCATATTTGCTTTGGTCTGCTTGGTCCACTTCTGTGTCAAAAGAGTACACTGTTCAAGAACGCACCATGTATTGTTTCAAAAAGTAGAAGTCTATGTTGAAGTATCTTGCTTGGAAATACACATTAACATGCTGCAGTGTGGTCATCACTGATACATAAAGGATGTCTCATGCTTTTGATTGGCTCAGACAGAGAGAGGAGAGAGGAGGCTCTGTGGAACAGCTACATGTGAATGCACGTAAAGCTGCTGAATGAATAATGAATCATGAATGATGCATGAAGTGGAGCAGGGCAGTCGCGTGCTCTGCTGATCTACATACAGTCCCAGCAGGTTTGTGCTTCTCCCTGCTGGCCTGTGATAAATGATTATGGCTCTCAAAAAGTCTCTTCTGGTTGGTCTTTAAAGAGCTTTTTCAGTAACTTTGAAATGTCGGGGATCTGAGGTTAATGGTTATTTAATGTTATAATTGTGCTGCCCCACCTGATGTAGGATCTTTGCGTTAAAGATGGTCTTCCACCACAGTGCCTTATAAATAAACATATCACGTAATTATACAGGCTAGATCTATTAGAACTGTACTGTACATTTTACATCACGCGCAAGTTATTTGTGAACTGTCATTAGACGCTGTGTGGACATTTTTAATTTAATACTGATAGTTTTAATATTGAGATCCGTGAGCAGCTGCTCTTGATGGGCCCCTGAACATGACACTGACCTGAAGTTTCTCCAGTGCATTTGGGCCTGTAATTAAAGTGTCAGCTAAAGTACGTTTTAGTGCATAAATATGAAGACCTCCAGCAGAGCACTGCAGTCTGTCTGATTCTGGGGAATTAGAGTCAGCAGCTCATGTTCAGTTCATCTCTCTGATCCACACACAGCAGCTCTTCTGCTCTGAGGTTAGAGCTCAGTTTAGGATAATACACAGTCTCTCTTACTGATAAGCTTCCTGCATAAGTCTGTTCTGAGCATCTATATGGTAAGAATATTAAATCTGGGAATGATGGAGCTGTCTTCATCTATCCTGAAAAAAGCCGTTTTTCCTTTCTCAAAATATGTGCATATTTATTATGATCCATCAAAATGAATTTTATGGAAACGATCAGTTGTTACTGCACCGAATTTTGAATGCTAAGGGGAGAAATATCAGCTCTGAGTGATTATCACAGATTTACAAATAGATGTTTTTTACAGCAGAAAACAGAAAGCCTGTAGCTGTGGAAGCAGATAAAAGACACTTTTCCACCAAAGTTGATTTTATTATTATGCAATAATGATTTGGAAAAAACTTGTTTTGCTAACAGGATGTAGAAGGTCACATAAAGGAGTCAAATGAGGTTTAACTTGATTTTCTGGCATGAACAGTGATATTCTATATGCAGGGTGTTGAAGTGTTTACCACGGTGTGCGTGCTGATCTTAACATTTGAGGTGCAAGTTGATTCATCCTTGCGGATGTTCATTATCCTTTTATCCGATAGTCTGTCAGACAATCAGAGAAAAGGATAAGACAGGAGGTACTTGAATTTCAGCATCCCTGACAGACCTGGAGAGTTAAAATCATCCAGATAAACTCACTGGTGTAAGGTGTCCTCCAGCAGCATCCCTCAAATATAAATATATATAGATTATTATTACATTATATAATGTTATGTGTATATATAATGTATATGCTAAAAAAGTCGCAAAGCTAATAGCCATGGATTAGAAAGTCCCCAAAACTCCAGTTTTGAATTCATGGGGCTTTAATTATGTGAGCTGTGACAGGATGTGATTAAAATGTAATTATTTTCTGCAGGCTAATTTCACAGTTTGCAATAACATTATCTTGGTTTGTAATCATACTTCATGGTCTTAAAATTTCAAGATGACCTCAGAACAGAGGTGATGATGATGATTTTTAGCTGCTTATCTATATCTGAATTTGTGAGTGTTGAGAGCTCTTGATTTGTGAGTCTTTTAACTGATTCAACGAGGGATGTGAATAATGAATGAAAAGAGAGATTAAGGATTAAACTCTGTTTTAAGAACTGTGTTGTAACTCTTTTCCAATTTTAAGAATTCAGTAGAAGAACTAATGCTTTTTCTGTACCAAAATGCCTAAGAGTACCTCTCAGAGTCACAGCATGTGTGAGGTTCCTGTGGTTTTGTGCGTTTTTTTCCAAAGCAAATTAAATTCTTTTCTATTGCAAACTAATCAGCATGAGAGCAAGAGGATTTAACTAGCTGTTTAGCAATTTAATCCATTTCTGTGCCATTGTTGCGTTTAATTTCCTTTATCTTCTGCAGACAGGTACTCCAGTTTCTTGGCAAGGCATTCTCTTCAGAACTGTAGAAACACAAGCACCTCAGAGCTGTATGAAGCAGAAATGCCTCTGAAGAGTCTTAATCGTTTCAACATATATTGAGTTTGAGGGTCTTGTTTTTAGGCAGTCTAGTGTGGCTTTCTGCATAGCTTTCTATACTGCGCTTTTGATTTGCCACCGCATGTCAGGGTTCTTCAGTACATAGACCAGTGCTACTGTATTGAGATGTCTTCACAGAAGACATTTGAGAGCTAGTTTAATGCTGTCTTTATATCTGGCTAATCAGTCTATTTCAGAGCTAATAGCATTTTTCTTGTTTGTTTACAGTTTGCTTGTATTATTTGTTATAGCTTATTCACTGCTGATGTCAGTACCGTTAAATTCTCAAGTTGTTTTTGATCTTGTTGGATTTTCTGAATGCCCATATGACGTCTTTCAGTTTGAATTACATCCTATCGTTCCAGTTTCATTTTACAAAGCTCACAGATATTGTTTTTTTTTTCTGCCAGAGCAAATACTGGCAGATCTAGCTACTGCATCTCTCATGCCGGTCGACTGCAGATGACTGAGGTTATGTGAAGTAAAAATATCTCAACATTCACTGTTGCCTTCTGTCTTTAGACAATGTAAAAATCTAGTGAGTTTTGCAGTTCTGTTTGGTGCAAAATTGCACACTTCACCTTTAATCAGTGCCCCTCAGATCTGCATGACTTACTATAACCTCTGGTGCACAAGCAGTGTTTCTGTGTTGCCATGGTGAAGAGTTGTGATGTCATGGAGCTCTGGGCTGTAGTGATGTGAAGAGTCTCGGGTTTAGGAGACTGAGCAGCAAGAGAGAGCAGATGTTTGGAATAATTGAGTGAAACGTTGAATGAGTGTTTCTCACATTTAGTCATAACACTGGCTCCGATTAGCTACCGTGTGTCTGGCTCCGACACAGATGAAAGTCTGAGAGGAGATCAGGGTCATGTAGCTTTCGCTGGTGAGTGTGTGTTTCAACACTGAGAGAAGATCCCACGCCTGATTTACACATAGATTGGATTGATAAAATGAAATTTAATTTTCTGTTCTGACAATTTTGTCCATCTCGTAAATGGAGTCCAGCTCTTTTAGACACATCACATAAGGTCTGATGTCATTGATGTCAAATATCATGTGTTTTTTACCTTAAATGTCACATGAGTAAATCTCATGGCCACGTTTGAGAATCGACTTTTTTGTTTTGGTTTCTTTTTGTCATTTTAGAGCTTGATTTGTTCATCATTCACTTTAATAACATGAAAAAGAGCAGCCAGGAAAATCCAAACCTTTTACATCAGAAAAGAACATCATGGGAGTTTTGGAATGACATGAGTGACTAAACAGTGACTACAGTAACTGTTAGTGTTACTGTAGTCTAAAGACTACAGTAACACTAACAGATCTGCTCTGTAAACTCACGTCACGCTGCAGTTTCACTAATGACTAAACTCAACCACCCATCCTTAATTAGGAAATCATCAGACTTCTCAGTGAATACAAGTTTAACCAGAGCTTATCAGGGTTCAGATGGTTGTTGTGACTATCTCATATGAAGTCATGTTGTTTTTAATTTGAACTGTTGTTACTTTGAGATAAACTCACTTCCTGTAGGGCAGGGGGAGCTGAATTCCTGGCATTTCGGACAGGAAGTTATGAGAGACCCTTTCATTTCCTTCCTGTCCTGATACAGTCCTGATACAGTCCTGAGTGTTATATATCACAGATCACTGTGTATTTATACTACCGGTCAAAAAGTTGTAAAGGTGGAAAACTTTAAGAAATCTTTTTATCTGAAGCTGCTTGTTTAAATGTTTAAAATTATTATTATAAACAAAAATGTAATTGTGCTAACGTATTTCTGATATTAGAAAATTACAATTTTATTTAAATAATAAAACCAAATAATGAAGAAAAAGCAGCCAATAAGAGCATACGATAGAGGGGAACAAAAAAGGTACACACAAAAAGCTTCTCAGAATGATTCTGAAGAAACTGGGTGAAACATTTTTGTAAACTCTAGACAAAGTGACTTCACTGAATATGCTAGAATATAATCTAGTTTATTGTCTTTAGCCACAACATAATTCCCAAAGTTACATTGTGTTATGTCTTAGTTTTGATGAGTTTACTGTTATTGTGTACACACGGTCCTCAGAAAGGCTGGTGCTTCCTGAGGGGACAGTCAGATGCTGGAGTTTTCTTGTGTTGGGTCAGTGTAGTGGAGAGGTGTTGAAGTGGAACTAAACTATTTAGGCAGATGTATGGCGGGTAGTTTGGGACACATTTCCCAGAATCCAGCTGTAATTGGATTGAGTGTGCTAGATCTCTCTGGAAGAGACATGTACGGATACACACACTGACACACACTAGACAAGCTGTTTCTGTTGTACAAACACTTCTCACACTAATGAAACTGGGATTGAGATCAGATTTGATTTCTTTCTGAAACAGCAGATAATGGCTTCTAATGTTCCAGTAACTCTGTCTCTATAAATAATTTCAATTTGCCTATATTCTAATATTTTAATAGTTTAGTATTTACATTTCCTTTCCCATTCAAAACTTACTGACTCAATGCAAGCATGTTGTTTATAGCACGAGTCATGAGTCGTGTCAGATTTGAAAACTTCTGGTGAGAGGTTTGCCAGCATTGGTATTAAACAGACGCAAATCCAAAATAAGTTTTATAGGAGGAGGGCAGTGCTGTGTTTTGTTGTTTACATAATAAGGTGGCATGAAATTAACAACTTAGCAACACAAAGGTAATGGGTTCGATTCTCATAGAGAGGAACTCTGGTCTGAGCAGAGTCTGAGAAATCTTATAACCTGAGAAAGATGATCCATACTTCATCTAAATCACAGGCATGCCCTGGTACTCTCCTCCTCAGCAGTTCGAACTCCAGGCAAGTGAGGTTGGAAATGGACCAGCTGCATGAATACTACATGACCAGGAGTCAAAACCTCACTGCTCAAAGCTCTGAGATATTTAAAGCTTGCAACAATTCCACCTGTATGAAATTCCTGCCTAACTTCGGCTTCATTTAGATGTTAAGAGTCTCTAGATCTGCTGGACTAGATTCAGTGATGTTTCATACAGAGCGTGTTCTACAGGTCACGGATGGTGCGACCGGCAGCAGTTGCTCGCAGACTGTTATATATGCTTTGTTTGTGTAATAGGAAAGCGCTCCTCCATAGATAGATGAGTTCCAGCTAGTAATAGAACACCTAGTCTGACCTCTAACACAACCTGTGCTAGGAAATTTCCAGTGCTCGTCTCTCTCTCTCTCTCTCTCTCTCTCTCTCTCTCTCTCTCTCTCTCTCTCTCTCTCTCTCTCTCTCTCTCTCTCTCTCTCTCTCTCTCTCTCTCTCTCTCTCTCTCTCTCTCTCTATACTTTGTTCTCTTATTTAATTATAAGTATTGTTTGTGGTTTTTGCATTAATCTATAGACATATTCAGTATTGACACACACAAGGTAAGAATAGGCAGACTCCACGGCCTCCAAAGACTTGACTGAGAGGTTTTTTAATAGACCGTCTGGCTCCTCTATTTCACAGTCCGTCTCTGTGACGCTGCAACATGCAGATGGTTGGCCGGTCTCGCAGAAAGCTTCACGCGCATGCAGCACATTACTCAACGGCCTGTAAAATGCCAGTGTACTTCAGGTGCTGAGAGGCTCATGACGTGTATATAATGTTTTAGTGATGAGAGACACACATGGTTCTTACTGTATTTGTTTGTACAGGATGCATAAGGAATCTTATAGAACTGGTGCTCAGTTTTAAGTACCACCTCAAAGACATCAAGACAGAGCAGAACAGATTACACTTTAGTTTACAGATCTGTGTGTGTATCACTGGATATCACTGTGCATACTGCACAGCCTTTATCTCGCTGCACAGTATAAACTGTAATGTAAATCAGCAAGCGTTTCCATGACAACCTGCAGTTCTTTTCCTGAAACACACACAAAATCATGAAGTCTGTCACTGATTTAATCCCATCTGACTGGCTGGGATGATGACCCTTATTAAAATGATGGTATTGATTAGATTAGATTAGATTAGGTAATATGATGGTATTTCATTTAAAATGAAATGCAAAGATGAAAATACAGAAATATATATGTGGTATGTTTTTTAAGCTACGCTTAATGTTGGCTTTTAGACAAAATGTTAAATACTCTCATTTGTAAGTCACTTTGGATAAAAGTGAATGAAGGTAACTGCTCTGTAGACAGACAGAAAGTGAGAACAGAGCATTCACTTATTGGTTACTAGTAAGGTTGAATGATGTCTCCTGGTGCCTCACTGTCAGATCTTCAGTGTGTCTGTACTGCAGTGTTGTGTTTCAGAGGCAACCTGATATTTCATCTGTTAATAGTTGGACCATGAGCAGCAGAAGCAGCACACAATGCTGCAGGAGTCAGAACAGATGTCAGGAGAATCAGAGCAGAGACGGGAGGAAATCATGCACACATCTTTCCTGTCTTACCCACAGCCGCAGCCCCCAGACCCGGTGTGAACTAATCACTTGGCAAAACTCCTGAGTGTATCTACCTGGAGACCACATTCCCGGATCTCAGAAAACAGTATATGTGGTGTTGATTAACATGGACCTCTGCCCTCAAAACCCTGGAGAGCAGCAGCCTGAAATGACTTCACTGACATGCAGTGCTACTGTGTATCTCTCTCTTTTGCTCTCTCTCCCTCTCTTTTCACACTCTATATTCTAATAAACAGCTCCACTACAAGGCCATCATTCCTCCTGTAGCCCCGCCTGCTTGTTTTCACAGGTTTCACCTAAAAAAACTCCTGTTTTTGTTTTCATAGTGTTGAAACAGGTTGGGTTCTTTTGTTTGGGAATTTTGCTGCCCACCGCTTAATCTTTATTGCTTTAACTGTCTTTTTTGGCCAAGAAGACGAGATACACACACGAGATGTGTGAATGTGTAAAAGTGCAGGCAAGTATGTGCTTTCTCAGGCCCCACCGAGTGCCAGAAATCCTTCAGGAGGATGTAATTACAAAAGTCTTTCCAGATGTTCCGAATTGCTGTCACAAAATATTTCTCATCTAGCGAGACCTGCGGGGGGTAAATGCAATCATGCAGATTATGTCATTTTATTCACTATTCAAACAAAGCATGCAAACTTGTGCCAGCCAAAAGATGTGCTTCACTGAATAAACCATCTTTCTTTGTTTTCATAGTGAGAAAGATTGGCTTTTGAGGTTTGTGTAGATCTGTCATCACTTTGGTTTGGCTTTTTGTGACTTGGAACAGAAGAACAGAAGCGGTGGTCAGGAAGAAGAAAGGGGCTTCCCAAAGCTGGGGTTAAAGAAACACATGAGGCTGAGGAGTGAGGAATAAGAAGAAAGACATGTCTAAAATGACATTTGAAGAAGATGAGAGGAGCAAGATCTGCTACCAGATCAGTCATGTGGACAAGATTAAAAAAATACTCTTGAATGGACCACGCTTTGGCTGAACAGTCAGATCTTCAGCTCTCTAACCCCCGGTTAGAGTGACAGGAGCTGGACTGTCTCCACTCATCAGCTCTGTTCCAAACTCTAGTGAGCTGTCTTGCTGTTTCCCAGCTAACAGAAACTATTCTCAGGACACTTGATAACGCTGGAGGACAAGACATGTACAACAATGTACTTTACAGTAGCATGCTGCTTTTTAAAACTTTTACTGTAAAATAACGTTTTTACACTACTATTTTAAGACAACAGCAGGCAGTATACAGTGCATACTTAATGGTATTTGCTAGGTAGTGAGCCAGTATTGAATTTTGAATTTTTACTCTCAATAGTTAAAGTTCACCTTGCAGGCGATGTTTCTCTCTGACTCTGGCTAACACGACTTCAGTCAGATCTCACAGCAGTAAACATCAGTAAGATCTCACACAATTAATCCTTCTGATGAGAACCTTTGTGCAACCTTGAGTCGTAAGTGTTTCCCATCAGCTCGCTGCATTTCTAGTATCTGTCTTTAAGACCGAGAGTCACACCGCGTGTGAGAGCCAGCGGCTGAATCTACACTTTATATTAATATACTGAATCAAAATGAGAAATAGAATGTGGAGTGACTCTGATAGTCAGAAGTGTTTTAATTGACAATTGTTTTTCACTTTCTGCCCTATCTGCTGCCACTCACCTTATCTCCTCTGGCTCAGTTTGCCATTGTGGAAAGCTGATATTTATCTCACATACCCTCTCATCAGTCTTTACCAGGAAACAGATCAAATTAAAACCCAGTTAATTTTTCAGGAAGGAACCACACTGTGCAGTTACCAAACCCTTTAATGGTGTAAATTTACATTAATGTTATTAATGTTATTATAATTATTGCACTGTTCCCCAGTTCATTTGCTGTTTTCTTTAACTTCTTTGGCAGTCACTTATTGGGCTGTTACTGTCGAATACCATGTAAAGAGCTCTGCGGTTTTCCTCAGAAACTTTTCACAGCCACTTAAAAACTTTCATATTAAAGCATTTTCTATATTCAAAACCATTGTGGTGAGAATGAAAGTGTGAGGTAAAAAAACCCCTGTAATTAATGCATTAAACACATACCAAACATTTATAATTATCTGTGGTATGTCGTTCTTTCTCTAAAAACAGTTTGTGGGTGTTCCATTCTGGCTAAAATTAGAACGGATGAAAACACAGTGCAGCTGGTTATTTTTCTGAACGCTGTGGCTTATGTGAGCTCACACACACAAACCCAGCGCTGGGTTCAAGAGTTCATCTGTGTCATGGAGGCAAAGCCGGTATCTGCAGCAGCACATTTCTCCCCGTGCAGAGCAGCTAACAGAAACTATTCTCAGGACACTTGATAACGCTGGAGGACAAGACTTGTACAACAATGTACTTTACAGTAGCATGCTGCTTTTTAAAACTTTTACTGTAAAATAACGTAAACCCCAGTGGAGAAACACATTATATTTAATGTGCATTTTCAGAAAATCAGGACATTTAGATCATTTCACTGGACAGAAACACTGACAGGACTGATGGATTGATTTTTACTGTATTTAGATAATAGATGCTTTTCAGTTTAGAGGCTGTAGAGAAGTCTTGTATTCCTCTTTAGACCTCTTAACGTAAATTACAATTAAAAGAATACTGTTTCAATTAAGAATATTTTCTAGTATAGTGTTTCGTTTTCTGTTTTAATGAGCTTTAAAAATATCACAGAGAAGTAAATTTAGAATATTTTTAAATTAGTATTGGTTGTGAATACTTCTGCATGGTGTTCACTCTGATATGGACAGAACTAAGAGCAAGTTTCTGTTCTTATTAAACCGGATAGTGTCATTTAGAGACATTAGAGACGTTCACTGTTCATTATCCATGTTTTGCCATCATTTTCAAAAAGAATTCGTGATTGCTGAAAAGAGGCGCATTTATCTCTGCTTTCACAAGGCTGCTAATGGGCTCTTTAGAAATCACTCATTTCTTTCTCATTTTGAATTCTGCTCGGGGATGATTATGGGCTGTCAGAAAGTTAATCACAGCTCTGTTTCTCTGTGGTATGTGACTAATCCATATGCCACTGAGATATTAGAAATGAGATACTTCACGTCACGTCATTCCAAACCTGTATTTTTTTGCTTCTGGGGAACACAAAAAAAGATATTTTGAAATACGTTGGTAAGCAACCAACAATGGCACCCATGGACACCAAACCACTGAGACATTTCTCAAAATATCTTCTTTTGTTTTTCACAGAAGGGACAAAGTCATACAGGTTTGGAATGATACGAAGGTGAGTAAATGATGGGGATAAAAAGGTTTTTGGGTGAGCTATCCCTTTAAAGCTCTCAAATGTTCCACTTCAATGACTTTTCACCTTTGCCTATGTCATAGGAGCAGAGCCCCAGTAACCAGACGTCATTGGCTATGATGCAGGAGCCACAGGAGGTTTTGGAGGAGACTATAACCATAGAGGAGGACCCGGGAACACCCAACTCTCATGTTTCCATGGTTACCTCTGAAGATGGGACCACACGCCGCACAGAGACTAAGGTACCGCTGTTTACAAATGTGAACATCTGAACAGTGAGAGAGAACCGTCTCTGTTTACATCTTGTGCCAGTATTAGGCTTTTTTTCACAATATCTCTTATGAAGTCCGGAGTTCATCTTTCTGTTGTTGCATGCATGGCCAAGTGATAGAATAGGATTATGAATTGATGACTTCATAAGAAATGGATCTGAGATTGTCAGAAGTTATTGAATATATTCTTGTGTTTTATAAAATTACACCAGTCTGGAGACTTATTGACAGTCTTATTGACATCTAGTTTTTTAAACCCTTCGTGGAGATTGATGGAGTGTTTTTTTGTGGTTTAGGGTAGTTGGTGATTTCCAGAACAAACAGGCAAATTTCACCCAATCAGCTCTTTAGTTTTCAGACAGAAGAGGTCGCATAACACTACAGCTGTGTAAATGTACAATTTAACACTCAGCTGTTTTGAGCATAAGAAGGTGGACACTGGAGTGGAGTACATTTACAGAAATGCATTATAAAAGGATGCATTGGGTAGTTTTGAAAAATATGGTTTACGAACCTCAGAACAAGCCTACACACACCGACTGCTATCAGTCACCATTATTTGTGCCTGTTGAGACTAAACAACAGGCAGCATCTTAGCACTGGTGTGAAGTCATTACATGTAGTTTGAGTTTGCCTGGCATGTCTGAGGGTGAGACTAATAACTGCACGGCTCCTTTCTCATATGAATAGCTATAGAATCATATGTTTAAAATGTACAATTTGATGACATTGATAAATGAATTTACTTAATTTACTTTCCATCCATGTTATAAGTATTAGTTTTTAATATTTTTTTATTTTTTACTATTCAAAACACCTTTCTCCCTTCAGAGGTTTGTTCAATTAAATGTTTGAATTGCTGAAATTTTGTTAAACAAAATGAGTTTTTTGTCTAAAAGACATTTTTTGTTGTTTGTTTTGATTTGTTTTGGTAGATAATTCATAATTAACAATTTTGAACTGTTGTGAGCTATTAATTAGGCTGTGTGAAAACCAGTCCTGCTTTATAAACATTTGGACCAGTTTTCATTTCCCTTTGACACTTATTGGAGTTGACAGTTTCATTATAACTGTGCTTCATGCCTCCCAAACTGACATAACATTCACCTCAGGTGACCAGAGTGGTTAAAACAGTGACACGGCAAACCTTTCAGTCAGAGATCCTGACTAAATCCAAACCTACTCTTCTCACAGCCACACCTGTATCCCTCCATTTAAAACAAAAGCAGTGAAGAGTGTTTCTCTTCCTCTCTCTCCTCATCTCACTAACTCACATATACATACATATACATGATTAGGCTTTCCTCCGTAATTGTAGGTGACAAAGATGGTCAAGACTGTCACAACGCGGAAGGTTCGACAGGTGCCGCTGGGTCCAGATGGCCTCCCCCTTCCAGAAGGTTCATGTCCGCTGGGAAGCTACACAGATAACATTGATCACCGGTACATGAACAATGGCGACCGCTACATCACACCTCAGGCCACCTCCACCTTCACACGCACCTATAACAATTACAGTGACTCCTACAGTGAAACTTCAGATGCTCTGTTTCACAATTATGCCCTTCACGATGGATATGGAAATATGACCGACAACTACGGAAGTCTTTCTCGCAGTGTCAACTACAGACCCTATAGGCCCTATATTGCCATCGGAGGTTACCGGCCAGAGAACAGCTACACACTCCCCATTCGAAAGGAAGAATTTGGGCACATGGCCCAGCCACAGGTCCCTATGGGCAGCAATACTGTGGATCTCAATTGTTCTCAGCCTGAATGCTTCCAGCCTGAGCCCTATGGTCTGGAGGAAGACCACCACAGCCTGGACCCTGACAATGAAGAACCATACGAGCTGGAGCCTGATTATTCCACAGCTAGCCACCGAACGCTGCCCGGATGTACTGTTCGAGAGCTGCTTCGCAACGGCCCCTGTGTGAGGTGAGGTATTTGTTTGGTTTATTTGTCACTGTGGGTTACCGCTGCCTAGAAGTGGAACTTGTTTTCCTGTGGCTGATTGTAAACGGTCTTGATGTGATTGTTAACACAGATGCAAATTTTGTTTCTTAGGAAGGTTATTGTTAAGCAGAGCCACAGCAGTTTTCAGTGTGTGTGATTATTTAAAGGTTGGGTTAGCAATTGTAGAGGTTAGCAATAGCAAAGCTCTCTAAAGTCACACCCCCTCCAACACATGAACACATACATAGTTAGACAGGCAGGTATGACATCCTGTCATTACATTCAGACCGAATGTAATGATTGGACAAACACTTTATAGTCCTGCACCTTTCACAGAAGATATATATTGATATAAATATATTTAGAGCACTTTACTTGCTCTAAATCTAGTGATTGCTATCAGGATGTGAAGAGACTTTCAACCAGCATAACAGAAAATTACAAATACAAAAGACAGAAGTGATTACATGAAAGATTGCAGAGTGTTCTTCATTGATTGTTAACATGTTTGTGTAGGAGCTTTAAGCAAGGGCTCAGTTTTCTCTCCTCTCCTGAATTCATCTTTCTGTTGAGATGTGTGACCTTTGTTAGGACAAACAAATCCAAAACTTCCAAACTAATTTACTGACAGTCTGAATCATCAACATAATGAGTTAGTTTACTTGTTCTGACCTTTGCTGTTTCTTTGCATGTGTCTGTCTGTCTGTCTGTCTGTCTGTCACCCAAAATACAAATTCTGTCATAATCGAAAAGTAGAATAAAACAAAAGCAATTGTGATAAATAATTTCACAAGATTTTAATCAGAGTTGTTGTGAAGTGCCAAATTTGTGCCTGTTTTTCGACTTGTTATAGATGCAGTCTAGTGACGTTATTGTTGCTCATAATACTGAAATAGACTTTCAAATGAAGGATGTCTGGCACTGTGAGTCTCTTCCAGTGATGGACTCCAGATGTACTAATAGTTTCCTCTCTTTAACCTTCATGCATGCACAGGTGTTTTCCCCAGAATATAGAAATAAATAATTCAAAGAAAGAAAATGACAAGAATACAAAAAAGCATGCAGCAGTGGGTGTGTTTCCATGTGGTTTTGTCTGCAACGAACACAATTTTTGGAAGATGGAAAGCATTCAGTCTTTATAGAGATGTAGAAGTTGCTGTAAATATATTCAGAGCATTGCGTCTAATCGAAGTGATTTTCACGTGTTGTAAATGCACACAGATGCACAATGATGCAATTTAGATGCAAATCTTGACACTTTTGTTGACAGTCCACAGGGTTTAACATGTATTGATCTATCTAAATCACTTTAATTTACAAAAGCCCTTATTGAGAGAGTGAGAGAGCAAGCGAGAGACTACCTGAACAATGATTATGCTAATGATGAATCGTGTTTTAGGACCTCTCGTTTCTCCCAGTGAACTTTTCTCTGGTCTTGTTTATTTTCAGTCAGCAGCTGACAGACTGATCATTGAGTTCAGTCTGAATACAATGATAGGATGTTCTACTTGCCTGTCAAACTATGTATGTGTTCATGTGTTGGAGGAGGTGTGGCTTTGGAGAGCTCTACATTCAATATCTCCTGATGACAGATTAAACTCTGACTAAAACCTTCTCTGCATTTGTTACAGAGGTTACGAGGACCCCAGAGAGGCAGAATTAATTAACGAAAGCCACCCCTACATCCAGGGCATGTACCCTGTGCCTCTCGTCCAGCCTGAAAGAGGCAGCCTGGCCAGTCTGGACCACATGGGCTGCCGGCGCTCCCCCTCAATTGACAGCATCCGCAAAGACCCACGCTGGAGAGACCCAGACCTGCCCGAGGTCATCGCCATGCTGGGCCATCCCATTGACCCAGTCAAGTCCAATGCAGCCGCCTACCTGCAGCACCTGTGTTACGAGAACGACAAGATAAAGAAGGATGTCAGGCAGCTGAAGGGCATCCCGGTGCTGGTGGGCCTGTTGGACCACCCAAAATCTGAAGTCCACCGCAAGGCCTGTGGAGCCTTGAGAAACATCTCCTATGGCAAAGATCATGACAACAAGGTGGCCATCAAGAACTGTGACGGGATTCCTGCTCTCACTCGCCTGCTGAGGAAAACCAATGACATGGAAGTGCGTGAACTCATCACAGGTATGGTGTGTGTGTGTGTGTGTGTATATACATATGCTCCATTTATTGAGAGGAAACTCACTGGTTTTCCTGTGCACAATTGTATATAAGGAAGAGAGCAGGAAGACTTACATGTGAAGTAGACTACAATTCTCATTTTTGAAATTCAGTTTCAAATTTATTACTTTGCCCTGTGTGACTGTCTGACCAATAATAATAATTTTCATTCCAATAACAGATGCAGCACAGGTTTCCAGACAGCAGATCACAGAGAGAAGTTTCTGATGTGTGTAATGTGCTGTTGTTTGAGACAGCGAAGTGATGTTGAACTTGTGTTGCTTCCAGTCTCATCTACAAATTTCTCTCCTTCTACAAGTAGAGGGAATATAGTGTGTTGGTTCCAAACCAGATCCTGGAATGACCGTATGGTTCACCTACAAGGAAAATGTGGCCCTCGCAGTCCTCTCTCCTGTTTCAGCAGCATAGAATACATGGAAGGTTTTTCTACCATTTAAATTAATGGCAGGATTTTAGAACATTCCAGAACCTCAGATGCTGTCTTCACTTTCCTCTGGGTTTTTGTGGGTTTTTCCTCTGGGGTTTTATTCTGTGTTACTGCAGAGTCTTTTGCTGTTGCTTTGCCTCTTTTCATCTTTAAAATTACTTTTAATTAAACTTTGCCGTTTTAATTTTGATGTTAAATGTTCTACTATGAATATTTAGCAGTTCATTTTAATATTTTTAAATGAAGGTGCTCAAGATTGATTTAAATTTAAAGCATCGTCATTTTTTAAATTCTCTCTTCAGCTTGAATGTTGACAGTGTATTGAACTCGTTTATTACTTAATTAAAACGAGTCGGGCTGCAGTGGTGCTTATACTGTGAAATACTGTGAATGTAGTAAACATTCACTTTATGTTCTCATTTGTCTACAGCGATTCTCATGAATTCTCTCTCTCTCTCTCTCTCTCTCTCTCTCTCTGTGTTGAACTAAAAGAACAACATAGCAGCTATGAATAGACTGAGACATTTACTGCACCACACCTCTCCCAGTAGGATCTTTACCAACACCAGTGATTCTCAACTGGTGTGCCGTGACCCAAAATTGGATTTGTAGAAAAAATCTTAATATAAAATTAATTAATAAAAAATATTATGCAGCTAACATTTAATTGTATAGTTGTATAGTTAGGATAGCAAAATTAAAAGTCTTTTTAGATAGTGAAAATGTTTTCATATAATTTGTTGTTGACATCAAAGACAGTTTGTCCAATCAGATAGCAGGGTATTTTGGGGTTAAATGCTCGCCAAATTACACAGATGCCAGCATGGACAGGTCACATGATATTCACCTTTAAAAACCATGAACAAAACAACACAAAGTAAAAGATAATAGGACATAGACTACATGAAACACGAGTTCACACTTACTTGGGGAGCCCAGAATATGGTGGCATTTCGGAGCTGATTATCTGGTTTACCTTCCTCTCCAGTCAGTGTATGATGAGAGGCAGGGGCAGGGCAGCACTGTAACTGCAGCACTAAGTAAAAGTCCTTTTAGACCAGCATGTCTGCTGCTCACAGGAAATTGAATTAGCCGGAAAACTCTAGCGACGGCCAGGATAGAGGAAACTCAATCAGACAGCACCTCTGACAGGGTTCTGCCTGCCTCCCACTGATCTCATTGGCTGTTTCAGATTAGATTTGTGGGGTATCCAGGAACCTGCAAAAGATAGAGGAACTGTATATAAAATAAATATATATAAATAAATCCATGATTAATGCATTACGCAGCCCAAAGAGAGATTAATCCCATAATAACCTGCCACAGTTATCTGCTTTTAAGTTAATGGACTAGCCTTTCACAATGTGAAGTTACTCAATATGTGCTATGTACAGATCAGTACATCTCCTCTGACACAACACAATACAGCATGATTGAGCTCATGAACTGGCCGGTAATGAGTCACGCTCCCTAATGTTTTCATGTACAGAAAGAGTCATGTACCCCGCGCCTGTTATCCGATCTTTAACCAGAGTCGAATGGCCTTTCAGAGCCTGAGAGGTGATGTTGATGGAGCTCACAGATACATGTGCTGCTATTATCAGAGACTAAACAGATTTATCTGGGGGGATTTAAAGAGGCCTAAACCACATTAGCAAGAGCTGTGATTTGTTTTAGACCTCTTGTCTCCTGTTTTTCACAGCAGAGATAGACCTGGAAGTAAATGATGACCAAGAAGAATGTGTGACATGATGGTTAGGAAGAGCTATGAAAAAATCTAAGTTGAATCTGTATGAACGTTTATGACTTTAGTCGACTACGTATGTAAACACAGTCAGTAGTTTCTGTTTTCTAATAACCTGCAGCCGTAAGACTTTGTTTTCACTAACCCAAGAGGAGGCGGTTTTATTCACTCTGCATTTTCAAAGGTTGCAGTAGCTGTCTGGGGCTTTCCAATTTAATAAAACGAAGGCCGGTGTTAACGGTGTAGGTGTGTATATGTCTACTGGCTTATAGAACAAGTTTTCCTGTTCTATTGCTGTGAAAATAACAGCCTGGCTTTTACACATATTGTTGGCTCCAAGCAATTTTTCAAAAACTTTAGTTTATCTTTATTTTTTAGAAGTCTTGCTCTGTAAGGGGGTTTCCTGTGGGAATACTCAGAATCAGTGCTTTTGTAATGCACCACACATGAAAGCTGATCCAACTGTGGTGTCACTTTTCTATGGCTCTCATTTGCTTTGTAGCTCTTGTCATTTTGGAGGTGTAACACTCATTTCCTGTTTCTATTCAGTTGTTTTATTCCTCCTGTTGTGTCTCTCTCTTGTCAGGAACGCTGTGGAATTTGTCCTCCTATGAGCCTCTGAAGATGGTGATAATTAATCACGGGCTACAGACGATGACTAACGAGGTGATCATCCCTCATTCCGGCTGGGAGAAGGAGCCCAATGAGGACTCGAAGCCGCGTGATGCCGAGTGGACCACTGTCTTCAAGAACACATCAGGATGTCTGAGGTACTGAGATCTCATCTTTGCTGGTGAGGAATTGCTTTGGCCTGTCTCTGGCTTCAGGTCCTCCTAGAAAGATTTCTGTTTATGAGTCTGGGAATCTTAATTATGGCTGAGTTTACACTGCTACAAAAAATTTGATTTGTTTCCTCACATCTGACACAGATTAGATATTGTTGCACATGTGTAAACACAAAAAACTGCACCAGATCCGATTTTTTTTCAAATCTGATCTGAGCCACTTCCAAATGTGGATTTAAATTCCAGCTAGTAATGATATCACTGTTCTGTGTCAGATTGTATTAATCGTTGTGCACAGAATATGTCTGAACACGGATGGAAGTCAGTGTAGCGCAGAAGGTTATTGTAAACAAGGGTATTGGATACGAGTCTTTATGTAAATGTAAACTGCCCAGACAAAAAATCGGATGTGGTCAAAAGATCAGATCATTGCAGTATAAACACAGCCAACTGTGACAGCAAACACAGAAAGCCTTTTATCTGTAATACTAAATACAAGAGGATTTGTCATAGATGTGATGCTTTATGTATTTTATCATTCTCATGCTGGGAAATTTTGTCACCCAAGCCTGTTTCTTCATTAATTGACTAAAAAATATCACTTATTTGGCAGGTTTTGTTGCTGTTCTTTATCTACAAAACACAACGTGTACAAACTAAATTGTAGCAGCACTGAAGTATATTCCACATTTCTGTGTATTGAGCTGAAGTGATAACACTGAACCTCTCTTAAAAGTCGTATTCAGTTACAGCAAAATAATCTGATTACTAACAGCTTGCAAATGAACAAAAGAAGGAATTAATTAGCACATGCAGGAACTGTTTCTCTCTTGTAACAATGAGCAAACCTGCTGGTGTCATGAATTGTTTTTATGTTTTGGAACACATTGCAATTACAAGATATGACTTCTGTGCACTGTGGGTAGAGACACAGATCCAGCTGTTAATGTATGCAGACACCAGTCTGTTCTCTGTCTCTTCTATATAAAAATGTGCTGTTGTGTCAAGCTTTCTCTGCAGACAGATTCTGTCTTCTGAGGGTCATTCTAATAGCTCAGCTTTTGATTAAGATATCTAGCCATTAAAGGGCTTTATATCGCCATGGTTACCCTGCATCCTGAGGGTAGAAGAACCAGAATCAGTTTGAGAATTATATGCTGTACTGTCACACTTATCATCATTGTAACTGTGTGATCTAGAACATAAATCTGTTGAGATCCTCCAGCTGTTCCTCACTCTTCACAGACAGCTGCTGAACACTTTACTAGATGTGGAACACTTTACTAGATGTGGAACACTTTACTAGATGTGGAACACATGTCCAGCAATATTTCCACACTTTTTATTGTGTGTGTTTGTTTGTTTGTGTGTGTGTGTGTGTTTGTGTGTGTGTGTGTGTGTGTTTGTGTGTGTGTTTGTGTGTGTTTGTGTGTGTGTGTGTTTGTGTGTGTGTGTGTGTGTTTGTGTGTTTGTGTGTTTGTGTGTGTGTGTGTTTGTGTGTGTGTGTGTTTGTGTGTGTGTGTGTTTGTGTGTGTTTGTGTGTGTGTGTGTGTGTTTGTGTGTGTGTGTGTTTGTGTGTGTGTGTGTTTGTGTGTGTGTGTGTGTGTGTGTGTGTTTGTGTGTGTGTGTGAGTCTATGGAAGGCAGCAGCACACATCATCTCGGACATGCGGCTGTACGCAACACCGCTTCATCCTCATCCTGTCTTTAAAGGTTGGGGTGGTTTCCATGGAAACTGTACCTAGTGGCATCTGTTGCCAAGTAAGCTGCTTGGAGGCAGAGTGTTTTTTTTTTGCATTGAAGAGTTTCCTGTCTGGAGTCGTCACTTTACTCATTTGTTTATTGCTCTAGTCATTGTGACAAATACATGCGTGGGTGATTCCTGATAAAGTCATGACCTCTGCACTTTGTTTGTCCTTGAGATGTTTAGAAGGTCTTTGCGGGCCAAAGGATGAAGATCAATATAACAATGTATCAAGCTCAAAATCTCACAAGTCTGTCTGGATTTTCATCATTTATTAGACTATAAGCATCAGGATTCATACTGACCTGTTATTGTAAAAAAGAAACTTTTGCATACGAGCCAAAAAAATACATGTATTGAAACCTGCGTGGTGCAATTTCAAGCCCTTGTTTCATTTAAGAATCATTGGTTTACATAAAACTGAATTACACAAAAGAAACTGAGACTATTGCTTTGTGCAGACTGTCCATCAGGAATTGAGGATAAGAGACAAAGTCACAAGAGCAGAGTCACAAGAGATGTGCAGCTGGAAAACATTATATTCTGCATGGCTTCTTCACTGCAAATATCTTTAGCTGGAAGAGATTCATTTGTTTGGCAGCATGTGAGATTAAAATACATTTTTGTTGTCTTTTGATAGTCATGTCTGTGGAGCAAGTTTTTAATGGGCAGGATTTCAGCCTGGTAATTGAGTTATAAAAATCTACAGGCGACCAGCTGGCAGTAATGAAACTGCTGGGGTAAAAGATGAGAACTCCAGGTGGCTCCTGGTGTCTGCAGGCTGTGGACCGTCTTGTCATTTTGATGGCTCCGTAACCCTAATCTTGTAACTTTCTATTGTATTTTGCACTTCTTGTGTATTTGTTAGTAGTTTGCAGTGTAGCTAATTACCTTTTCAAGGCACTTGATTGTATTTTTACTACTTTAATTGAGTTATTTAGAGTTTGGCAGTTTATAAAGTATCTTTCCCAGCAGAATCTGTGAGTGCTGTGTGCTGTGATGTATAATGAGTGAGAATTGCTTTGGCTGATGCATGCTGTGCTGTGTGCTGCAGGAATGTGAGTTCAGATGGCGCAGAGGCGCGCAGACGTCTGAGAGAGAGTGAGGGGCTGGTAGATGCCCTGCTGCATGCCCTGCAGTCTGCTGTGGGGAAGAAAGACATGGACAATAAAGTGAGTGTTTTCTGCAGAGTGTCTGTACTCTGTCTGTATTACACCAGTCTACAGAAATCTGTCCTTCACGTGCTGACTCTTGTGTTGAAATCACTGGCAATTATCCACAATCAGTCTTTGCTGGTAATATGATAAATAAGTAATGGCTAAATCTACAGTCAGACAATCAATAACACAAAATAGATCCTGACACGTGATCTGAAACCTGGACCTCAGAGCGGTCTTCTTTCACCCTGAGGGGTCTTGTAATTTTACAGTAATTCTTGACTGACTGTACATTATCCTGCTTATTACAGTGCTGCCTGCCAGTTTGGGACAATGATCAGTTTAATAAAACAATACTAAAATATTTGACCACTGAATGATGTCATTGTAGCAAATAATATCATAGTGTAAATCTAGAAATGTATTAATGTTTTAATAATAGCTACAGTAAATAAAAGGTTCTTCATTCTTGTCTTTATCTTCTTTCTTTTCAGTCTGTGGAGAACTGTGTGTGCATCATGAGGAACCTCTCCTACCACGTGCACAAGGAGGTTCCAGGGGCCGAGAAGTTCCAGGACCCCTCGGCTCTTCAGGGCCCCATCACCACTAGTTCTCAGAGAAAGAAAAATAATGATGCAGGCTGCTTCGGAGGAAAAAAGACCAAAGGTCATTATTAAATTCTTCATCTGCATCATCATGTGTTCTTTTGTAACAGTATTGAGCTCTTTCATGTTACTGAACCATGATAATAAATCATGATAATGTGTGTCTGGATATCAGTGTGAAATCAGTATTTATCTTTGTGTCTGTGGTGCTGCATTGTATCAGTTCAGCACTCTGAATTATGGCTGAGACAGCAGTGTTGTCCGGATGCAGCTTCTACACACAGTCACGAGTGTTCAGATGACTTAAGTTGTCCAGATTTTTAAAGAAATCTCTCATATATTCACATCAATGATGACAGAAGGCAGATTATGTGACTCTCCCTTAATTTCCATCTTCCTGAAGAGACCTTTACAAAAACACAATAAACATCCTGAAGGAGCATATGAGCAGGAGTGCACAGAAACAGAAGACACACTGATGACCAGCTGGGTCTCATGGACCCTTTAATGAGGGATGTTTATCTGTCAGAGGCTCTTGAGGCACTTTGAAGGTTTAAGTGATCTGTATTTACACCAGAAAACACTCCTTAAAAAGCAGTAGGGAATGTTTTGGGAAAGCTATTACCATAGATTCATTTTCCCAGCAAACTTTTACATGAGTCAGAAGACATAAATTAATCATACTCTCGAAACTTTTGACAGTTTTACTATTTATAGCAAAAGGGTGATGAGTGCGCTCTGCTGTGCTGCTTTACTGCACATTCAACCTGTTGTGTAAAGTTTGAAACATGCTTGTACCTGCGACAGGGAAACAGTGATGCATTGTAAATAAGTAGCATCTATAACTACCCTAATGTACAATTAAAAAAGAATGTTTAAGCTCAGAAGAATGACAGTGACGTAAATGATGTCTATATTTGTGTGCTAAAATGATGCAAGTTTCGTTATTCTCTGGAGAAAATCCCAGAGAGCTGATACTGTGTAAATCTTTCTTCACTTGAGGAAACTAATGTCACTGTCCCTCCTCTCAACTTTGTGTTTGTTTTAAACTCATTTAATACACCGTCCCCTTAAATAAGCTCTGTTTTTAAAGCACACTCTCTGATTGTTGCTTCTCTTCCCTGCCTGCTGTTTATTCTCTGCTGGTTGTGCTCGGGCTGGAGTAGAGGAGTGGTTTAATCAAGGTGAGTCTCTCCTTCTACCGTTCCTCTTTATGGCTCTAACTCTCTCTTTTGCAGTATACAGTACCTCCCTGTCTTCATCTTCCATTCTTAAAATATTGGGCAGTGTTTTATCTTGAAGCAAATGTCAAAGCTGTTTTAATGTAACTTATCTAAAGCCTTGTTCAGCGGGCACACACGTCTGTGATGTTAATGAGATCTTCCTGCTCATTTCTTTAAAGGACGGACCTCATTTTCTCACCCTCAAGTCGGTCAGAATTGTGTGTACACCATGAAAGTTTGACAATGTTCACGCTGCGGTTTTCCGTCAAATGAACGTGAACGTTTATTACTTCTACAAAATAAATAAAATTAAATGTTTATTTAATGTGCTGGTGCTCCCAGCTAACAATTCTAGGTTGTAAGAACATTTCCCTAACATTTCCATTCAGTAATATAAATGTTTTTATGTTATTTTAAGTTCTAGGAATGTTCTGTTTTTTTAAAACATTGTATTAACAGTATTGCTTGGTTATAAGAACCTTATTTAAACATTTTTTAATTCAGTAATGTTTTAAAATGTTCCACTAAATACTTAAGAATAACATTTTTAATGAATATGATATATATGTTAAGTCATTCTACTAACCATACTACAAGCTCTTTTGATAAGGTTGGGATAACTTTTAGAGGATGTTCCCTGAGCTGTCCCTTTAACATTTATGTTCTTTCACTGTGTGTGACAGTATTGTAGTATTCTGTACTGTGCCCCGCTCAGTTAAAGACATCTGTCCTCCATGTTAAAGCTTTGCATTATTAATTGGGGGTTCCTCTCTTGGGAGTTTGTCTCTGCGTGTCTGTGTAGCAGCTTGGTTCTTACGTCTGTGACTGTGTGTGTGTCTGACACTTGTTTTCATACCTGTATAGTAATTTCTTTCATGCAATGGCACTAAGAGCTGCTCTCCCTCTCGCTGTCTTCTTCACTCAGGTAGGAAAAATGGAGAGCATGACAAAAACTATGACACGCTGGACCTACCCAAGCGCACAGAACCCACTAAAGGTATATCTTCCTCCAAAGCCCTGAATGATTACGCTTAGACTATCACTCGTATGAACAGAGAGCAGGAAGAGGTCTGACTCTTTGTTCTCTCTCTGAAAGAGAACTCTAGTCTGAAAGAACTCTAGTCATAAAGGCAAGTTAATTGTTAGGGGGAAGTAAATTCAACAACACACAGTCTAAAATTAGCCCTTATTACCCTAAACACTCTGCCTCTCTGACAGGCTGTTATTGTAGAGCACTACTGAGGATTCTGCTGCAAAGAACTGTGGGACATGATAAAAACGCTATGAGGCGTTAATGCTGTTTTCAGTAAGATTTGATAGGATGGCCTGTATTTCTACAGAATGCAAACAGAAATTCTCTGACAGCCCTCTGATATCAAGTAACAGTACTGTTTTGCCACAGCATTTTGTTTTTTCCGTATGATGAAACACTCATAAATCCTCTAGAGAGATAAATACACAGAAGGTGTTTCAGTAAGATTGACACCCCTGAATGAGGTGGAATGAGGCTGATTTACCTGAGGTTGATTAAGCGTGACTGGAGACGTATTGGTGCTCTGCTGACGGGGTCACGCCATCTGTGGGCTTCTTTTAGAAGAGTTCGAACCTTCAGCTAGTGATTGTGTGAAAATTAATCACGATGGAATTCAGGCAAAGAGAAGAGTCATCAGAGAGCTCCTGAATACCTCCTGACAGACTGATCTAGAATCATTTTACCTCAAGAGCTGCACTTGGTGAGACAGAACGGTTTTATCGAGGCTCATTTCTTATGTATCACTGTAGCCGAGCCGTAAGGGGGAAAGAAAATGTATCTTTATGAAATGACCTGATTTCCCCTTATGAGCGTGTTTGCTGAAAGCATGTTGTGCTGCAGTTATGTGTACTTTCAGACTGTAAATATGACGGTGATGGTGAATCAATAAAAAACACTTCAGTCATCAACGCTTTTGTGGAAGCTGGCATGTGGTTTAGAGGAAGCAGAGGAACACGTCTAAAACTGTTTACTTTTTTAATGTTTTCAGTCATTTGATTTATGCTGTACATTTCAATGTCCTCATTATAGTCATAAGATGTCATAAGTTGTCATGCTTGTGTTTGGTAACTGTCAGTGCATCACTGAGGACTGTTGACTTCAGCTGTTTATTTTCATTCTGTTCACTGTCTTGCCTAGTGTATAGCCCTTAAGAAAAGCTACAGTATGGAGATATTTTGTCAAAGCAAGTCCGAGCGTTGCAGCATGAGAGAAATAACCTTTTTTGCTTTCCAAAGGAACAAAAACAGTAACATGAGTTTGTGCTTTTGTGTACAAATGTGCTAACTGTTGCAGAACTAAATAAGGTTGTGTGTCTGTGTGTGTGCCTGTGTGCGCGCCTGTGTGTGTGTGTGTGCCTTTCTGTGTGTGTGTGTGTGCCTTTCTGTGTGTGTGTGTGCCTTTCTGTGTGTGTGTGTGTGTGCCTTTCTGTGTGTGTGTGCCTTTCTGTGTGTGTGTGCCTTTCTGTGTGTGTGTGCCTGTGTGTGTGTGTGTGTGCCTTTCTGTGTGTGTGTGTGTGTGCCTTTCTGTGTGTGTGTGTGTGTGCCTTTCTGTGTGTGTGTGTGTGTGCCTTCTGTGTGTGTGTGTGTGTGTGCCTTTCTGTGTGTGTGTGCCTTTCTGTGTGTGTGCCTTTCTGTGTGTGTGTGCCTTTGTGTGTGTGTGCCTTTCTGTGTGTGTGTGTGTGTGTGTGTGTCCTTTCTGTGTGTGTGTGTGTGTGTGCCTTCTGTGTGTGTGTGTGCCTTTCTGTGTGTGTGTGTGTGTGTGTGCCTTTCTGTGTGTGTGTGTGTGTGTGCCTTTCTGTGTGTGTGTGTGTGTGTGTGTGTGTGTGTGTGTGTGTGTGTGTCTTTCTGTGTGTGTGTGTGTCTTTCTGTGTGTGTGTGTGTCTTTCTGTGTGTGTGTGTGTCTTTCTGTGTGTGTGTGTGTCTTTCTGTGTGTGTGTGTGTGTGTGTGTGTGTGTGTGTCTTTCTGTGTGTGTGTGTGTGTGTGTGTGTGTGTCTTTCTGTGTGTGTGTGTGTGTGTGTGTGTGTCTTTCTGTGTGTGTGTGTGTGTGTGTCTGTGTGTGTGTGTGTGTGTGTGTGTCTTTCTGTGTGTGTGTGTGTGTGTGTGTCTTTCTGTGTGTGTGTGTGTGTGTGTGTGTGTGTCTTTCTGTGTGTGTGTGTGTGTGTGTTCTTTCTGTGTGTGTGTGTGTGTGTGTGTCTTTCTGTGTGTGTGTGTGTGTGTGTGTGTGTCTTTCTGTGTGTGTGTGTGTGTGTGTGTGTGTGTGTGTGTGTGTGTGTTCTTTCTGTGTGTGTGTGTGTGTGTGTGTGTGTGTGTGTGTGTGTGTTCTTTCTGTGTGTGTGTGTGTGTGTGTGTGTGTGTCTTTCTGTGTGTGTGTGTGTGTGTGTGTGTGTGTGTGTTCTTTCTGTGTGTGTGTGTGTGTGTGTGTGTGTGTGTGTGTCTTTCTGTGTGTGTGTGTGTGTGTGTGTGTGTGTTCTTTTGTGTGTGTGTGTGTGTGTCTTTCTGTGTGTGTGTGTGTGTGTGTGTGTTCTTTCTGTGTGTGTGTGTGTGTGTGTGTGTGTGTGTCTTTCTGTGTGTGTGTGTGTGTGTGTGTGTGTGTGTGTCTTTCTGTGTGTGTGTCTTTCTGTGTGTGTGTGTGTGTGTGTGTGTGTGTGTGTGTGTGTGTGTCTTGTGTGTGTGTGTCTTTCTGTGTGTGTGTGTTGTGTGTGTGTGTGTGTGTGTGTGTGTGTGTGTCTTTCTGTGTGTGTGTGTGTGTGTGTGTGTGTGTCTTTCTGTGTGTGTGTGTGTGTGTGTGTGTGTGTGTGTGTGTGTGTACTTGTACAACTGTCTTTGTGAGGACCGATGTGACCAGTTAGATTACTGAGTGAGGATGAACAGAGTAAAGTGAGACATTTTGGCCCTTCCTCACTTTCTGACACCTGTTTAAAGGACTGTCTGTTTGAGGGTTAAGACTTCTCACATGCCTTTGAGGCCAGCACAAATACAGACAACAGTCATGTTTAGTTAGACCTTCAACAGGTCTCGTGAGTAAATAATACATGCCGACAGGATCTTTACAGTACACAGTCATTCACAGTTTCATAAAGATATAATGGCAGCATTACACTAAATGGCTTTTCTCCCTCTAATTAGCCACATTAGCATGCTAAGTGGCGATGTTATTGGAGTAAATTACATTTAATTGCTGTGGTTTATGGATTTAGCCTTTTATCTCTCGTGTCAAGCAAGCAGACGAGCTTAGCAAATAAGTCACGTTTTCTTGCTTTGACTTGCACCACCACTTATAATTAAGAAAAGATCTGAAAACTCAACAGTGAAACTTGACTTTTGAAGGGAAGCAGAAAAGACTGTGTCCCACCCCAGCTGTGGGCAGGGAGGCATCACGTCTCTCTCCGCCCGTGGAATGCAGCAGACATTCACATAAGTACCCCTCTGTCATCTTCCTCCCTCCACCCTTCACGGCATCTCTCCATTACTGCATCCATCTGCTTCTACACTCTTGAGAGTAAAAGACACACATCTTGTGAAGATGACTGTAGCCTCTCATCATCACACACATGATGATGACTTACATTAGTTCTCATTAGGAGCTCCTGATAAGCTTTACCAGCAACCCAGTTCCTCTCAAAGATATCAGTACACTGACACACACACACTGCCTGTGTGGAAGCTTCTCCTGTGCTCTGTGTTTGGGGAGCTCATGGAATGGGATATTTCTGGGGTGTGGGTCAGGGACATGGAGGTGCCAGCATGAAAAAGAAAACTGCCAATGCAGTTCTGTCATTCATTAACACCCACCGCTGATAACATCTGCTGGATAACCGTGAGGAGAAGGAACAGAGGAACATTACAAGCATTGTATGATGACTGGAGAGAGTAGAGTTAGTTATAAGAGCTCTTCAGTGTTTTCAGCTATGAAAATGATGTCTAAAAGATGTTTAAGCATATCAAATATATTATACATTTAAATGAGTTGAATTTGTGGTATTCTAAACCCTTCATTTTCCATCTGTCCTTTTCTTCAAATAGTTGTGTTGTAGTTATCTTCTGTTTAGTGAACTTTATAATCACTGAACTGATGACAATCTTACTATCGCTAGTGTGTTTCTTTACACGGTTAGATAACACGAGGTCATGAAGCTTGCATCGTAACAGTCACGTGTGCTTTGAGGTGGTGCATCACTTCCTGTGCAGTGATATGTCAGTACACACTTGTTCCTGATGCTGTTTACACTATAGGTTTCAGTTAGGTTCAGATGTGCCCTCATTCTATCAGTGTTTCATTGTCACGTCCGTCTTTTGAGCACCCGCACCATCATGAGCCTGGGCCAGCAGGGATCTGATCCCAGATCAGTCTAGCTTCCTTCCATCTGGATCTTCTGTGTGATGCCAGAAGGCTTCAGGAAATTGAATGATGGATGTAATAGGTGATGCACATCATTAGGCATGTGTTATTGTTTGTGAAAACAAGTCTGGCAGATAGTGTTGATTAGTATGTGATGGACTGCAGCTGTACTTAGAGTGCATATAGGTTTTGGACTAATATTTTTATAAATGTGTGTATTTTATACATGAGCCAGCCAAATGAAATGAATGTTTGTTAAGCGCTGCTTTATCATTTCAGTTATTCAACAATTGTTTATTAATAGCTTTTATTAGTATTGGTGTTTGGTTATTGTTCAGTTGAGTCTGGCTGTGCATTCATTCATCTGCATGATTATCTCATTCAGGTTTGAGACACCAACTCATTCTTCGCTCGCCTAATGGCTTAGACAATAATTACAAAACTGAATTAAATGACCAGGAGGGAATAGAGGGGGATTTACCCTCCCATCAGGGCCCTTGTGTGCTGCTTTTCAGCCAGAAGAGGCTGTTTCTGTTTCACACACACACACACACACACACACACACACACACACACACACGCACTTGAATGCAGTTACACACTAGATTACTAGGAAAGTTGTCAGTGACATCTACACAGAGAGCTGCCAGAGCTGTTGTTGTTCTGTTTCACAAGCACATCATTTTACAAGTGAACTTTTTAAAGTGAAAACTGTCATTTGCAAAACACTTTGTGAGAGCCGTGCTTTGTTCTTGAGCTTGTAATTTGTGGCGTGCTCACAGCGGGCAGGTTATTTTTTGTGCAGATGAAGAATGGTGTGTCAGAGGCTTGTGAATGTGAGATAAATGTCAGAGCAGAAGTTGTGGAGCTGGTGAGAGAGGAATCTGAGAGTGTGTGATTATTTCTCATCTGCTGGGGAAGGAGACAGCAGAGAGGCGGAATGTGAAGAATGGAATATGACATCAACCTGCAAAGAGAATCAGATACATCATCACTGCCAATGTCCCAGCATTGACTCAAACAAACCTAACAAAGATACTGTGCAGCCGAAAGAGAGAGAGAGAGTATCAGTGTATGAGAGCAGAAACGGAAGAAAGTTAGGGGTGGACAACTTCGTTACATTCATTACGTTACATTCATACATCAAACATCATGGGTGACGTGTGTGTTTGTATGGGACACGTGTAAAAAAACCTTTTACAGCATCTTTACTGGTTCTTCTGAGATTCTCACTGTGTTCTTAAAAGTGGACTTGGATCCACACAAGAACTGCTGATATTTGCTGAGCAGGATGTTTCTCTCCTGCTGCTCTGATCTTTCTCTGAAGCAGGAATGTTTTTGGCAACTAATCCCATATTGCAGCTTAAAAGTTTGTTTCATGCAGCTCTGAAAGAGACAAATCCAGCCTCCAAGAACTGAGCAAAGAAGCAACGTGGGGTCACAGACTTCTGTAATTCATGTGCTGTCATGTACATGACAGGAACTTTGTGGTGCTTTTAACACTGATGTCAATCTAACAGAGAGAAGTCTTCATTTACTGTGAACAGATGTATCAAGACGTTTTGCTGAGTTTGCTGAGTATGTTGACTGTTAAATTCAAATTAAACTAGCAGGCAGTCATATTTCCCCAAAAAGAAATAGTTATAATCATACAGAAAGAATACAGCACTCAGTGTGAGCAACCGTAGTGATCTTTGGCTTCTGACAAAGATGTTTAGCTGGAGTAAACATGTATTTATGAAGTTAATCTGTTCGTCCCCTCTGCGATTCTGAGATCTCTCTCTTAGAGGTTCTGAGGCCTTTTTGTGGCACTTTGTCTATCGAGCTGTTCACTGTATCCGTGAAAGTGAAGTGTCTTTGATTTTCTGTCTCCGTTTCTCTGTCCTGATAATCATTCATTTGTCTGACCCTGTTGTTTAGCCCACTTTTTATTTCTGAAGGTGAGACAACACTGACACTGATGGGAGGAAATATTTACAGCAGTGTGTGTGCGTCTATGTTTCAGCATGTTGTTCACTGCAGTATCTGCTGTAATGCTGCTGTGTATCTGTGTGCAGGTTTTGAGTTACTGTATCAGCCGGAGGTGGTTCGTCTCTATCTGTCTCTGCTTACAGAAAGTCAAAACTGTAACACTCTAGAAGCTGCAGCCGGAGCGCTGCAGAACCTCAGCGCTGGACAGTGGACAGTAAGTGAATGAGGACTCGGCTAACAAAGAGCATAAGTTTTCTCAAGTTATCAAACATTCTTTCAGTAATGTTAGTAGAACTTCTTTTAATGTTATATATTGTCAAATATCATCAAACATTTTGGTGGAATGTTTTAAAAAGTTACAGAATTTAAAAATGTTTGAATGTTACAATGTCTGAAAACTGGACATCTTTAACGTTCTTAGAATGTTCAAAATAATTTTTTTTTGTATTTTTATTACTTAAGGGCAATGTTTAGTCTACAATTGTTAACTGGGGATGTACTAGCCGTACGGTGGGAATCTTGAAAAAGCTCCAGAACCTGATTCATTTCATGACGTCCGATTCTGCTAGATGCTTCTGGAAAGTTTAAAATATCATAAAACAGGAATCTTCACATCTTATATGCCAGTTCCATCATTTAAGGACAAGCAAGACTCTGATTGGCCTGCTGGCATGCATTATTTAAATCCATTCCACTCTGAAAGTAAAGAACACACACAGATAAACTGTGTTTCACTTTGTGTCAGTTTACAATGCTCTTCCCATCAGAGCACCTCGTCTCCTCTGAGCAGGATGCTGGTGTTCTGCAGTGGCAGGCGGGCACTCGCTTATGTGTGTCTTTTCTAAAGAAGGATTTGAAGTGTGTTTTTCTGTAGATTTAATGATTTAAAAGAAGGGATTAATGTATTGACTGCAGGTGGATTGATGGTTTCATACAGAATGTTTTTTTATTTCTACAGTGGTCAAACTACATCCGGGTAACAGTGCGTAAGGAGAAAGGTCTGCCCATCCTCGTGGAGTTGCTGCGCTCTGACTCTGATAAGGTGGTGCGAGCGGTGGCCATCGCGCTGAGAAATCTGTCCATCGACCGCCGCAACAGAGACCTTATAGGCAAGAGAAACATATCCAAGCTTACTGCTGAGTGCTGTGTAAAGCTGTAATCCGTAATCATTTGTTCTTCTGATGAATGCAAAAGGAGAATAAAAGGATAAAAAAAGTTTTTATTCTTTTAATTTTATCAGAAGACAGTTAAAGTTGGTGATGGTTAATGAACCATCAGAATGTTTAAAAATTTATGAATACAAATCTGCTACAAACACTCTCCTCAGGGAGTTACGCCATGAGGGACTTGGTTAGTAACCTGCCCAGTGGTCAGCAGCGACCGGCCAAGAATCTGGAGGAGGACACGGTGGTGGCTGTTCTCAACACCATCCATGAAATCATCAGTGACAGCTCTGAAAACACTCGATCTCTCATCACCGCTCAAGCTATCGACAGACTCGTGGCCATCAACAGAACCAGGTAGGAAGTAGATGAAGAACAGACAGAGATGAGGATTAAGGACAGAGTCTGGTCTGATCCCAAGCAGGTTGCTGTATGTTCACACCACAAGTGCACATCTCAATTTTCTGCTCTTTTCTTTGTTTAATGAAGTTTAGTGACTCTAAACAGACTGATCACCATGTGCTGCCATTGTGTTTTAGATACACAATAATTCAATTCTGCTTTTACTGAAACAGCATACAGGTTTAAAATGACTGTCGAATTTTAATTTTTAACTATTCATTTGAGACTTGTAGCTCTGCACACAATGCACTTAACAGGTTTTTGATATGTGGTTTGGTTCCACCTTCACTCACGTAGATAAACAGCAATAACTACTGTGTGAAAGTGCATCATTTTTATCAACAAGTGTCTTCATTAATATCTGCATGTGAAAAACAGAATATTAAATCAAGTTCTGCAGCTATTAAAAGCAGCACAGATCTCCAGAGAAAAAGTCATATGTTAAACAAACTTCCTCAAACCTATCTACATGTGACCTCGTTTAAAACATCACATCATTTGTGATTTTTCTCCAAAACTAAATATTGATTCTGAGAGAATGACTTTTAAAACAGGTCATGCCTGACTGGAGAGTGGCTGCACAGCCACCTTCTCTCTTTGACTCTGGAGTCTTTGAAGTTTTAGCTAATTAAGTGAGGATCACAGAGAAAGATAATGAAGTCAAATGAGGGCAGTCTGTGGCCACAGGGGTTGGAGATTTGAGCTGTGGTGACTTCAGGTCGGGTGGGGAGTTATTCCACACAGCTTTGGATTCCTCATAACATGTTAATCTCCTGCAGCCAGTCAGCAAGGGAGACCAAAGCTGCTTTCCACATTCTGCAGACGGTTTGGAGCTATAAGGAGCTGAGAAATGCCTTGATCAAGGACGGCTGGAGCAAAACACATTTTCAGGTGGACCAGAGCACATTTTGTCTTTCTCATTTTACCTTAGAATAAATACTACATATACAGGATCATATTTTGCATAAAGAAAACGAAGTTTCAAGTTCAATTTACAACATTTCAGTTTAAATCCCCCCCCATTATTCAGTCACTGTATTACAGTAATGGAAATAGACTTCTGTGCAGTCACATGTTCTGAAGCCTTCTGTGGGTCTTGATTGTTTTCAGCCTATGGCAACCAGCACTCCCAAAGGGTCCAAGAGCTGCAAGCCAAACTATGATGACACCACACTGCCCTTGATGGAGAAGAACCAAGGTTAGTGTAAGACTGCAAACAGAGATCATTTTGGGTGCTCAGGGGACCTCTGTAAGTTCAGGGACACTGAGGTGAGCACATCTCATAAATTCTAACCACTTTCTGTGCTGGATCTCTCACCCCTGCTGCTTAGCTGATGTGTGCGGCTCTTCTCATCTCTTGTGCTATAATTGGTAATTGGAATGATCTGTGAGAATCAGACAGCAGATTATTAAAGCAGCTCACTATTCATTGGCTCTCAAGTAAAATTAAGGAAAATTACTGCAGTGTTGCTGTTAAGAGCGTCATGCGTCCAGCCAAGCACAACAAATCTCATTGAGCGAGGAGGTACCATGACAGCTTCAGCTTCTTCTTTCCCTTTACTGATGTTATTACTGTGGTTAGTATGGATGCTGATCACATCCATCAGTCCTACTTCATGCCCTGATCGTCTACATATGACAGAAAGTCTTTTAAAATTAGATTCTAAAGCAATTTGATGTAAAGTGATATCAGCTTAAAGAAATGTTTTGATTCAATACAAGTTAAGCTCTATCGGCAGCATGTGTGATATGCAGTCAGTAAACCAATAAGTAGGCTACACTATAGGGAACTTGGGCCCCTCCATGTCAAACAAGTGTAGTTAATGATTCTATCAGGATGTAAAGAGACTTTCAACCAGCATAACAACAAATGTTTCTGGACAAACCCTGCCTTTAAAACCACAGGCAATCATTTTGACTCCCCCCTCAGGTTGCCAAAATAAACAGAAATTGTAGTTTTACCACATGTAAATAGTTCAACGATTTTCTTTCAAAGATCTTATATTAATACATGAATACATAATGCATAATATCTGTGAGGACAGTGTTAGTCTTAAATTTCAGAGTAATTTAATTCAAACTGTCGTTGATTTTCTGTTTCCAGACAGTTTCATTTTGAAGCTGTCTGCACAACCCCTCTTTTAATAAGACTGCAGTCTGCAGCGTAACATGTTTGTTGTGTCTGAGAGTCACAGGAAATCTGAACAAAAGCAACATTGCATGCGCACTGCACTTCATTATAGCGCCGTCTCTCTGATCTTCTCTGCACACCACCGTCTCTGAGTCAGATTGACAGTAATTGGACAGAGGCTGGAGATGAGGTGCTGCTTGAGTGGGTTAAAGAAACGTTCTGTCTGCACGTACACAAACCAGCACACAGCTCACACACTTCACAAACATCTCTGCTGGAAACACAGGAGCTGAAGAGAGAACACAGCACAAACAAGAAGGTTGAGAGATGTGACTGAGCCATGCTGAGGGTGTTAACACACTCCATGATAACATCATAACTTGTAACTCTCTCTCTCTCTCTCTCTCTCTCTCTCTCTCTCTTTAGATGGCTATTCAACAATTGACCAGAGAGATAAGGACCTCAAGTACAAAAGCAACGACAGCTCGTCTGACCTGCAAGAACGAGAGCCATTAAAGGTCAGATCAGAAGTCAGTTGTCAGACACGGGTGTCTCTCCTGCTGTAGTGCAGTAATAAACTCAGTATTAGATACTGAGGGAAACAGGAGCTAAAACGTTATATAAACATTGCTTAGTGCTCATTTTCCAGACACATTAGCTTTGACCAACCCTAAGTTACCTATCTAGACAGCATTTGAAGGCAACATAGACACAACATGTTGGCTGTTCCAGACAGTAGGTAGAGTTATTGTGTCACCTCTTTTATAAACAGTATATTTCTGAAATAGTTCTTTATATACAGATACTGTATATATAGACGTTCCCTCAGTTGGCTGTTAACCTCACGTGGTGCTTGAACTGATAATAAAAAGTCACTGTGATTTACAGTCATTCATGTGGAGCTGATAAGGAAGCTGTATAGAGTCTGTATATCTCATGTTCTCTTATTCTCCTTTGACTTTTAATGGAGTCTAAACAGACATGTACGTCATCACTTTACACTAGTGCGCCATCTAGTGTTTGAGATTATTTTAATTGTATTTTTGTGATGTGCCCTCTAGTGTCAGTTGTTGGTACAGCTGTTAATCCCGCTTGTACGCTCGAGTATCACGCCAACCAAAGTTTTGTTGTTTCTCTCCACGTTTAACAGCTCAGTTTTGCATGTGTTTGGTTAAATGTTTCTCACTGTTATTTCCCCCTGAGCTTCCTCATTGTGAGGACTAACTCTGGCTCTTTGTGTCTGTGTGTTTGAGCTGTTGGTTTGCTGATTTCACATCCTCTCTCGCTGCTCCAGAATGACACTATAAACAGGCAGCACTACATCAGGAGTAACAGGCCAGCGGTCAGTCTGGTGGAGGCGTGTGAGGTTAAATCTCAGCCTGTTGACTCCTGGGTCTAGATGCATGCAGGGTAGGTCTTCTGTTTTGACCTGGATGTTTTATTTTGTAGTTTTGTTTTGCTTCACCTGTTTATGAAATAACACCCACCCTTCATTACTGTTGGCTCGGTCTAACCCTGAGAAATGTATTGTGTGAACTATCAGTGCATGTTTCAATCACCTGGAAAACAAATGATCTTTTCATCTCCTCTTTGGTGATGATGCTTTATGAAGGGATTGCGATACAGAAGAATAAGACTGCATCTGTGCATGCAGGAGATATTTTAGGACCTCAAACACAAATTAAAGGAATAACAGAAATAAAAATGTTGTTATTGTTTATTTACCTTCCAAAACGGAATGTCGGGGGGCTATTTTCCATACAATTAACAGGGCTGTATGATCTATAGGATAGCTTTGTGTAAAGAACAGACCAAATTCTGAGACAGTTGTACAAAAGTGTTTCACTGCATTGCTGTGTATGTGACCAATAAAACATGAGAAATCTGCTCATCATCCTCACATTCTTTATCTCATACATATCTTGCAGGAAATCAGTGAGATATACAAGGAAAATTTAACAGGTCTTATAGATGCATATGGATCCATCTGTTTGTATACTGATATAACAATCGTCTGTCATTAACATGCTGTGCAGTTTGTAAACATTGTTTAGCATGTCTTTAATGAGATCAGATCTGTGTTCTTTGACATTCAGCTCATGTTGATTCAGATGTCTGTGTGATGTGGTCTGATGTCTCTGGCTTTCCTGCTGTCTCTGCTCCAGGCTTAGCTAGCAGCAGGGTAAAGTCTCCACCACACAAGCCACCACTGCCATTAACCACAGAACTCGGCGTGATGTGGACTCATCCGAAGATTTTTGCCTAAAAAAGACAGAAAGAATCGTTCAATGTTTAGAGAAAAGAACAGAAAAAACTGTTTGAAAAAAAACTACCACTTCTCATATGTACATTCCCACTGGACAAAGTAAATCCAGACCAGAGGACCTGCTGTTGTGGAGCTGGAGTGATGGATACATTTGAGTGTACAAGACATGATGTCACAGACGTGGATTAGATAGAAACTGGGAACGAGGATTTTGAAAAAGCAAAACATTTTTATGTCAAAACAAAAAATACAATTTTGTCTGTTACTTTTGTTGTATGTACCTGCTTGTTTGTGGATTTATATTTTCCCCAGAAGTTCAGTGAATTTTCACTTTGTAGAGTGTTATTTAATGTGTGAGTTCAGAGAAGGAAAATGAAAGCGTTTTGTTAATTATAATGGTTTGAGGGCACATTAGATGTCTGGCGGTTCTATATTGAGATACACGATTTTGTTTTCTGTTTGCTGGCTTTATAAAGATGCCATGTCACTGTTTTTTTCTCACTGAAAACTTCAGACAGACGTCTGCACAGAAATCAAAGCAGAGTGAGATTAGCCCTGCTGATCCTGAGGCATGCTGGGTAATACTGACACTTATCAGCTATTGGTCAATTTTTTTTTTGACGAGGAAATAAATTGTGGGATTGAAGGAGAGTAGAGGATTTACTTGCTTCTGTTGTCATAAAAGTAGAGTTTAAAGCATTTTCTATTTTTCTTTTCTATCTTCTGTATGCATTGATAAATGTGAATTCATAACAATTTGTTCAAAGCACCTTTAGTATTTCATTAAGCATGACCATGTTTATATAAATAGATAATGTAATAAAAAAGATAATTAGTTTAATGAAATGTGCATCATACACTGTAGTCATTGTCTATTTATATTTTGTATATTTATATTTTTTTGTCCTCTTTCTCTTTTTTAATGCAAGCATTTAGTGGATGTTTTTTTTCTCAATTTAAAGACATTATCAAATGATTCTCAAATCTGAAGTGGATCTGGTTGGTTGCCAGATTGTACATGTTCATCAGGAGAAACAGAGCAGGAAAGAGAAGAGGAATCAGGGATAGACACTCTTCTTAGGTGTGAGAAGTTATGCAAGACAAAGTACATTTACATCAAAAACGTGTCACTTGATAATCATGAAGTCAAGCCTAATTGTTGTGTTTTATTATTTTCTAATATTAATTCCATGTCATTGTTAACTGTACATTTCATAATGGACACTTACAGGTAACTTTTTATTTTCTGTAGAGATGAAAACAGTTTAAAACTTTTTTTCTCTACAAACGGACATAGCAAGCAGGAGGAGAAACTATTTTGTTTTCTTCTGGACAGTTTCCTCTTGATATGAGGCAAGCAGCATGTGTCTGTTATCATCTTTAATGTGACTGTATAACTGTCTATAGCAGGGTTTTTATCATAGAGTTTTAACAGACAATTCCAATAACAAAATGTGTAGTGTGTTTATTCATTTCTGACTGTTCCTGGCTGCCTTTTTGCAGAATACAACCAAAGGATTTTGGTAGTGTGTTGTACAGGTTCTCAAAGTGTGAATCTGCATCAGATTGTATATTTATAGAAAAAAACGATGTTAAAATGGAATCACGAGAAACATACCTGTAGATGTAACTCAAAACATCAGAATCCAACACGTGTACAACGTAGCAAATGTGTTTATAACTGTCATGTGCCTTAACCTTTTTCATGTTAGATAATTGCTCCTCTTTCTCTTTCTTCATACAGACACACACACATTTCCCCTCTGTTTCCTCCCATTTCTACTGTGTATTCTCAGTGTTGTCTTTACTGCTGGTGGGTTTTGCCTTTTATTATAAACTTTTAGAAGATGGAGACATTTAAAGGGTTTGATTATATAGTTGTTAATGCTTTTCCTAGTGCTTAAAATCAAAGCCACAGAATGTATTCATAATTTTACTAATATTCAGAAGAGAGAATTGCTCTGGTTATGTACAGGTTTGTAGAGTGTCACTTTGTAGAGTGTCACTTTTGGTGTGTTTTCAATAAATCATGCATAAAATGAGTGTGTCCTGTTTAGTGTGATGCTCACAATTTTATAAATGACAAAACTGTAACCCAAGATCAGCTATCTTACCTTGGTATTGTCCCATAATTGATTCTGTTGTCTTTTTCTTATCTAGTTCTCATCCCTTACAGAAAAGACAAGAATCACCACGTTTCCCGTTGGAATTCACATGAGATTCACACAAAACTTCCACACACTTCACATACCCCATGTTTTTGCACGTGTGAAGTTCATGTGTCTTTCTGTGAGGGATAGACTGATGTGGTGGCTTCTTATAAAGTCTGTGTCAGGAGAGTGAGGAGTCTGAGCCTCAGTGCTGCAGGGATGCAGACCCTCTGAGTGGCATTAGTGATGAAGAACACATGATATTCACAATTAATGACTCGAAGTCCTCGGTTTTCTCTCACTCATACAGTTTTAACACATCGGATTTTGTAAGTGTTTTACAATAAACACAATAAATGCAGGCGATGATATAAAACGAAACATTGATGTTATACATTGAAATATCATGAACCTGAATATAGAATAACATTACACATACAGTGAACCTGAATAAATCCATGTGCGGTGTCCTGATGAACATCTGTCAGATGTTCATCAAAACACTATATTCCCCATATCATCTAATGGAGAACCATTTCCATGGAACAAAATAGACTTCCAGACACGGTCTTACCTCTTCATTACAGTCTTCTCATCCACCCCAACCTCACAACGTTAGACTTCACAGGATTTGTGAAGATCCAAATTCAGGTACTTGAAAACACCACCCTACTAAACCATCATACTACACAGCAAAGATCTCCAGATCTCACAGGCAAAGCTCCTGGATTTAGATGATGTACGGCCCCTAAAAGTGCTGACGTACCCTTCATACCAGCATATTGCTCTCGTTTCTCATCACCTGTTGCTCAGAGTAAGGAGACGTGTTCATCTGAAGTTTGCCGCCAACCTCTCTGAGAGCTTCCATGGGTTTTACAAAATCACACACCGCACCAGCAAGGGAGAAGTTAGGTGAGTCTTTATACATTTGAAATGGCCCTGAAGTCTCATGTGATTTTGTGAGAAAAATACACATCTGATGTTGTGGTGTTTCAGTTCTCAGGGTCGTGGCCTCCACACAGTTTGAGCCGACCAGCGCCTGAGCCACCTTTCCCAGTTTTGATGAACCTGCCTTCAAAGCTAACTTTTCTGTGCAGATTCGCAGAGAAGCAAGTCATATTTCCCTCTCAAATATGCCCAAGGTGCTGTAATGTCCATAAATCCTGTGTTAATCTATCTTACTGTCATTAATTTAAATCTTGACTTAAAGCTGCAATCTGAAACTTTTTGCCTCTCTGCCGCCATCTCTGTTCAAACCATAAAACTGCAGGTGACTATGTATGTTAAATTAATGCCAAACTGACACTTCCTGTGAAATCAGACCGACAGCTCAGATGTTAAATCATTATTATACACTTACTGTTGTGAATCAGAGTAAGATAAGGAGATCTTGTTGAACACTGAACTGTCATGTACTTGCTGGATAACAGATGTTTGTTCATTTTTAACCCAAAAAATGTTACGGATTGCAGCTTTAATCATAATTCAGTAAACACTGTTTTCATGCCATGAGAAAAGCCCTGTTAAGACAATTCTCTTTTCTTTATTCCAGCTGAGAACATTAAAGCTTCCAAATGAAATCCATTAAAGCGTCTGTTTGAGGACCAGTTCGATGAGACAGTGAAGATGAGCACATACCTGGTGGCCTTCATTGTCTCTGACTTCCTGTCTATCAGCAAGACCAGTCAGCGTGGAGTCTTCCACCCTGTTAACACGGCTACACAGCTCTTCAACCAATGGAGGGAGTCCAACGGAAATATGAGGTCAGAGGTCATCTTTAAAGATGGATGCTTGTATCATTGTTTTTATTTTTCCATTGTTTATGCAGTTACCATTAAAGGCAGGGTAGGCAATTTGTTCCATAAACACACTAGAAAGTCTCTTCACATCCTGATAGCAATCACTAAGTGCTCTAAATCAATATATTATATTCTGTTAAAGGCACTGGACCATAAAATGTTCATCCAATCATTGCATTCGATTCAGATGCAATGATAGGATGTCCTGCTTGCCTGTCAAACTATGTATGTGTTCATGTGTTGAAGGGGGTGTGGCTTTGGAGAGCTCTGTAAAGGGAGGGGAGGATCTTATGCTTTCAAAGCTAGATTGCTTTTGCAAGCCTCTCCTACATTTAAGCAGATAAAGAAACCTTTGACAAGTGAAAACAGGCTGGTGTTAATTTCTCTCTTTTTGCTAGTGACAAATTCTGGCTGGATTTGTTCTTTCATCCTACAGTCTTCCTAATGATGTTACCATGGCTGTGTTTTCGAAGAGGGCTGGAAGTTCCTGTTTGAGAAGTATAAGGAGTCCATGTACATCTCTATGAAGAGCAGGATCCAAATGGCCCTCACGACCAGCCCTCTCGATCACAAGTTAAAATGGTGGGATGTTCTACAATAATACTTCATCCTAGAAGAGAAGGAATAAATCACTGCATGTCACCTCTTATTTCTCTCAGGATGATGGATCAAAGTTTGATAGAAGAGCTGATCAAAACTCAAGCTCAGTCAGTAACAATCCTAAGGCCTTCAAACACGCGTGGGACTTCTTACAAGCTAACTGGAGTTGATATGAGATTCTGTGGAGATATATGGTGATATACTATCAGATATATGTTCTTGGCTGTTATTTCATGTTATTCACATCTTTGGCTGTAGGTTTGATCTTGGCTCACCCTCCATAGCACACATGGTACACACCAATCAGTATTCAACCAGAGAAATGCTGGCGGAGGTATATAATAAAGTGTGTTGAATCAAGGGAAACCCAGCTAACAATTTTGAACGTTTCCCTTATGCTTCTATTACGTAACAAAAACGTTATTTTGAAAGATCTGTAGTGTTTTTAAAACGTTCCACTAACAACTTAAGAAAAATGTTTTTGATATGTTTTATATATATAGTTAAAAACATTTTACTAATGTTACTGCAAAAATGTTTTCAGCCAACATTGAGAATGTTCTCTGTTATCTGGGAAAAGGTTGTTTTTATTAGAAACCCAGATAGTAACCTTTATAGTAACCTATAAAACAGTTTCTGATCATGTGGATTTAAAACTTCTTTCAAGATCTTTGTCAACATTTGGTGTGTCCTCTGGTCTGTCAGGTTCACCGTTTCTTTGGTTCCCTGCGTGCTGAAACAGGAGCAGAACTGAGATGTGTTCAGCAGGCTGTGGAGAACATTGAAGAGAACATTCACTGGATGGACAAGAACCTTCCGCTGCTGCAGGCCTGGCTGCACAAACACTTCCACCCGCACATGAATTCAGAACTCTGAGGTGTTTTAACTCAAACATAATAGAAAATGTACAAGAATGTTGATGCGCTCCACTGTTGGGCTGCCAGTGTGTGAAAATCATGATTTTGTGCATACTGGTTAAATATTTTTGAAGGTAAAATTAAAGGTTTTCTTCTGTCTTTAATAATGAACTTTAATTCTTAAGCAAGTGGTTCAAATAGCATGTTATCTGATTTTGTTTGATTATTTCATTGGGTACCTTTTTTTGCCCTTACATATATAATAATGATTAGATTTTTGTTTACGTAAAGGTGTTTATGTAAAAACAAAACTTTCATACCAGCAAATTTAGGAAAATGTCGAATTAGTTTAGTGTAGTTGTCGTGTTATTATAACGCATCTTATGTTCTTCAAGTTATAAACACAATGCTGGGTTTGTGTGTCAGTAATATGTCCCCTGGTAAAAGATGTGAACATTAGTTCTGTGCTGTGGGAAGCACTAGATTGAACCCATAAAAGAAACATTAGCATGTTAAATCTCATTTTTGGTCTGACCCTTTAATAACCATCTGTTTAAACAAACTCAAAAGCAGACACATGGGAACTGTATCACTTTTACTTTTATATACACAAATAGAAATACAAAATGCACTGCACATTTCATGGTAGATTCATTGATCAACAACATCTGCCTATCCCATTAAAATTGTCCAACATTTTAATAATCATAAAAAACTAAACGAGAATTTCTTCCTTACATAGCTACAGTTCACACCCAGTGTGTGCTGAGAAAGAAATGGATTGTTTTCCTGGTGATGCATTTTATATTAAAAAAATACAAGTACAACATAGAAAAAACATTAATATAACAAACATCATTATCTAGAATTTATCTGCTAGGAGTTTACGAAATACTAACAGTCTTTAAACAATTAGACTTGAACAAGCAAAAACATAATGTTTCATAGAAGTGGTCACAGTCCTGGTCATATTTAAGATACTCCTAGAATTCACGAAAATGAAGCGAAACAGCAAAATATAAGAGCTAGGAGGAAACATAATCCAGTATTAAAAAAAAAATACTTCAAAAGTACCACAATATGTTGATCAAGTTAATCTGGCTCAAAGGCAGAAACCTGTCTATATGAAACAGCAGCCACACATTCCTTGATTTGAATACAGTGATAAAGAAATACAGATGAAGTCCCTGACTAAACCATCAGGTTATAGCATGTCTCCGGTGAGTTTCCTGTACCAGTCCTTACACTCTGTGATCATAGTCACTCACTCTTCTTTTGATAAGAGAGAGTTTCGCCTTCAGCTGTTTACACTTTTTCTTCTTTACCTGATATTCTGGAGACTGTGAGAAAGAAAGATAACAGGTCATCATTTACAACAGTTCCTCGTAGACCAAATCCATCTGTAACCCCAGTTCTTGCACAAATATTCAGCTGAAATGTTATGAAAGAAATTAAATCATTTACCCTCTTCAAGCTTTTGAGGCGGTTGTATACGTCCAAGGCGTCCTTTTTGAAAAATAAAAAGCAAAAGTGATCTAACAAAAAATGACAGTCATCTGTCTCACTTAAAATACTGTAAAACTGTAAAAACATGTTTTATTGTACGGCAAGACTTTTCTCTTGTGGAATCAAGGGACAGTGAGCAGAATGAAAACTCAGAGGGCCAAAGATCATGTGCAGGAATGAATGAGGAAGAACCTTAAGAGATGGATTTTGAAAGAAAGAGGACGCAGGCTCACAGTCGACAGAAAGCTACACACCATGAACTGTGGGCTGCCTTCCTGCAGGTTGTCCAGCTCTTTATCTGCATCCACCAGGCCCTGATTTATATCTTCTAACTCAGCCTGAAGATGCTTGTACTCCATGTGATCCCTGTCGAAATCTCTCTTGTATTGGAGCCTCACCTGCTCGCTGACGATGGGCGGATACTCACTGACAGAAACAGAGGGGCAAAGCTGTTAAATATACATGCCTTATCTACTTCCCCTCCCTGCTTTAATATGACCGTCTCTAACTCTAGTCATGAATTCTCCTCACCTGCCATAGTCTGTGTCCAGCTCATCTCCTGATTCTCCAGTGTCGTAGTCCCTCAGTTTGCCCTTCAGTCCACTCAAAGAGCTTGACAGGTCAGAACTGCTGTGGAAAAAGCAAATTGTTAAGAACGTTAATAGAACCCTTTGTTAATAAACTGGGTCTATTAATGTTACATATGTGATTTCATAATGAGGTTTATTCTCACAACAACAGATAATAGTTTTGTAGTGACAAAAGTTTCAGTCAGTGCACATAATAGGTGTGTGTTTGAAACTGGTTATTCGTGTTCATGTGACACAGCAAGTCCTGCTCAAACAGACGCAAGATTTTCTGCATTCCTGTGCAACCAAACTGAACTGAATCATAATAGCAACAAGGCTGAATAAGTGGCTAATATTTTTTGACCAATATCTTTGGAGATTTTATTTTTTGGCTATTAAAAACCCATATCATTTTGGGCCAAACTTACCTAAAGTTAAAACAATTAAAAATGAAAATGTGGACAGTTCTAGAACAATCAAGGCTACATAATGTTCCTGTAGTTTGTTTTGAGATGATCTACCTTGGAAGGTAAACTGGTTTATGAACCTCCTTCTTCTGCACAATTGGCTGTGAAACACCAACATAATCATTCCGGTCATGTACCAAAGTCTCTGGATCTCCAGACACATTATGAGCCTGTAAAACACAGACATTCCTGAGTCCATTTCTAGAAAGTTTAAAAAACATTATTCATTAGTTATTCAGTAAAGTCACATAATCCACACAGAAGCCAATAAAAGTACTTCATAATACTTCCAACTTCAAAATATCTAAATTAAAAAAGAATAAGCCATTACTATGGTGTCCATCAGCAAATCTGTATTAGAATTGCATAATTTCACACTGGACTGTTATCTAATCTTCTTCAGATGCTTAAGTCTGATTAAATTGGATGTGTGATTTTGTGACTCTTCTAGGAACACCATGAGAGAGTTCCGGGTCAGGTAATGAAAATATCACATGAATTGTGCTGATATGAAGGTAAAGTCACCAAGAAAAAGTTTTCAAGATGGTGTACATAGATGAGGTTCAGATTTGTGCAGTAAGTTGAACATTACAAATCAATCCGTAATCTTTTGTATTATACAGCTTACAGCACTACAGCTTTTCTGCAAAGTGTGTTTATGAATTTTGCACAAAAAGCTTTTTGTCCACAAGAAAATATACAATGAAAATATAAACATTTTATTGGCACATATAAAATACACATTGCTAAAATAAAAATGTATGTGGTATGGACAAATGGAAATAATTCCAAATGAAAAAAAATCCTTATTATTAAGATCAGCTTGCTTAGCTATATTCAAATGGTTGTCTGAGTTTTCCAGTCCCTGCATACATAAAGTCTCCTCAAGGCACAAGGCAGTATGTTTTACTCTGGGGATTATGTTCTAAGCACAGAATGTTGTATCTGCAGCGTGGCCTACTGGTTAGAGAGTCAGACTTATAACCCACTGCTCCAGATGTGTGTTTGCAGTGTGTGGTCATTACTCACTTCTAATGTGTGTGTAGTAACAGGATGAGTTAAATACAGAGGACAAGTTCTGAAAACTTTAAGACCTGCAAATCACGTCTCTCTACTGAAGCCAAAACGTGTACTACATCCATCTAAGTTTATTCTGAGGTCTTTTTTTCTGTTTTGGGGGTCTCTAACCCATTTTGGAGTTGCTGTCTTTCATGCTCTCCTTACTGCAGCTCTTCTGGTCTAGAAGACATTCAGCTGCTCTGTTTCTTCAGCACAGCCAGCCTTCTTTTTGTATGGTAAATAGTCTGGACAACAGTAGAGCCATGCAGAACCAGTTCCACTACTCCTGAAACTATCATAACGTAAAGACTGAAACTACTCTCACTTACATATTGTGTGAGCTGTGTGAAATTGTGAATGATATGAGATCAAAGACAACAGACTGACCGATTAACTCTAAATCACAGTCATGTTTTTTTGGTCTGACTATTACCGCCATTATTGAAAACATCAATTAATGGAGACTGAGGTCACTGAAGTGTTTCAAATTCATGTGACATTTTGGATCATATTAAGGCTTCCCAAAGAGTGAAAGTGCATGAGGACACAGCCAGAAACCTTCCACAGACAGATCTGAAACCTGCCACATCCTTCTTGAACCTGTGCATCTATATACACACAAACTGTGAGGCAATTACAGGTACCTAGCAACTTTTGAATAAGATGAAAATGACCTGTTGCTTCCAAATATAACAGTATACATCAAAAAGAATTTTGTAGTTTAGTAACAAGAATGCCTGAGTATTACAAACAGTATAAATTTAAGGAACGCATTATACTTGGTGATGAACCTACTCACCCATTCCCCAATGCCTTGAGACGCGAGTCCATCAGTGATGGTTTTAACATCATACCACAGAACTCGATCCCTGCCGTACCTCCTAATCTGCCCTCGGGTCTTCAACGCAAACACCAGAAGGATAATCAGGCCAACCACCACCAGGAACCCGAGAACAACTGCAATGGCCTTTTAAAACAGGAACAGAAACTTGAAATAACACTGCTGTGATGTGAATGTGGCATGAGGCATTTATACTGAAGCATCTCTAAGCTGTTTGTGATAAAACCTAAACCTGGACCAGGTTAAGATGCTCTACTTAACAACTTCAGGTCAGGATCACATTCTCACCTCTTCAGGCTCCACTACACAGTAGTGGTATAAGTACTGGTTCAGGAAGATGCCAGAGGCCTGCTCTTGATTCTGGTATTGTGCACACAGCTGCAGGATCTGACTATACATCATGGATCCAGATGTTTGAGCTGTGGGGTTCACGGCGACCAAGTACACAATGGTGGCTATAAGCATGAGCGCGGCCAGAATGGCACAAATAATGATGGAAGTCAGGTAGAGTGTAGGAGACTGTGCCGCGTTCTGCCTCGACACCACCAAGATGAAGATGATGAGCACGGCAATAAAGGTGATCGCCGCAATTGCAATGATGAAGGCTTTGCCTGATTTTGGATCCATGTACGTGCCTCCGCCATAGTAGCTTCCACCATACCCTCCATAGCCTCCAAGACCTCCGCTGTAGCTTCCTCCACCACCATAAGCACCACCACCATAGCTGCCCTGATAGCTACCATATCCCATCCCACTAAAGCCCCCAAGACCCATGGCGCTCGCGTCATAGTCCCACGCCAGCGTGGAGGCAACGCAGGCGAATATGGCCACACACATAATGATAATGATGATGCAAAGAATCTTCATGACACCGGGGGGTGAAGTCCAGCGGTAAAAGTGAAGCATTTCGTCAGGGTGGTAAGAACCTGTGCGATGAGATGGCCTGTGATGACTGAAACGAGAATGTTTGATAACGTAGGTAACAAGTAAACTAGTCAACAAGATCAATGCCATGAATGAATGGCACGGGACAGTGAGGCGTCGAAGGCAAAGTTGTTATAGTTAACTAACACTAACATTTCTGTTAACTGAGATCAAATAAAATACAGGCATAGATGTTGTTTAAAAAACTAAACGAACTTTAGAAAAGTTGCCTGAGCAATAAACCAAAGTGTAAGACAAGGCACTAAAAATTATTAACAGAAAATAAATAAAAACTAATATTATACAGAACTTATACAGGATATTAAAAATACATAAATAGTAAAAGGACAAAAGCACATAAGCACATGACTGAAATTAACATGAAAACTTAAACTAAAATAAACTTAAATTAAACTTAATTTATAAACTTAGTTTATAACTTAAAATAAACTAAAATATCACTAAAAACAAAACCGGCTGTCTGTACTAGTCAGTGTTTTGGACAAAGCTTACAAAAACGCAGTTATATACGCTGTGTAAGAGAAACGAACAGAGAAGAGGCTTCTTCTTTCTTTTTGTCAGTATATCAGCATGCTGTCTTGCGTTTATGATGACAGTCTCTGGTGATCAGTCACTGCTTCATGACAACAGCTTTACTGAGTATTCAGTCACTGTACTAAACTGAAGTTCATGACAACAGCTTTACTGAGTATTCAGTCACTGTACTAAACTGAAGTTCATGACAACAGCTTTACTGAGTATTCAGTCACTGTACTAAACTGAAGTTCAGGAGAAAGAGAAGTGAAACGACACTGATTCAGCTATTACACAAACTTCAGACACTGGGAACTCACTGTCTGCGGCCATGAGCCTGAGGGACACTCGCTCTTTTCTGCATGATGTCTGCCAAACAGCTTCACAACGTCGCCTGGGTTCAAATGAAAATAAAATGAAAACATCTGACGACACAGCGTGAAATCATGAAATGAAATGCACTGAAGAAACCCACTCAAAACTCAGACAGGCTCTAAACAAATGACGTCACAACACGAGAGACGATTATAAGCACATCCGTCTGAATGATGAGGCTTTATAATCACATACTCGCGCTTGTTACATTAAGAACGCAAATTCTACATTGAAGATTTCATTTATAAAACACTAAAACTACAATAAGAAGTAAAGCATCGCCCCTCCTCACCTCAGCCGTCAGTCAGCGGACGCGCTCGTACAGCGCGTTTATAAGCGCTCCTCTCAGAGACCCGCGAGGCCCCGCCCACTGACTGCGTCATCACTGACCCCGCCCACCGCTCCCACCTGCACAGGTGTAGCCCCGCCCACAGCGCGCTCGAGTTAAGGGTGTTAGCTGTAGTAAATGATCGTACAGAACTAATTACTATCATAACTAACTATACTCCACTACATTACTGCACGAGTCAGTAATCAGTCATAACATGTCATCCGAGATCATTCATATCACATTGATCATTATTTATTAGAGCTGTGTGACGCCTGCTTCACTAATACTACATCTGTATATAATAACATATCTGAGGAGCGTCTTCTGTTGTTCTGTTGTGTGACTCAAAACAGTAATATTGACAAATACAAAGACATCTGCTGTTTTAAAGTATTACTATGATTGTAGCTGTTTTAATCATCTAATCGTCTTTGTTGTTAAATGTTAGTACACAGAACATTCATTATTTATGAGGCACAAGGTTACATACATCTGGCATGAGTGCTTTTCTTTCTGGAGTCCACTGCAGCCTGTAACTTTACACATTTAAAGCCAGTTAAAGCATGGTTTACTGTAGAAGCGTTTTAACTGTGGTTTATGCCTCTAGATGTCTAAATATAACTCCTAATTTTTCATATGCAAGTATGTCATGGAAAACAACAATAAATGGCCTACAATGAGGGGGTACAACTATTTATTTTTCCATAATTAATGAAAAAGTATCAGACTCAGATTTGAAGGTAGAGTGATAATACAAAATTGAACAAAACACATAAATGGCTGTATAAAATGTATAAAAAATAAACTACACTAATCAACCTCCTAAACTACAAACTATAAATATTTCAAACATTCCAGGACTGTTACAGAGAAACTATTAGTTTCAACCTCCTCTTAGTTTCAACAAATAACACACTGAGGGCTATTGAGATTATATTCTTCATTAAACTACAGATCTTTTAACCATTAGGCAAGAGGCTCAAAAAATTCATTAAACTCTTCAATTAACTACTTCTAAAATATAGTATAAGCACGTTAAGAAATTATTTAAAAAATGATTCTGTTTCATGTCACCATCATGAACAAGAGAAATCTTTAGTACCTTCTCAGTGGATGTCCATTATGCTCTCACTGTGAATCGATCAAATTCAATGTGAAGTTATTTTTAAACCAATGCTGTGAGATGTAATGCGATTCTAAAAAGATAAACAATAACAACAATAATAATCTCTGAGACTGGACAGGTCACAATCATGATTTTTTTCTCAAAGACACTCTCTGAAGTTCACGATGAATGTAGAAGAGTTCTAGCTGTGACCATCGTTCCAGTCCATGACTTTGTCATACTCCTGGATTTTCTGCTTTATGTGAGCAAGTTTGTTCTTTAGATATTCACATCTCTCTCTTTTTTCCAGGAACGTTGGGTCCTGCAACCAGAAACAGGTCTATTATCTCTGGTGTGCTCTCCCACACAAACAGGAAGTATGTGTTCCAGTATTTCTGTTTCAGCTGATCATGGTACTCAGACACCCTGTCATTGTTTCTCTAGCATTAAAGAATGCAGAGAGGCTACAGGAAGATGACTGCATGAAACACTGGTAATTATTCCATCAAACTGAGACTTAAACAGAAAGCAAATTTAAAGAACACTTACAGTCTTTTTCCTTGCATACTCTTGAACAATGCTGCTGATTCTCTCTTGCTCCTATTGGAGAAAAGCCACAAGCTCAAAATCAATATCTTAATGCATTGTCCATCAATTTGAAATAAATATGCATTTAAATCAAAGGGTAATGAATCAGGATATACTATATATATATATATAAAGAGTAACAGTTATAATAAAGAGAGAGTACATAAATAACTGCAGCAAATTTTGAGTGATTTTAGACCTTGCAAGTTTCAAGTTCATTCAAAGCAAATAAGAACATTTACAAAACGATGCAAAATAGTGAGTGATCTTAGTTTAAAAGTGTCAAGATTTTATGCAAACTGTTTGTTTAACACCCAATCTAGAGTAAGCACAACAGATGTTGTTTTTACCATTTGACTGGCAGGCTGTTGCTGCAGGCCTCTCATCAGATTGTCCATTTCCTCAAACTTCTGTGTTAAGGCCTGAACCTCAGTATGTAGCTCTTTATATTCTGCATATTGATCATTAAACACGGCCTTGTATCGCTCCCTCTCCTCATCAGAGCAGATTGTGGGATATTTCCTGTGAACAGACATATGTTTTGTTTTATATCACATGGGGTGAGGGATGAAAATAAGGTAACAGTAGCAGTCCTCAACATGTTTGCTAGTTTCCAAACATCATGGACAGTGTAATTAGCAAAATATCCTGGAGCAATACAGTATTCTCTTGAAATACATTCTGTATTAAACTTGAGAAACTCACGCAATATAGTCTGCAATGACCACTGGTTTGGGAATATGCCCAGCAGGGATGTGACCCCTTAAAATCTCTGGTTCCATCATAACTGGAGGAACAGGTGTCGCACCATCTATAGACTCTGGAAGGGCTATTACTGGACCAGTCTGGACTGGTGCAGAGACACTGGAGCCCGGACCCATCTGTGTTTACAAAGGCTAGAGCTGGTCAGAATACAACAGCAGTTGTAGAATTTAAAACAACACCTTCAATCAAAATTTCCTGCTTACCATGGTTAGTGGAACTGCTGCTACTTTCATCTAGATAAGAATACAGTCAGAAGTCACACAAATTAGTTTTAGGAAAACAAACAAGTAAAGTTTTGAAATCTGAAGTTAGACATTTTTTATGAAAGCTGCAAGCCATAACTTTTGGGGGTAAAATAGAACAAAAATCAGTTATTGAGCAAGTACATAATCAGATCATTTACCTTACCATAGGTAAGGTAAGTTTATAATAGTGATTTATAATTTGAGATGTCGGAACATCCGTCTTACTTTCTTCAACTACATAGAGAAGTAATAAGTACAATTTTTTTTTAAAAAAAGATGGGGGTAGAGAGGCAAAAATAAAGATTGAGTTAATGACACATTTTATACATTACATACAAATATAAATATTATTAGTATTATTTAAAAGAACTACAGGTTTGAACTTTACATTTTGACCCAGTCTCTCTCTGCGCATCCTTGCTGCTTCATGTCTCCACAGCTTCAGGCATACGGCTGCACCCACCAGATACAATAGCATGTTAATAAACAGGAAGATGATGGCGGCAGTCTGCCCAGCCTCTGTTCGACAGAACCCTGCGTTGGGCCCGGCATTAAAGTGTGGGTAATAGCAGAGCCCTCCGCGAACTGTATCTCGCACATAGACTATTGCCCCTGCCAAGTAGAGGGCCGCTAATGCCAGATTAATCACACACTCCGTGATTGGCCACCAGTTTGAGTCGAGCAGAATGGTACGGTAATACATGGTCATTCCTAACACCACAAGAATCACGGTCACAATCCAGGCCAACCCAGCCACCACAATCACGAAAGGTGTCAATGGCCCTGAGTAGTACGCCCCACTTCCTCCATACATCCCACCCATTGATGCCCCCCCGTATACCCCTCCATATGTCTGATGCATAGAATAACCAAACATGTTGAACCACTCATTATCCTTGTGCACGTATGCGCAGACGCAGGCAAACACGGCACCCCCCAGAAGCAGCTCCACGCAGCCCAGAATGCGCAGAAGTCCCGCCCAGGACTTCATGTATGCATAGCGCTGATTGTAATCCTCCACCTTCTCGCTGTAGGTCATCGCCGTCCGCAGAGATCGTCCAGAAACTGATTCTCCTGGCTCCCCTAATAACATCGCCTGCTCTTTTCTTGAAGCGTAGCTGCCACCAGATCCCCCATAAGGATCCAGGTAGGAGCTGGGGGCTGTGGGTGACGGTGCCCGCGAGTGTGGCGGGGAACATGGGACGCCCTCAGTAGTGCTGTTTTCCAGTGGTGGTGAAAAGGGCCATTTTATGCTTCCTCTGTTGCTGCTGCCCCTGAAAAAGTTCTTCACAGAGTCGGGAATGAAACGTCGGATGGGTTTAATGTCCATGGCATCATCCACCTGGTCTTCAGCATCACTGGGGTAGAAATCGGGGCCAACTGGAGGGTTGTCTGGGATTGGAGGAGGTGGTGGTGGGAAAGAGTCATAGCTGGATGCTGGAAACCCACCACCCAGAGGATAAGGAACCTCCTGGCCCCACGGCAGTGAACCAACAGGCACCTGGTCATAGTGAGGCATATTTCTGACCCGATCAAAGTGGGATGCCGACCCGTTTCCAGCCGACATGTGAATGGTTTTCTGTCCTAGCAGCTGAGAAAAACTGAGGGCCAAAAACATTTCACTCATTATTCATAACTTATGATGTCACATATTAACTTGCACTTCTTAAATGAAGACAGAAAACAAAATGACACGTTTTATATAAACCAGCACTACAGACTTGGGTGGCTGTCCTACCTGTGAGCAGTTACATGGCCATACAGGTTAACTGTGAAAATCGTGTTGTTCTCACAAAGGTGCCTGGACTGAAGACGAGCAAGTGAATTAACCCCCGTCCAGCAGCCGAGAACTAAACACGACAAGAACAACTTAACCACACCAGAAATGACCACCCAGCTGACTATTTCAGGTTGTAAGAACGTTTCCCTAACGTTTACATTAACTAAAACGTTAGAATGATGTTTTGAACGTTGTATTTACGTTGTTTTTGGTTATAAGAATGTGGTTCAAACATGTTTTAACTCGGAAACGTTTTCAAAGGTTCCACTAACTACTGAACGGGTTCCGATACACAACGCTGTAGCAACGTTACTGCGAGAACGTTCAGAGAACGTTATCCAGTGCTCAGAGACCGTGCTCGGTCGCATGCTCGCGTTATTTAATGTGACACAATGTTTCACACGCAGTTTCAAGTGAAGCTGCTGATGAAGAAGGAAAAACAAACGCGCCATTAAACATTTGCGTTCTCGGTGCTTGTGATTGTCTTGTAAACACACGGTGAACCGGGTGTTCTCCGCTACACTACAGATTCGGGATTGTGTGTATTTTTGTTTCTCAAATGAAAAACTGACCCACTTTCTTACCTGTACGATACGCTCACCTGTCTTCCGTCACTGGCGCTACAGGTGCGTCGATCACGTGACTTACCCAAACCCAGCCGGTGACGTCACCCGCTGCTTCCAAACCCGCTCGACGAGAACACGCCGGAGAAACTTTTATTATGTACAGTGAAGTCATTCATGTGTCAGATATTTACATATCTCACAAGTATTTTAATGTCCCGCAATGTCACTGTACAAACACGTTCACGATATCATTCTGTTAAATAGGGCCATCGTGCCATATTAAATAATTACTAATTGCAAAATTGACCATAGAGGTTTTTAATAAAGCTCACTGACATACAAAAGAAACATCCGTCAGCTGGGCAGGTGCAGATGCTTAAATTACTTCTAACTCTTTACTGAGGAAATTACATTAAGCTTACCTGCTCAGCTTTAATGTTGCCCAGACTAATCTTTCTAATTATGTTCTGTTTAAATGAATGATGTACTTATATTGTCATGCGAGGCAGTCTTTTGAGGAGAAATGCCTGTGTAATTTAACATTTTTTTAATAACTGGGTTTGTTCTATCTATTACTAACAGATGTAAAATGTTGTGGCCAAAATTAGAAGTATTTCAAGACAAATAAAACATACATTATAAACCTTAAGAAGTTATGTCTACTAACATGAAAGGGAAACCCGCTTAAGAAAGACATTCCTGTCATTACAGTATACAAATATTTATTCATTCCATCCATTATGGAATCATGTAACCTTTTTTATTTTAAACAGTCTCACACATGATCAATAACTGTGAACAGAGCCATACACCATCTAAGGCCACAACAGCTATGAAATTTGTATGGAACTGTAGTCAGTCTACGTGGAGATTAACTGGTGTGAGCATGTCACAATATAATGTCCCATGTCAGTTGTTGTCTTTCATCCACTGTTCAATCCACTGAATAATTTGTTCCAGGTTCCTCTCCAGGTCTTCAGGTGAGTTACTCTGGAGCTGGTGGACGATCTCCTCCTTATAGGCTTCCATGGCTTCTTCATAGATGGTCTGGAAAATCTCACACTGCACATTGTCCTGGAGCTTCTTGCCAGTGTATCCTCTGAATAAGAGAGGATATTAGTATCAAAAGTATTTGGTATCTTCAATCTTAGTCTGCTTCTTGATTAACACTAAATGAATAAGAACTTATTGATTTTATATATGGAATAAACATTACTATTGTGCAGTTATCAGCACAAACCTGCTTTCAAGGCGGTTGTAGAGACTGGTGTTGTCTGTGCGGAGGACAAAAACAATGTGAAACCAACGTTCAGGAAAGAAATCACAGCCATGGTAATCGATTATGACGCCTCCATCTCCCATTTTATCCTCTAGCTCATCCACAACCTGCAAAATTAAAGGTTGTTTTCAGGTATGTTTCATAATTGTAGCCCAGTGGAAATATTTTGTACAGTTTCCATCTTAGCTCAATGAATGTAATGCTGAACACGTGTCCGAACTAGTTCAAGTGTTATATAAGCATTTTATTAATTTATATCAGCCGTTTACATTGTGAATATAAATAATGTAATATCTTCCATCACAACAGTACATACCCGGTCCTCATCCAATACAGGACACTGGTATTCCTCATCAAACCCATCAAATAACTGAGCTGAAAAAGATCTAAAATATGAGCAACAGAACAATAATGTAACAACATCAAATATTGCTGAAATAAAAAGCAGCTTACCCTCTTGTGCTAGATCTCCTACATTGATGTAAGTTAATCCAGATCTTTGAGCTAGCTCTTTTCCCAGTGTGGTCTTTCCAACTCCAGGCGTTCCTGCCGATTTATGAGGCCATTCTCATATTATGTAAAGTGAATATAGCAGTTTATTTATATATGTTAACATATATAAACATATAACATATTCTTTAATGCAGTACCTGTGACAAGAATATTTGGTCTCTTCATGACTCGCATTGCAATAACATATCACGCGTGAAAGTAACTCCCTGTACAAGTACAGTAACAGTACACTGAACTGTCGAGAAGAAATATAAATAAATATAAATATATATAAATATATGTATATAAATATATTTGTTTATGAATCCGTTTCAGCAACTTCCAATGAGGTCCAACGTTAAAACGTGCTCAGGGACTCGGAGCTGTTTTGATGACGTCATCGGCGTGCGCCAGCGCAGGGTCGGCTGAGCTCATGTTTAAAGGGATGGCTAAAGCGATGTTATTTGTTACTTAAAACAATACAAATAGTAAAAAATATTCGCAGAAGTCTGTATGAACTGCCCTGGTTAGCTTTGCTCTCTTTGCTGTCTAGACAATGTGAATGCCACAGTTCCGCCAATTAGCCCGGTAACTTATCTATGACTGCTAGCAGTGTCAAGCTAACTAACTAACAATCTGAAGTGAACTTTTCTGAATTCTGGCGTTTAAAACGCTCAGGATGCTCTACGAAGCACAAGCATTTCTCTGAGATCTGTTTGAATGGACCTGTATTTAGCATGCTGTTGTGTAGTTGGGCAGGAGTTTCATTTCTGTGGTTGTGTGTACCTCTTTCTCTTTCCTCCGCTTGTGCTAATGCATAGATGACAGTAGTTATACCAACATTTGCTGAAATGATCTTGCCATGAGCATGTGGAGGTAAATGCTGTCTCATGTTGATGTTCTCATCTGAAGGACAGGTTTGCAGGAGTAACTGAAAGGAACATCAATGTTAATGAAGTCAAAGCTGTCTCTGGAGTAAAGCAGACTTCTGGAAAGGTATGTCATTTTCAGGGAATGCACTTGTGAATGGGCATCAGTCTGCTTTAAAACATCTTACTGAATGTTTTTTAAACTCACATGCAGCTGTGAATTTGCATTCATTCTTATTCTGCTTTTTGAAAGTGGAGGAGGATCTTGAAGGTTTGATTTGATTTTATGCGAAGATAAACAGCTGGGTGGAACCGTCATTTGGGGGACTTTTGAGTAAACGGGCCTGAAACAGGACCAAATTCAGGTGAAGCTCAAACGGGACAATCATGCAGGTAAAGGAAAGGAGATCTTTATGTTTCCAACAAGCAGATCAATGTATGAGGTCAAACATGTAAAGCGTGACCTCATACCAAGATATTCAAGCCCCCAGTCAGAGGTGCTGAAAATGTGTTTAATCTGTAATTCTGACTTCCTGTTTAGTCTCAGCTCCTCCATCAGGCTCTCTGCATGTTTGAAGTGAAGCTGAATATGTACCCAGCTAACAATTTTAGGCTGTAAGAATGTTCCCCTAATGTTTTCATTAAGGTTCAAAAATGTATTTGAAAGTTCTAGGAACAAAATCGCAAATTCTATTTTTTTGATGTTGTATTAATGTTACTGCTTGGTTATAAAAATGTTATTTCAGTTTCTTTAATTCTGTAACATTTTTAAAACGTTCCACTAACTACTTAGAAATAATGTTTTTGATATATGATATATAATGTTAAAAAATTCTTGAACTTTTTCAGCAAAAATTGCAGTGAGGTCAAATGGGAGGTAGATGAATGCTACGAAAGCTCCCAAGCACCCCAGCTGCCTCCACATCTAACAGAGCATCAGAGGGACAAACTGCTCGTTGACCTGGAAGTCGGTGTTAACCAGCTGTATGTTACTCTGAAACACCCTTCTGTATAACGTTCCAAATATGATGTGTCCCTCAGCTTGTTCTCCAGCGTTCTCACGTGTCCAGTGAGTTCTTCAACCTTTACCTACATCAGAACTACCTCAGTATTTCTCAGATGTGGAGGATGTAGCATGCCTCATAAACCTCTTTGGCTACATATAAACAAACTGTATTTCTTTATTACTAGGAAATTTTAAAGAGGCACAACTTCTGTTACATACCTCAAGGTCACAATGATTCTTTAGTCTTCTTGTTTTATAATGGTAATTATTTGAAGGTGGCACTGCTTTAACAGTGACTAAAGAATTGTTAATGTTTGTTCTGAGGGTATTAGTGAGAATTTGTAAACAGAACAGTATGTTCATCATATAAAAAATTCTCTGGGACTGAAAAGATAACCTATCTTTTCTGTGAAGACGTGACTGTATACTAATGCAATAAACTAATGTTCGCAAACCTGATGGCTGTTTTCCTGTTTATTTAATGAGAAAAGTGTCAATTCACTTTTGAGTTCTGTTCAAATCCAAAGATTTGTGGATTTGGTATGATTCAGCCTGTCTACCACCATCTCTGTTTCAAACATAAAACATTAAATTGCAGGGTTCTTGCAGAGTAGTTTTCTTAACATTGATGACAGTAAAATTCATCGTCTGCTGTAAGAATGTGATACAATAGCTGGAGCTTTTTGTTTACAGGTTCACTATTCCTATAAAATCAGACCCGACAGCTCAAATTATAAATATATATATATATATATATATAGAAGCATCTGCCAAATGCATAAATGTAAATGTTAATTAAGCAGAACTTGATGCTGATAATAGCAAAACATTACTGTCAACCAATCAGATTAGTTATGGTTAACATTATTGTCAGGTGCTGGTTATAGTTTGAGCATCATATAGTTTATATTTTTATAAACCTTTTTTTTATATAACATTCCAAGATAAACAAATTTGGTTAAAGGAACATGTCTTACTCGGCAAAATCATGGTCCTTTACTTTTTATGATAATGTGTGAACACAGATCTCTAGGTACTGGCCATAGCATGAAAATAAATCGACATGCAAGGTGCACATGGTGGTTAATTAGAATTCATGTCAAATTCATTTCAGTCTGCTGGTAACATCTGTAGCACGTTAGGCTGACAGAGCTGAAACCAATCAGCTCAAAAAGCTGGACTGCAGAATTTGTCTTTTTAAAATGTTCTCTGTGAAGATGTTTGTATGGGTGAGACTAAACGTGCTGCAACACTATCAGCATTTCCAGAACTATATAAAAACCTTCATCATCCAGTCTAAAGAAACACACAACATCCATATAAATGAGGCAGCTGGATCGTGCGGCTGTTTTAACAGCAGACATTTCAGATGGATATGGAGAAAGTGTCTTTCTTCAGCTGAAGAGATAATAATTAAGCAGATAGCAGATGTGGGAAGACATTTTATTGTGATGAAAATTGATTTCTGAATGTTAGGCTTAAAACTAAACTAATTAAAACTAATAAAAACTAATAAAATTAAAACTTAGGCTTGCTAAATTTCACACTTTTGTGATTAAAAAAATGGGAGATGACATGAAACTCCAGGTAGGAAAGTGACATCAGGTAACTACACAAGCTCTTCTCCAGCATTAACATCAAATACAACAGATCTTCTTCAGTCGTGAATGCTCTCATACACTTCAAAAGTGTACTGAACTCCATTTTCCTCCTGCAGGTCTGAGGGGACAGCTGGGAAGCTGAACAGAAAACGAGAAACAAAGTACAATAAAACATTCCTGGACTGATGTTACAATATGACTGCTGCATGTAACAGATGAAAATATAAATCAAAACTTCAAAACTGTCATCACAAACCATTCGCAACACAGATCTTAACTCAAAGACTTCCACAGACAGTAAAAACATTATACTGAAATGATTCTAATGGTTGAAGCTGCTTCAACTTTGCTTCAACCAAACATGGTTCTTCCACATCATCATTGTAAAGAACCTTTTTAGAACCTTTATTTTTATGAGCGAATGCTATATGACAGGTATGCTATATGACTTTTAAACATTCACGTGTGTATACACACAGTACTACACATGTAAATGTCTAAAGTCTAATGCATTATGGGTAAGTGAGCAGAAAGCTGTACGAGCACTCACTCAGACAGAAGCTTGTATTTGTCCATGTTAATATCAGGCAAAAATGTGTCACAGTCAAACTGCTTGAGGACTCTTGTTACAAAAAGACGCCTGGGACCCGAGCTCTCCATCACCTCCTGCAGAACACAACACATCATATATACACACACATTTCATTGACTGATGTTGTACAAGACATCAAAAGAACGGTGTAAGGACCATGAGAAATGAGTCTTTAGCACAATCTGCCTTGAGGCAGTTACCATAACAACCAGCTATACAGAGATCACAACCTGCTCATTATACAAAATTAAAGAATAAAAACCCTTTTACAAATAATACGTTTATTCAAGTGTGCTATTAGTGTAACTTAAAAATAAAAAGTAGACTGAAGGTATGCTTTATGTACTTTTCATAAACATACTTTTTTTTACTCTGAAAGAGTTGTAAAACAGTTGTGTACTCACTAGTACACTTTTATAAACTTAAATGTGGGCCAGTTCAGTATTGAAATGGTATACTTACAAATATATTAGTTTAAGGGGTGCAGAGCATACACAAGATATTCTATGAGTGTCTGTATTTGCAGACGAATCCCATTAACGTTTCGTGTTTATTTTAAACATTCACCCTGTCCATTAGTAAAACACAACATCACTGTAAAACTACTCTGCACATGCAGTCTTACGTTTGAATAATCAGCATCGTTTCATACTTTCATTTGTCTGCGTTTCCCAACAGAGATGACTAACTAGTTTTCACTAACCCGGTACAGAGCACTTCCACCAATGATCCAGACCTGGTCCACTTGTTCCTCCAGCTCAGGGCTGTTGAGCAGACCGAGGGCGGAGCTGAGGCCTGAAGACAGATAGTGAGCTCCCTCTGGGGCTGTCCTGTAGGCGAGAGACAGACAACAGACATTTGAACACTTCAGGCACACGGTACAGAGGTTTGTTCCAGGAAACATCATTACCTGAGCTCTCTGCTGAGGACGATGTTGATTCTGTTCTTCAGGGGTCTGTTTGCTGCAGGAATAGAGAACCACGTCTTCCTGCCCATGATGACTGCGTTCTTCTTACCTGTCACGTGACACACAGAGTCCATTAAACAGGATGTGAGCACAACAATCCCTGAATAAGTGAGCATGTCCATACCTTCCCCTGAAGCAGTCATGGTCATTCTCTGAAAGTGCTTGAACTCTTTGCTGAAAAGAGAAAGATTCAGATTCAAGTTGCTTCTGTAACTACACAGTCTTTATGCTTTTATTTTATTCATTTGCCAACAGCAAAACTGTGCAAATAAAAGCTGCAAACGGCCTCCCTTCACAATGTCTGTGTAAAGTGTAACAGCATATAAAATCCACAGATATAAATGCAAACATGAAACCACAAACTTTAAAGTAAAAAGTCACTGGAAAGTCAAATCACATGCGCTTGAAGTAAAAATCATTTTGCAAAGTCTATTCATGTGAGAGACCATTAGCCACAAACAGAAAGACGCAGTTAAAACTGCCTCACTTCAGTCTGATGGGATGCCAGGGCAGACCTCCATTTTTACCGATTCCCATATCAGGACAAACCGCAACGATGCAGTTCAGAAACCGAGCCATGTCGACATGCAACAGCGCGCTCCGTCTCCCGCCAGCAGCTCTACGTCACACGTTGGGCTCATGAATATGAATTACGTAATTTGCCCAAAAGAGGACGACGCCGGTAAATTAGCGGGAGTTCACTGACCAATGAATGAACCGTGCCTTTGTGAAAGCTCCGCCCCCACACACGTCATGAAGCAGTTTCACTTTCGCATCGAGAGATGGAGGATAAACACGTCAGCGCAGATTAATGTTCAAAAACAAGATTTACGCAGACTTATTAATTCCCAGAAACACTGATTAAAATATGTATGATTAAAATAATGATGATAACGTGAATACAAACTAGAAAAAGATCATCATTCATATGACAAGTGTGATTTGAATACTTATGACACGTAAATCATATAACTTCATGTTCATAATTCATATAAGTGTGACTTAGAGCAGTAAATCTCCATTTATAATCAAAAGAATAAATCAATAGCGTCTCACAGATTGTTTTTTGTGCATATCAGTTGAAATATTGAAGCATTTTAGTATAACATTTGTAATATTAAACTAGTGCCTAAATTACAGGGAATACATAAAAATGATGTAGGATGTTTATGTCACAACTTCATCTGAACTCCTTACACATCCCTTCATCTCTGCAGCATCTCCTCTGACCTCATCAGCCTGATCTTCTTCTAGTGACAACCATTCATCTACTGAAACAAATACACTACTAATATATATCAATAACGGCTTTGATCAATTTGTATCAGTGAAAAGCTTTCTGTAGTGTTTACCATACACTGATGTCTCACTATTTTCCAGTTTGTAATGAATAAGGAGTGGAATAAAGTTTAAGTCACAAGTTAAGTTTAGTTAAGTTTCTGTACAGCACGAGCGCCACCTGCTGTTATGGAGATGTTTTATCTACATTATTCCAACACCAGCAGCATATCTTGGTCAATGAACTTTCAATACATTTTCAAGCAATTTCATTTTGAAAACATAGTTACGCTAGTGTATACAACAAGACATGCAATGTGTTAGAACAGACTACATACAAAACACACAATACAAAAATATAAACCTCAATGTGAAGATAATATGAACCTCATAAGCCTTTGACATTTATTTACTTTTACTCTGTAATAGTTTTGGCCATTTTGCTTTTGTTCCTTAAATGTATTTATTCTGTATAGGTGTGTGGATTAAAACAGATATAACTGAATGCTGTATATTGTTGCTTCTTTATTCTTTCAGGAGAGACTGTTGGCTGTGTTAAGATCTTATATTAGTGCATCTCATTGAAGAGTCCATGTGTGCCATACGGAATGTTCACTGGAACTTCTGCCCGTCCGAGTTCTGTGAAGGTCTTGGCATCCAGGACGAGAAGGAAATTGTTATTTTCCTAAGCAGAATGACACAACAATAACACACCAGTTATTTTGTGTGATTACAGCCCTTTCGCTCTCTTGCTTTCCAAGGCAGCTGTCAAAATGCAACTAAACACAAACATTGTGTTTACATGTCTGAATTATGACACCAAGAGAGCTGAAACACTGGACTCACCTTTCTAGGTGTGACAATCACAGACATGATCACACCATCGTCCTCATCTCTGGCATCAGGTGCAGGAACAAACACTGGTTCTGATGGGAATAAGCCAGGGTGACGCCACACCTATATACATCAAGAAAGATAAACTCTTAACTGAACAAGTCTCCACTCCAAAAGACTCCAGAAGTTTTATTATACACTGGTTAGCTGTTGAATAGGATGTATACAGTCGTTTCAAGATAGTGTAGTGTTTTACAAACCTTTAGCTTCTTTCCATCCAGATCCATCTTGAGCAGAGAGTCTCCAAATACGTGTCCGAAGCCACAGGCATAGAAGTACCGATACGGGCGAGCGTTGTAGTGAGTGTAGTTTATCTGTGGGAATTCAAGGCCGCCATACTGCAACAGGTCATCGTTGTAGAGGTCTTCATGAGTGAGGAACACCTGAAGGAGAAACAGTTTTCCAACAGGATGTTTTCTAGCAATAAACCTGCAAACATACGCACACACATTTAATTTCTCTATCTTACTGTACATACCCCAGTTTCAGTCTTCACAGCAGTGGCAGTTGTGTACGGTAAACTGATGAGGTTCTGGTCTTTAGGATCACTATCCTTTACATCCAGAGGCAACACGTACCGGCGTGGTAAGTTTGTACACAAAGAATTGAAGAACTGGAAAACACATTGCATTACAAAACATACTTTTAATGAAGAGTGATGATGTATTGATGAGGATGAAACTATATCAGAGGCTATTATTATTATTAAAAACTCTAAATGACCTTATCAAGTTCCTCCCCAGATGCCTGGCTAAGGTTCTCCAAAGTGAAGTCACCAATCACATTGCCATCCTCTCCACAGCACATGTCCATAATCAAAAATCCATTATCTTCATAAGCATTGATCTGGTGGAGGGTGAACATGGCGCTGCTGTAGTAGTTTGTCTTCATGAGCTGCAAGGGAGGAAACATGGATGTTATGGGTGAAGCAGCAGGATGTTTCAAAGCAGTTTAATAGTTATAACACTGATCAATGTGTCGCTGTGAAAGACTCTCACGTGCCTGTCCAGTGTGTCGGTTTACCACATGGAAGATGGTCTGCAGTTCTGGGTTCCAGGACATGACTTTATGAAAACTCTTTCCAGCAACTCTGTACAGCATGAATTTCAGCAGGTCTAACTTGATTGGCTGCTCAATGAAGACTATGTGATTCTCTGACATGACTGCAAGGTGAGTACAGTAAACAGAACAGGCAGCAGTTAACACACACATTCAAAGGGTTTGGGGATGATACAGAAAAAATGGCTTACTCAGCTAACAGGGAACGTTCTTAGGATGTTGGCTAATGTTCTCTAAAAGTTCTCTTGAAGTTATCAAAAATGTTCTTGTAGTAATGTTACATTGTACAACCTTTGATAACGATATATTACATACAATGTTATTCTTAAATTGTTAGTGGAACGTTTTAAAAACATTACAGAATAAAATGTTAAAATATTGTTTTTATAACCAAGCAAAAATGTTAATACGTCTAAAAACTGGACGTTTTGAATGTTCCTAGAACTCTCAAAATAATGTTTTTAACATTTTTGTTACCTAATGAAAAAGTAAGGGAAACATTCTTACAACCTAAAATTAGTATCTGCCTGTAAGTGGATAGACTATAATATATTGTATCTACATAATCAAAACATGTGGTCCACATAACCTGTCTACAGTATGTCAACAGATGCTAAATAATTCCTATAAGAATAAACACTGTATATGAAAGCCAAAGGACTGAAAAGAAGCAGTTAACATAAACATCCAAATACAACAAATAAATAAACTTACCAAAACTGTGGTAGTAAGATGGTCTCCTGGGGTCAGAAGCAGGAATAGAGCAAAGAATCTCAGCACCAGACAGATCAGCTTCATGGTTCCTTCCTTCACCTGGAGGCACTCTGAAGATGTGGTAGAAAAAACCTTTGAGAAACACAAGCAATATTGTAGATTAGACAATAACCATTAAACACAAAGCACAGTGGGGCAGTCTGTATGAAGAAGCAGTTAGAGTTTAGCCGGTATATATCATTTTCATTATTATTACCTCTTCTGCTGTATGAGTTTCCCAGGTTGTAAGTTGCTCCCTCACGGTCATAATGTGGATGAGCAGTTGCTGCATTAATGGCAATATACTGGGACCAATCCACCTTTCAGACCACAACCCACAAATCAGTACTACCTCATTCTGTTTTGATATCTGTGAAACTTTCTAATACGCACCTTTTCTTTGGTTTCCAAAGTCGCGGGGTCAATTCTACGCATGAAGTTGGTCTCCGTGCTTACATAAAAATCTCCTTTGTACTTGACAAAGCTCACTCCTGCATTATCAGTTGCCTCTGTTAAACCAAAGACATGACTGAACATAAAAATGTCTAGTCTGGTCTACACTTCATACATATTCCTCATGTTGTCAGACAGATTCTCTTCAAACGCGTGAGCTAGAAAACATTCCATCAGATTCTTACTTGGAATCTGAAAACGTGAGAAGAAACGGGCGAAGATGTTCTTGCATGGGTCAGGTGTTGCCAGGGTACCAAATTCTGACACCACGATTCGGTTATTCTCCAAGTTCTGCACGTAAGAGTCGCTGCGCAGAAATCGGCTGCTGTAGGTCACTTGACCATCTTTAATGTGGAAACGATGCATCAAAGCCATGCCATCAAACCAGTGGACGAATCTTCAGAGGAACACATTATACAGAAGCAAAATAAACCAAACGAATAACACTAATTCAGAAGAAAATCCAGCACAGAGATCTGTTGATCTAAGGTTTGTTGTGTTACAGTGGTGGAGATGTTTTGCCTCCTTACTTGCTTTCTCCGAACTCAAATTTTCCAGGCCCATTCCTGAGGAAGCTGCCACTGATCCAGGCTGGAATTTCTCCCCTGATAACTGTACTGATGGGATCTGGGGTCTCCTCCACAGAGCTCACAAGAGGACGGATGAACTCCAGACCTCTGACAGATGGCCGTCTCTTGATGGCTGAGAGGAACACAATGAAGTCATGAGATGTGGAACAGAGAGATGATGTGAAGGTCAGAGAGGTAATGAAACTGTTTTCCATAAACTGTTTTATTGTTAGTACATGATGCGATATAAAACACAACTTCAGTACCTGCTTTTGATTGTCTCAGGCCCGCTAACAGGAAACGTTCTCTGAACATTGGCTAGCGTTCTCTAAACTTCTCTCAAAAACGTTTTTTTAACGTTATATATCACATATCAAAAGCGTTGTTTTTAGGTTGTTAGTGAAACGTTTTAAAAACGATAGCTTTTGTTTCTAAAGTTCATTCCAGTCACGTTTACCGCACACGTCCGGTGCGCAGACTGAGACAAACACAAAGTGTGGAGGTCCAGAACACGCAGATATCTAACAGCGTTTTATCTAACAGTGTTTTATCTAACAGTGTTTTATCTAACAGTGTTTTATCTAACAGTGTAGATATAAGATCAGCTTTCTCATGTGTTAGTTGAGCAACATCTATAAAACATTGTGCAAAATGATTCAGTAAAACCTCGTCCGAAACAGACTAAAGTCTGATAAATCGACAACAGATTGATCTGAGACCGTATCAGTAGAGCACAGAAAGTCTTACCTGACACCGTGCACACTGGATCTTGTGATTGTTTAAGCATGACTACAAGTTTTAATGTTTAATCGATGAATTTAAGATCGTTGATATTATTTTTCTGATTATATGTGACACACTGAGCAGAACAGGTAGAAAAGACCGTCTCACAAACACATGACGAGGTGGGACGGGCTTTATATAGAGACACAAACTGGACCTTGATCAGAGCAAAGTGAGAAACAGTCTGATCTGTTACCACACAACTGCTCTGTATTCAGTCTGTGAGAGAAATGCAGGAGAACTTCATATGGAGGTTGAAGATCTTCTTGAAGACATTTCTCTATGTATTTCTTTGCAAAATCAATCGATGCTGGGCATGCATTAGGTTGTGTTTCATTTTAATTTCAAAAGAGTGACGTGTGAAGGCCAACTTAACATTAACATATTATATAATTTATCCTTAAAAATAACATGCAGCTTACAATGCACAGTGTTAACAAGAATAAAGAATAATGGCAATAAATACAGACAATATATACAAACAATGTTCAATCAGAGTCAGGGAAAACTTTATCTAAAGTATACACGACAACACAAATACAACGTTGAGTTACGGCTGTTGAGCTTTATGACAATCAATTCAGCTCTCACACAGTTTCACAGATTATTTTTAAGGTAACAAAGTTTTTAGTTTTCACTTTTATTGTCTATGTGATACCAGAAGCTGCTTTATAATTTGATCAGCCGTGATATAATGTAACAACATGAGGCTCACGATCTGGTTAAATCTTCTGTTTGACTGACTGCAGTATCCTGTTATCTAGACGAGATTAAAGCTTCTGCATGGAGATCAGTAGACCAGTCTACCTCTGACCAGATCATGTTTTGTCTCTTTCAAGAATTTTAAACAATGAAAGCAAAACGTTCTTCCTAACATCAAATCTCTGAGGTCAGCTCACCATGGAGACAGAAGTCGGGCTGGGCTGTGTGTAGCTGTGCTCAGTCTCACTCTTGTTACAGTGTACAAGGCCTGCAAGACACCCTCCTGTCCAGAGAGAGCCACTGTGCTGATGGAGAATCAGAGAAGTGAACAAAAATACTTTAGCAGCTTGAAACTAACAAATGTGAATGCAGTCACTTGATTTTTAATGGGTGATCAACTTTAGATGGAGGTTAAACCATTAAGGACCTCTGTGGCCCCTCGTGAAAAGGGCTGCACTACAACACTCCAGGATGTCCTCCTCTGAAGACATCCCTGTGTGACTTCAAAATGTACATGTGCTGTGAATCAGATCACATCATTTCTTGTTCTTAGGTCTAACCTTAAGCAACAAGAAGAAGTGTAAATTTATCCCAGATATGTCACAAAAGACAATGCGTAGTGCTTCATGACTAAAAATATATATCTCTTTAAAAAGTTAGATCAAAAGTACAAGAGATTATTCGATTATTAGTATTATTAAGTAAGTATAATTTGGCCATGGTTGTTGCATGGGGGATCTGGGGTATAATTATCTGCTAAAGTCTGTAAACATAATGTCAGATAACATCTAAGTCCATAAAGTGTCTAACAGTTAGCAGTCTATTTAATAAAGTTGTGGCCAAAGGTAAAAGTAAACTGAGTCAGTTTTGTATGATTGGAAAACCTGTAAGGAAATGACTTGAAGTGATGGCAGATTTGAAATAAAACACTGTACAAAATTAAAAAGCAAAGTTGAGCCACTGAGCTTCAGATTTTAATATCTATTGTACAGGTAATATTTAATAGTTTTCCAAAATCATATAGATAAACATGATTCTTCTCTGTGAGTCTGAGGTTAACCATTTAATATGAGCAGCTTAGTTGGTAATGAGACAAATGGTTAAAATAATTCACAGTAAAATGATGGGTTTCATATTATTGTCTTGTTAGTTTGCGCCATCTGCCGGCGAACATATTCCCACGACTGGACGCTCACCACCTTTGAGATCAATGTAACGTACATTAGGCTGTAAAAAACTTCTGATGAAGCCTCAAGGTAACTTAAAAATATTTAAAATAAAACAAAACAAGCACCAAAATAAGCCAAAACCAACAAGTCAATGTATTTCCTATTGTTTGGTTATCTGTCCAGTATTTTATTGGCTTGATATTGTTGAGGGACTTGGAGAGGCTCAGACTACAGAAGGTTGAGATCCACTGGTCTAGACTTAAGTATAACACTTATACCATAAAACTTATAAAATAAAAACGTGTAACAGTTTACATTATGACACTGGCAGTGGTTCAGCTGGTTTATTTCATACAGAAGCTGTCCAGGGTCCTGAACTTACATGATTGTCTGATATTTCACAAGTCCACTGATCTGCCCTGTACATCAAACTGATTATAATAAGAGACCGAATGTTTGCCTGCATATATTTGGTAGTAATTTCTGTACAGCGTGATAAAACGTCCTACACAACATAAATGAGCAGAACCTGAGGTCACACACCCACGGAGGAGCCTCCGCGTTTATTAACGACGCCCGTCGGTGATGCGGGCCCGGCAGCGCTCGATGGAGCGGGTGGGCCGGGATCTGCGGTTCGGTCTGCGGACGGATTTCTCCCGGAAGTGGGTGTTTAAATCGCCACTCGGTCACTGCTGGTATGAGGGAGAGTCGGGGGCATTGTGGGGCTGACACGCATCCTGCGACGCTGCTCTGAAATCTGTTCTGAAATCAGCTGCGTTGCGGTATTTGCGCAGAAACATCGCAAACGCGCGTCGTTTACATCCCCGCCGTCACGATGATGGAAGAAATTGACAGATTTCAGGTGCCAACGGAGGCAGAGATGCAACCTTTCGTAAGTTTATCCAGATGTGGTGTTTAAGCGGCAGATAAAAGCGCAAATGTCGACGTGTGTGTGATTATAAGAGTTTTCTTTGGATTCGTTATGAATTACCGAGCGGTCGTACCGTTACTTTATCAATACTGTGTATAATGTCGTAATGTCTTATAGCAGGAGGTTTGGGCTTTTGTTCATTGATTTCGGTTTAATATGTTTGTTTTTGCTGGCCTCACGTAAGGACGAGGGCACCGCTAAACAACATCCGCTTTGGGCCGATAAGCATCAACACAATATAACACAATTAAAACTTCAACACAAGTCGATCTCACATTCAGACCACGTCCATCGTTCAGAAACACTGAAGATGGAGGCATGCTCATTCAGTCGTACAGGCCCGGTCGTATCACGCAGAATCAGATACAAATTCATCAATAATGCCCAGAAAAATAACCCGCCGTGCTCAGACACACAACTGCACACTTAACCCCTGCAAGCTCTGCTCAGTTCTCGACATTTCTCTGTGCTTTATGATGTGATGGCCATGCACTGTGTGCATATTTTGTTATTGCAATAACAAATGCGTTTCGTTGCACCTATTTGTTCTTTTATGCTTAGGAAATGTTTACGTTGGTCATTGCTTTTGGTTTATTTCTAATGGACAAGTTGGACCTTTTGGTAAGTACCACACTTTCAGAACAGAAATTAAATCAAACTAGTCCTTCATTTTGCCACCAGGATCCAGCATCATCAACCGCATCAGAGGCAGACTCAGACACCAGAGAGAGTGAGCCTGCCACCCTGAACTATAAACCTTCTCCACTCCATATGAAGATGGGTGAGCTGTGTGCTATGCCTTGCATTAACAGTCTTTGGTACAAAAGTACAATGCAGCTCTTTGTATTATGCATGATCAAAGGTAATGTATGCAGTTTCGGAGCTGCTAGCAATAGCAAGCTAGCTTTCAGAATGCTCTGCAAAGCCACACCTCCAACTCTTCAATGCATACATGGCTTGACAGGCAAGTAGGACATCCTGTCCTTGCCTTGGGACTGCATGCAACGATTGGACAAACATTTTATGGTCCTGCACCTTCCACAGCAGATATTTATATAAATATATTTAGATCACTTTATTTAGTGATTGATATCAGGATGTGAAGAGATCTTCAGCCAGTATAACAACAAATGTGTCGCCTAACCTGTCTTTAAATGACACAGTAAATTTTATTTTATACACACAGTGTGCTGACTGCACCGTGCTTTTCTTCTGTACAGACAAACAGAGAGAGCTTGTCAGGAAAGGATCACTGAAAAATGGCAACGCTGGAAGTCCCGTCAACCAACAACCCAAGAAAAATAATGTGATGGCCAGAACAAGGTACACAAAACTGAAATCTTGGTTAGAAGAAAACATATTATTTCAGCACTCATCTGTTTTAGTCTCACTTGTTCTCTCTATCCAGGCTTGTGGTTCCAAATAAAGGCTATTCTTCTTTAGATCAGAGTCCAGATGAGAAACCTTTAGTTGCTCTAGACACAGACAGGTAGACTTCTCACGCATATCTGCACGTATTAAATTATGTCCTTATTGACCAGAAGCCTCAAACTCACATGGTTTTCTTTTGTCTGCCAGTGATGACGACTTTGACATGTCTAGATATTCCTCATCAGGATACTCGTCAGCTGAGGTGAGGTCTCTAAGGGAACAGGTACCTATGAATTCTGGGTAATGTCCTAAGCCCCATGGCACAGCCATCATGAAAATGGATTTCCGTCTCAAACGTTAATCACAAGATCTTTTATACAACAAATTTTCTTTGCTCTAAACTGACTTCCTGATTCTATTTTAAACGTCACCACCATTCATGGTCACTGGTGACAGACTAATATATACCAGACCGATTAATCTGACGTTCTTTGTTCATTTTGAGGTTGCCTCGCATCTGATTGGATGATTAACAGAACCCTAGCCCATCTTTTATTTTCAACCCACAGCCTAGTCAACTAATAATGTACATTTTACATGTTTAGATATTTTTTAGTTAATTCTGATGAACTGTGTACATCAGTGCTATTTAAAACTAATCTACATTTATGTATTTGGCAGATGCTTTTATTCGACGCGACTTTTAAGGTATACTTTTAGGTATATCCTAAGCAAATTTAGGGTATGGATTTTAGCAGTGCATGTTCACTGGGGACTAAAAACGAAAATAGTAACAATTTTTTTATTTATATTTAAAATTTAAAGTCATCTTGTTTGCGGTGTTTAAAGTAGCCCTAGTTTATATTTGATTTACTATTATTAAATTGCATTATAAAGACCTTGACTATATAAGCCATCAGCCCTTTATTGATTCTCATGCCCTTAAAAAAGTCATATTGTCCACCACTAATAACCACATTCATTATGCTGTACGTGTCATTGAATCATTAAACTGATAAATGTTCCTGATCAACCTACAAAACCAAGGAACATGAGAACATCTTTTAAAAATAAAAACTGCTGCCAGGACTCTCTCTTGTTTAATTAGTGGTTTGTTAACGTGTCAGTTATACAGGCCGGTCTGACATGCTGTTTATTGGCCTCTGCAGCAGATAAACCAGGACTTGAACATCCAGCTACTGAAGGATGGATACAGGCTGGATGAGATCCCTGATGATGAAGACCTGGACCTCATACCACCCAAATCTGTCAACTCAACCTGCATGTGCTGTCAGGCCACCTCCTCCACTGCTTGTCAGATCCAGTAAACCCCCTCACCTGTCTCCCCTCCTCACTCCCTCGCTCCTTTTCCCTCCCTCATTAAATTTCGACAAGACGTCGAATCAATACCACAGAAAGAAATGTACAGTAAAGGTTATGATAGAATATAGTGTACAGGAAAATGTAAACACATTAACGTATGATTAATAACATAACTATTCTTGGTTGCTTCCTCCTATGGCAGGATATACACTGTTTGCTAATAAGCTGGGAGAGTCGGCTCACTATCACCTCCTGGCCAGCATTGTGTTATACTGTATAAGTGAACAAATAAGGCATTAAAATGACTTTAATTGTGAACTAAAATAAAAACCTTGATGTTACAGTTTAAAATAGCTTCTGATCCACTGAACTCTTGGCTTTCATGTTGTGTTCACTGCATAAACTTTGTCGTTACAGTAAGTTTTGATTTATATGGATCCTGTTAGGTGTTTATTGTTAGTGGCTGCTGTTGAGGTTTGTTTCTGTTAAACATTTTGCATGTCTGTGCATTTGTACCGCAGTGTTTACAACCTGGCATGTACCTGAACGTCACACTTTTGTTTAACTCTTTAAAACTCTCATGCGTGTGTTCATCTGAATCACACCTGAGTCTGTGCTGGATTATGTCATAAAAGAAACTCCTATACAGTGACCCTTGTTTGAGAACCTGTCATTTGATCTGATTGGTCACCTGTCCCACACATTAGATATTTAAAGCTCCAGTATGTTTATTTCTTAAGTATCGTTCAGATATTAGTAATGAAGACTATATAATCAGACGCCACCAAAGAATGTGTATTTCTTGTGGAATCATAATGCTCTGTGTTCTGTTTAATTTAGCACATGTATTTCATATGCACTCTGCCAATCAGAAAATCACCAATACAGTATGATCTCATTGAAAACAGCTGAATACTTTCTCAGACACCACTTACTGTTATTAAAGATTTAAGCTGACAACGATAAAACTACAATACTTGGGTGTTTTCCTTTTACATTGTTTGTCAACACATTAAAACAGGGTAGGCGATTTTTTTCCAGAAACATTTGTTGTTATGATGGTTAAAAGTCTCTTCACATCCTGATCAATCACTAACTGCTCTAAATATATTTATATCAATATATATCTTCTGTGGAAGGTGCAGGACCATAAAATGTTCCAAATGTCCTATTTGTCTGTCAAACTCTGTTGGAAAAATTGTGGCTTTGAAGAGCTCTGAAGGGAGGGCAGGATCTTATGCTTTTAAAGCTGTCTTGCTATTGCTAGCCTCTCTGAAATTGCCTACTCTACCTTTAAATCTGTTTAAAGGTTGAACCCTTTTTTAAGGTTTAGATTTGCTCTAGTCTTAGATTTACCTTTACATAAAAACATTGTGTTGTATTTACACTCGTATTCATTAATCTGTTTTAACTCTCACTAAAACAGTGTAATGACCTGATGTATTCAGTTTAAAGTGTAATCAAACATGAGAATCTGTTGATGGACAAAAGCTGTGTTACAAATTATGTGAGAACGTCCGTTTATGTATTAACAATGTTGTTATTGGTTTCAGTGATATCAATAAAAACAGACCTGAGTTTCACCTAGCTTCTTTCAACACAAGCAAATCTAACACATATCTTTCTTTTCTTTCACTAGTTACCTACAATCACAGACAATGAAAATCAAAATGTGAACGTTGCACTTACACTGGTGTAATTCAGGGAGCATGTATGTACAACAGTAGTGACTTCGAGATACAGATTTACAAGAATACATTAATGTAATTGTAACATTACCATTTAACTGTGCAAATGAGAAAACTAAGGTAGGTAGGAGTAAAAATGATGGAACAACAGAAGGCTCATCTGAGTGCATCATTATCAAAACGACAGTGACAGAGTATTTTAAATGATCTGTTTCCTAAATTCAAGCTCATTTTAAAACCACAGAGTAAAAACCAACCTGATAAAGCATGAAGCATTTAGCAGAAATTACCACAGACATTTTGTGGCAGATATTTTGTGCCAAAATATGTTGATTATTAAAATCATAATACAAAATACATAAAGAATGTATACAGCTGCTTTTGAAGAAAGAAACACGTGTACCGTCGAGTATAATTCACATCAAATTCGGTTTGTGCTTATGTCTGTGTAGAATGAATCTAGATTTAAAAGACATTAATAGGATTTTCAAGTAAAACGCAGTGAACACTTACATACTGCCGGTGAAGTCAAGCGGAACTACCACATCACACCTGCAGATGGCGCCGGTGCGCTGTTTTAATGAGCGAACGTGACGTCACTCATTACAGAGACTGCGCTATATATAATAACGTGCGTCGTCAATAAGTTACAATCTATTGCATTGCTCATGTTAAGACTTATGTTATCATCATGACGTCATTTCTGTCCGTGACGTAATCGGTGCGATGGCGATACAGTTTGTTAAATGCTCGCCCTCTTTGTAAGTCACTTTGGGTGCAAGCGTCTGCTAAATGAATAAATGTGAACCGCGTATAAACTGGGTGTTTAGTGGTCACTGAATCCACTGTCCTTATTTCCTCTTAATATCTCAACTGTACAAGTCCACCAATTCAATATGTAAAGTGCCCAGTCATTTCCCCTTATGACAAAAAGATCCACAGTGGTGTGTTAATATGTTGTCTTTTATTTGTTTATTTTTATTTATCACAGAAATACAGTACACACATTTGTATTTGCATCCAAACACGTAACCTGTTGTAGGACCCCCTCGTCCCTGCACACGGATCTCCCGTGATTCATTATACTCATATCTTCTGGAAGAGCAACATGCATTTTAAAAACTAAACTAAAACCATTCAGTTCATCTACAGAATTATTGCAAAAACATGTGCTTGGATGTTTTAGCTGACCAGTGATCAGCAATCCGTTTAAAAAAACAGAGCAGGGTAAACCTGACAAAACCTTGTGTGCTACAGTATAGGAAAATATTAAGAAAATACTGTACATCCTGTACATCAAGTTATACGTCCTCATTTGGCACACTGGGTAGGTTGTTATAGTAAAGTCTTCTATCAGACAGAAACATTATCTAAAATCTTATTAAACTAATTTTTTACATCCACAGAGATTTACAGATCATATACATAACATTTACATGTGAAAAACAAGTCTCTCTCTCTCTCTCTCTCTCTCTCTCTCTCTCTCTCATACCCTTAACAAAAACCAGAAAGTGAAAAACACTCTTGTGAGAAACCTGCATTTAATAACTCAGAAAAGTAACAGCTATCATATTTTCTGTCTGCTTTGGCTTTAACCAGCCCAACAAAATGGTTTGTTGTTAACATCACCCAAAACAGTACAGCATGGACATGTTATAAAAGCATGTACTGCTCACATATTCATTTTACCTCCGTTAAAAGGCTCTTTGCAGTATTATTAACTTGTACATTTATTCACCCCTTCCTGTGGACAGCAGAAAATGATTGTTTGGCATGATATAAATCAAAGCGAATCAGATCAAAATACTAAATGCTGTGCTATTATCATCAGATGCTAGTGATCAGAATTGCTGCTATGCACCAGAAATAATTTCATTTAGTTTTTCTTTTGGTTCACACACAAGCTAAGACACATTTGTACAAATGAGAACATGAGACAGGCAGCAAAGTTTTCACATCTCCTAACAGTATTGTACTCGAGTTAGGAATACAGATATCCTTTGATATATGTGGGAAATGAATAGAATAATTTTCTTTTTTAGAATGATTTTTTTTTACTTTTTACAAAGTTTTGTTTGAACTGATAAACAATAGATTTGTGCACTTACATTACTGTATTGCTTTAAAATGTCACAGATCATGAAGGGCTCCACATACAGTAGATAAGGAGGGACTAGTCAATGGTTTGCTGTTATTAAATTAATTATTTTTCTCCTAATAAATTAATCACTAAATAGGGGCCATGTTTGTCCAGATCTGTCCCATCATGACAAATCAAGTAATGACCGATATCAATTTACCTGAAAATAAAAAGTATTATTTACTTTTCATTGTCACTGATTATCTGGATAAATTAACATATTAATATGTAAATGAACAGAAAATGAATATTCACAGAAAATATGATCTGACAACATAATTTATGATCAGCTGTGCTGATTTACTCTAATATCTCAACTGTCTCAGAACTGCAGAATCAGACTGATTAGTGATCAGACTGTTGTGCATAATAAACGTCTGCTCTAAAGTGCATAACACTTCTCACTGGTCGACCCTCTGTGGTGTCTGCATAGCAAGTCAACATACAGTACCTGTTCTATGAAGATACACCTCAATAAAATCTGGCTTTGTGTAAAAAAATAAAATGTGTTTCTTTCTGCTTTCAGATAAAGTTTCTCATGCTGTTCAGCACTTGCCGAACTTCTGAGAGCATACTATATGGCATACTATCATACTAATACTGTTTTACAGTATTTTACTGTTTGACCTACTACACTTGTTGCAGTATATAACCACAAAACACGATGTGGACTACTGTATATGTTAACAGGAAGCAGTGCACTTCTAATATCTCCTTTTTCACTCATTTTTTGATTATCACTGACAAAACATGATTTTTTACACAAAGGTGTAAAATAACTACATATCCCAGAATACTATATGCAATATATTCAAAGTCGTGACAACAATGCAGCATGCTATTTTCTCAAACGTCAGACTTTTCCATATACTATTTGTTTTTCTAACAGTATGCGGTATACAGTGTGTGCAGTATGCAGTACACTAGTATTCCATTCCAACATGTCCTAAACATAAGGGTGCAAACTAGCCCCTGAGTGGTTAAAAAGGGCTGAAATGGGCGCCATCTTGTGATAAATAATTGAGAAAATACAGATGACAACAGACAAAACATGAACATTTAGGTCTTTAGAAAAATAAATTTATGGTTAACCATAAGTGGGAAAATTCTTCAAAGAAACATTATGGAACTAATGCTGCATCTGGACACGTATATAACAGACTCAAGCTGCCTCAAAATGTGTTTACTGACTACAGTATGAAAAAGAGGCTTTTTAGAATGCTGCTGTGTATGCAAACAATCCCCACAAGGGTTTAAAAGCACAACGTATTTCAGAATTCCAGTGAAGTTTATCTGTTCATAAAATCTAATCTCTTTACATTCAACATCCTGGGCAATACATGTGCATGTTTATCAGATGTGTTTTAAATGACGTCAGATGTCACACAAAGTATGTGTATACATTATATATACACAACAATAGCATTACATTTTATAGAATTGTCACACTCCAGTTTCAATCAAGTTTCACTAATTGATGGAATTAAACCACCACTCTCTTATGCCTGTAGGAGATAAACATTACCGAGCATGATTCATTTTGTAACATGAACGACTCAAAGCAAATGCAGTAAGACTTGCGTTTTTTAAAAATCGTGTTTTTCTAAAAAATGCATCGCAAGACTCTGCTACTCTCAGAACTTTCTCCCTCATTGTGAATATTAATTCCCCAGCTGACTTCTGCCTGATGAAGTAACAACAGCAGAGAGGATTAAAGGACATGAAAACTAATGCTGGCTTACTGCAGTGTCCGTCACGTTCTGAATTAATGAGCTCTAAAAGTCTAAATTTGCATTATAATGTTACACTAGGAGAAAACAGGACGTTGATGACCGTGATTGATAACACATTCCAGTGTACAGCTAATTACCCACTCAAACAGGACTAATTAATGGATTTCTGCTTGTCTGCCATCATCACGTGTAATTTTGTCTACTGTCAAAACTTCGGAAAGCTGAGGGTTTGGCCAGCCTCCTCATGGACAGTGAATCTGTCTTACCATCCAGCCTTGCCCCAGCCCTGGCCTTCTGGAAGGGATTCCTAGAGCTTCCACGGCCCTTGTCCATCTTCTCGCTTATGGAGAAACTCTTTCGGGTGTAGATGTTGGAATGGGACTCCTCTGAGGAGGAGCAGCTGTTTGCTCGCTCTAGTCGAGCGATCGGTGAGCAAAACGGACCCAGTGCCAGGCCAAGACCCAGGCCCACACCTATTCCCACACTGCTGCTATTTGGACCTCCCTTACCCATGTCCGCCGACCCCTCTGCAGGCTCCTCTGGATCAGTCTCTGCGTTACTGAGCTCCGCGTCTCGCTCAGGGTGCGAGACATCTTGGTCCTGGGGCTTATCGAACGTGAAGGAGCCTCCAGGTGAGTCAGATCGCTCCGGGACAGGGTACGGGGTTGAGACACAGCGAGTGTCGATGCAGTCCGTAATGCTGGTATATTCTGCTGCCTTGACCTGCACACCCATGCCACCATAGTAACCCCGGGATGTGAAGCTGTGGGACTTCACCAATGGGGGCTCATCCAAGAACAGCGGTCCTGCTGCAGACAGGAAGCGGCTGCTCTTGGACTGCTCTAGAATGCTGGCTGACGGTGGTGGCGAGGGCTCCAGGTCCCAGGGTGGATCTCGCAGCAGGTGGGCGGAGCAGAGTGACAGGTCGGCGACGGCACTGTCCTCAAACAGGACTGTGCCATCCGACTGTCTTTCACTTCCCCCAGCTGTTCCACTGCAGTCCCGCCTCCCTGACAGCATTGCGTCCATGATCTCAGTATGAAGAGATGAATCTCGAGCAAGAGTTGGAACTGTTCTGACTGGCTCCAGAAAGCTGTTGGTGGGCAGAACATCCTCTGAGGCAGAAACGTAGATGTCTATACAGGAAGAGGGACGAAATTGCTGCTGTGCTGATAACGTATTGAAAGGTGTGGGCTTGGACTCTTTGGGTCCCACTCCAGAGGACACAGACTGCGAGCTGTTGGCCCGATGGAGGCTGAACAACCTTTCTTTAAAGAAACCTTCTGCCCGATCCGGCCCACACCTGTCTTTGGAGGACTGGCTTACATAGAAAGAGTGACTGCGAATGCGTGGTGTCAGAGTGGTTGGAGAAGTAGGGGACTCTTCTCCACCCTGCTCCAGAGACTCCTGAAGTCTGCAGGAATTACCTTCCTGGCTGTTGAAACTGCTCTGGCGAAGGATGTAATTCATATCCGTGCAGTCAGATGACGTCCTGGACCGCACTTTGTTGACTTCACCCTGATCCATACCAGCAACCCGCTCCAGTGCCACAGTGATCCGGCCAATCATCTCCTCCATCTGGGCAAGTCTGGTGTCTACAGTCTGCAGGGACGCTTTCATAAAATGTTCCCGCTCATTCACTTCCTCCAGACGCATCGCCATGTTCTCCACCCTGAATGATCAGACAAAAACATTCTTTATAATGTATAAAAACAATAATTATAATAAACTTTTTTGTTGGTTTTTAACCCAAAAAAACCTACAAATTGCAGCTTTAAATAAAAGGTTACATCCACATAATGACATGAGCTGGTTACACTGTACTGTAAATGTAAGTATTTTATGGAGCTCTTTGTGAGGACATTGTATTACAATATTCGTTTTGTCTGTGATGGTTTCAAACCTTTCAGATGTCACTCGTATTCTCTCGTCATTGGAGGAAATAAAGCGATCATCTTTCTCTCTGAAATACTCCTCCATGCACTGCTCTTCAAAATCATGCACTTTCTTCAACTCGTCTTCAGTGATGAAGAGCTCTGTGAGGAGAGTTTCCCTCACTGACTTCACAACAGCAGTTACACAAGATCTAAACAGTGTCTTATTTATTTTCAAATTTGACTGTAAAATTAAAAACAAAAGCATAGAATCATACTATTTATATTATTATTCAGGAAATGGAGTATGCAGTACACATACCGTGCATCATATGCACTTTTGTATGGCAATATATAATATGATAGTTAATTATTTGAACACAGCAATGTCTCGCTTGCAGTGGGGGTTTCAACAGCATGTTATCACTCACTCAGCCCAAAGTCTCGCTCATCTTCATCGTGCTTCCTCCAGCGACAGCACAGGTGTTTGAGGACCATCGTTATGTGGCTAAAGATGATGAGAGGAGGAGGAAGAACAGGACGCTCATGGAAGGTCATGATCAGCTGGTACCTCTGGAACTTCCAGACCTGGTTGGAGATGGACTTCACTTCGAAGAATGTGTTACTGTGGCAACCAAAGACATCATCATCACAACATCGTTTCAGAACACCCGCGGTTGTGGCATCTGACAGACTTTGATATACAGTATATACCAGGGGTCTCTGATCCATGTTCCTGGAGGTCCACAGACCTCCACACACCTGCCTGGATGTTCCAGCAGTTCTAAAGATCTTGATTAGCTGCTTCACGTGTGATTCATTAGGGCTGGAGCTGAACTCTGCAGCTCTGTGGATCTTGTTGGAGACCTGTGGTATATACTATAGTACTGATTACTGGACTCATGATTACCATATTCATATACCAAAGTATATTTTCCAGGGTACTTCAGAGTATTTCAAATAACACTATGGTACTATCATGGTATGTGTCTAAAACATCATGGTGCCATTTCCAGAAAACCAGAGCAATACTCAGGACCTTTTATCACATCATGATTAGCCATTGACATTTTGTTCATCAAACACACATCAGTAAAACTGTGAAACCACACACAACATAAACATTCCTTTAACTTACTTAAAGACAGCAATAAGCAAATTAACCAGCAGGATGTTTGCCACCAGCAGGTAACAGGCCATGATGGCTGGAACAATCCAAGCTCCAGTCTTGCAGGGTGGGAGGGGCATAATGACTCCATCTTCAGTGGTGATGTTCTGACCACATGGAGCTGTTAGAATAAACACAGAACTGAGTACCACACATTCTGAGAAGGCATGACACATGCTTTCACATGAGTTTCAAAATGAACCAGCCACTCAAAAGTGGGTTGTGGATAAAACAAGGTTGAAAAGACTTGCATTAAGTGGATTTCAAATATATTATAAATATATTCTGTATGTAAAATTTGCATCCACAATATATTTAAACAGCGGTGTTTAAAATATATTGATACTAAATGTACAGCCGTCGTTTGATGGCTTCTTGTAGCGCAGTTTAGAATGTGTTAAGAATACATTGTGATTATACCAGATGGGATGGTTCAGTTGCTGTAGCTTTCAAGAAGAGGAAAGTCAGTCAGGTTCAAATGATTTTACATATCTGTGTGTATTTCATTTACTGATTTCAATGTAGAGAATCACACTCAAAAGCCCAAAGTGAGAGAACTGAAGTAACATGAGTTATTCATTTCAAATGTATTCTGTCAAAAACTCTGACAACTGAACCACATGAAAAACTTTAATACTGATGAGAAGAGCAAATGCATATTTTTGTTAAAGGATGTATCACTGATATGAGATGAGCTATTATCTCTGTGTACATTTTCAGATGAAATGAGTCACACTGAATATGCAGTAACCATTTGAAACCACAGGAATTGTTAGCTGCCTGTGGAAGGACCCTGATAATCAGGGGCTGCAGATGAAGCAATGGCAGTGAAGTTAGAATGCCTCTGGTGACGGAGATAAAACTAGTGTATTTTATTTATTGGAAATTGCCTATGTGGGATGGACCACTGTTATGCCCAGTTCCTTGAGAGCGAACGTAATTTTCGACCAGCCAGAGTTTCATTCACTTTGTGCTGTAGCTTCCTACTATTCACATCTGAAACAAAGAACGAAAGCATTATTTCAGCTCTCTTCTCTTTGGGCCACCCAACTCACAGCACACACACACAAACAAAGAACCGAATAAATATACATGCTACTTTATCAAACACAAACACACTTATGCAAACTACGGCACACATTTCACACACCTCATTCTGCATGATGATATCTGTATGAGACACTGCTTAAATCGGAGTATAAATGGCTTTTACACACACACACACACACACACACGAGTAATACAGTTATTCTGACAAGAGAGAACACAATGCTGTAATCGGGGCCTCATGAGTTCTAGTAATACAAAATTACGAGTTATTTAGGCTGTTGTTTCTCTTCATGTCAGCATTATACAAGATTAGGGCTCCATGGGGCTATAAAATCTGTTACAGAACTTAAACACCATGTGTGTCATGAAACAGAACTCCAAATCAAAACTAATAAAGAAGACAGTGGTGAAATATATTATCAAATAATCACAGAGAGGAAAATTTTTTTAAAGAGTAAAACATAACAGCCAACAGCATGCCAAAAGCAACATCCATCTATCTGCTCAACTTTAAACCTAGTCTGCACAACAGCACAGCTAAATCAGGTTGATACTCAGTTCTTATTACTACTACTCAAACTGATCTAGAATCAGGCGAGCATGTAGCACTGCTTACATCATTCCTTCCCCTAACTTCCTTTAAATGACACACAACATTTTTAAACAGCTTGCAAGAAGACATTAAAACTATAAACAATCTGTTTCATGGACTGATGTTTCATAAACTTTCAGTTCACTTCCAAGAACTGTTCTCTTCATTTAAAGCTGTTTCCATCCTCAGCTCTGGCGAAGAATAATACAAGAAATACATTTCCAAATTGATTAAACTCTGATCTGAGATCAGACCACACATTCGTAAATCTTCGAAACAGTATTATTTTGAAATATATTTGAGTGTTTATCTGATGTAGACTGCTGCTCACAGCTTTATCATCTACAGTCTGTAGTCTGTACAATCTGTACTGTAACCGGCCAACACAAATAGCAATAAGTGCAGCCATTTACAGAATATGACTTTATTCACACACACACGTTACAGAATAAAAAAGTTATTGGACACTTTGAATATTCCTAGAACATTCAAAATTAAATTTTTAACAATTGGTTAATGCAAACATTAGGGAAATGTTCTCACAACTTAAAATTGTTAGCTGAGCAAGCACTAGAAGTTGTTATTAAGAAATCTTACGGTCAATTTGGTCAGCAAACACTTCTCCATAGATCATCCAGTACGGCATGAAGAAGATGTTGCGTGCCAGCATCCAGGACGGGTCTTCACTGGGATTGAGGATGGCCTGCCGTGCCACCCCGAAACTCATGAGAACCACCAACATGATAATCACAAAATACATCATGTCGATCATCTACATCCCCGGAGGATTGAAGAAGGGACAGAGAGATTAGGAGCATGAGTCTATTTTATGCTTTCAAAGTGCAGTTCCCATTGACATTTAAAGATGTATTTGGCATTTTTAATTTGTTGCACTGAAATGCAATACTCGCAATCACAATTGACTTCTTCTGTGAGCACAACCTCAATTTACACGTTGCATTTTTCTAATCATGTAAAGATATTGTGTGTTCTTTGTTTTCAGAGTTACAGATTAAACGATCGGTCAGTCCCCCTCACCATTTTGCCAATCATCATGACGTATGGGCCCAGGTATTTGTTCACTCCAAAGATGTCAAGCAGTCGTATGTACCAATAAATGATATTGACACAGTAGATGACCCTCCCATAGCTCATCAGTGGAGGGTCCTGAAGGCGCAGCACCATCCCAATGGAGAAGATGAGAATGGCCATGAGATCGGTGATGTTCCAGTACACCTGTAACCACACCTTCACCTTCTGCAGGAGCTTCTCTGGCTCTGACATGAGAATCTAAATGATATGAGCAGCAACACAGCAGTGAAGTTCTGAGCAGATGGAGCACCAGAAGAGGGCAGTAGAAGACAGCAGAAGTGTTTTTTTAAACGATCAACTCACATTCTAAAACTCACAATATTGGTCTGTCAATATTCTCACAAATAATGAAATGCCAAATGAACCACTGTTTGGAAGAATGTTACTTTGACAAAACTTCGACATTATTAACTGCATTTTGAGTAGCATGACAGCAGCTCAACAGCTCTAAAATAGTCGATCATTTTCCATAACTACCTATTTTTGCCACCAGTAGCAGTATAGCATTGCAAAATGTTTCAGTACTGTTTCTATTGTGCACACAGCAGTCAATCCTGAGTACATTTGTTTGTTCGGATTCGGTTTAAATAACGAATCATCTAAACAGTTTTGCAGTACTGACAGAAATTTCTGTGAGGTATTTTGTCATTGTTTTATAACTAAACGCTTTTGTTTGTCATGTTTCTGCAGAAATTGCAGTTTACAGTTACTGTATTACAGTGTGAATTTAATGCTGTCACTTCCTGAGATTCAGATGGTTGTGTCACATACACGCTGCTCTCAAACAAACAGATTCATCGTAATTATCTGAACACCTCAAAATAAACCGCTTCAGTGCTGTTAGTTTTGTTAGCAGCTTGCAGCGCAGGTAAGAAATGGTTTTCAGAAAAGCATTGCTTTCAGAGATGCAGAAGAATCACTGAGCAGTGACGGAGCTTCACCTCTCTCATCTTCTCAATGCCATTGGTGAAGATGTAGGCAATAACAATCCACTCCTGAGGAGAAGGCCAGAGGTCCATCTTCACCAGCACAATATAGTTAAAGAGCATCAAGTATCCTACATAGGCCAACTGTGAGAAAACAGAGAAATGAATGAATATGTCCGTCTGACCAGACCAAACTTTTTACACAGAATACAGGGCGGGCTTGCGCTAATGTTAACTTTTCATCTTCTCACACAAACTAGGGAAAATCTTTCAAAATGACATTTTTAAAATGCTCTGAGATTATTTGCACAGGGTTCCACTTTGAATTTTGAAGGGAAAGGAGGTAAAATTGACGCTTTTAATTCACCTTCACTCCCTTGCCTTTCTGTTAACTGAGAAAAAAGCAGAAGTGGCTATTCAATTTTTTCCCAGAAGCGTCAGTGTAACAACAGCACTGCACGCTCACTGCAGTTTTAGGATGTTGCTCTTTTTCCTCCGAAACATAATTTGTTTTTGGGAAAGAGCAGGAAGATTAATATACACACTCTCATCAAGAAGAGACACAGAGAGATTGAGAAAGTAAGAGAGAAAGAAAGAGTAAGAGAGAGAGCAGATTTTTTCAGGAGATTTTTCAGATTCGTAGCCTGTATTTAAAACATAAATACCAAACCTCTGCTGTTTTGATCTGTACTCGCCAGTATTTGAACATTTCTCTGCTCATGGATCTGATAAGATATCTACTGATATGGATTTTACACTTCATTTTCAACTCAAAGGTTTCAAAAGACATTTTTTATATGTATTATGATTTAACTTGCACATGGAACAATACTGTATTTTTGCACAACACCAAACAATTTTTTCTTTTTACTGAAATGAAAGCACAGTTACCGTGTGAAACCAGAACTTCACAATAGGAGCGTTGTAAAACTCGTAAATTTTGCGACCCACTGGATGGCGGTTCTGAACTTCCTCCACCTGTTTCTTACGAGACACTTCTGAACTGACGTTTCCCAGCCTAGCCTGAAAAAGCACAAAGGGCAGATAAAAAAAGAGAAAAAAATAAGTAAATAAAAGAGGAAAAAAGCAGAAAGATGCTTTTACTGTCCAATATTTGCATGTGACACTCCACTCAGAATTATATGCAGCTGTTTTAAACACTGCAGAGCAATACTGAGTGCTGAGGCAGGTGAGATTCAGTATGAGCTGGGCATTGATAATTCTGCCTAGGAAATGGTAGAGAGAGAAAGAGCGAGAGACAGAGAAACAAAGAGAGGGAGACAGAATGAGAGAGACAGGGAGAGAGACATAGAGAAAGAGATAGGGAGAGAGATATAGAGAGAGAGATAGGGAGAGAGAAATAGAGAAAGAGATAGGGAGAGATAAATAGAGAAAGAGATAGAGAGAGAGACATAGAGAGAGAGAAAGGGGAAAAAATGCCCATGTCATTGGGTTATTTATAACTTTAATCCATCTTTAATCCGAGAGTGGAGGGTTAAAAATTCTGTAACGTTTTTAAAACTTTCCACTAACAACTTAAGAATATTGCTTTCATATATATATATATATATATATATATATATATATATATATATATATATATATATATATATATATATATATATATATATATATATATATATATATATATAACGTAAAATCACTGCAAGAACATTGTGTGATATCTTTAAGAGAGGTTTTTGAGAATGTTAGCTGGGTAACTGCTTGTCAAACAGTCTCCTATTTATTTTGTACTTTATACTCTATTTAAAATACATACGGCACTTGTTAAAGCTATTCAGTTTAGCTCAAATTCAAACCCCACACAAATGTTTTCGCCGTTGGACCACATCCACCAATGACATCACAGTGCAAGAGCGATTGTGAGCAAGACTTTAGGGAAATGTTGTCCTTCTCATGGCTTAGGACTACATTTCTAATCAGTCTTGGGGTTTCTTTAATACAACACTTGACAGTTTCCAATAGAAATTTGAATGACAATCTTTGTGCAGTTTTGTATGTCAGTAGGTGGTACGTCTAGCTCAACTTAAAAGTGAAGGTTGTAGTCATGGAGATGGGCAGATAAAGTCAGATAACAACACGATGGAATGATGAGCCAAGGACGTGCACAATGGTTTCGTAGAAAAACAGACACAGGCAACATACACAAAACCATACTTCAGACAAGACACTCACTAAAAGAAAAAAACAGAGGAGACAAAGACCAAAACAGACAGAGACACAATACAACTCCACAACCACACACTGTCACTTTGACAACAAGTAACGAAGAGAAGGGGTGAAGCGGTGGTTCAGAGAAGTGCAGGGTTGCTATGATTCTCCAAGAAGAGAAGGTCAGGGAACTGAGAAACAATGACAAACTGGGGGTAGGACCTCTAAAGCAGAGCAGATGTGCCTGAGTATGTGTGTGTACTTGAGTGAGTGTATTCAACTACATGCTAAGAAACGAAGCTAAAGTGGGTGCTCTCACCACGGAGTTGTACTGCGTCTCACAGTAAGATCTTACTGTGAACTCCATGTCCTCATTGTCTTTCTCCTTAGCTTGTTTCTCAGGTTCATCCACATCTTTCTCCTGCAGGTAGGTGTCCTGATCTTGAGATATATACGACATTTCGTCCTTATTTTTAAATTCAAGACTTAATATGGAAGGGGGAAGGAGCAGGCCCAGAATGACCTGTCGAACAAAACAAACGAGCACACACACACAAGCATGAGACAAAAAATCCATTTATGCTTTCTAACTGCTAGTCTACACCCAACCCATCCAATCACAGGACAGAAAGACTCTGTTAGAAGTGATGGAGAAATAAATCTGTATAGATATAAACCTATGAGATATAAAACACTGATCCAGTCACCAAGACCTAAAATCACAGACATAAACAACGCATAAGGGGCTGAGATATATATATATGTATTTATATGTCAATATGTTATTTTTAATTTCATATATATATGTCTTAAAAACCCACACAGAGTAAAATCCCTGTGAAATAACTTTACTGTATGTGTGGTAACTAAGTGATGTGGTTTCCTCTCAGGTCTGACCTTCAGGCCGGAGTTCTTGCGCATACGCAGACGTCCCATCCACATGTCAGTGAGGAGCATCTGGCTGCAGGTGTGCGCGATGAAGTCTCTGTGCTTAGCGGCCACAGCCAGCTGTAGACAGGTGGCGTTACTCCAGTTCTTCAGCTCGTGGGTCAACAGCTTCATGGCCATCTGCTCATCCTGTTTATAAGACTGATCCAACAGCTCAACAGCCAGCTGACCAAACTCTCTGATGAATAAGATAAAATATTTCCATACTTCAGAAACATTCACATAACCCATAAGCATATACCAAATCTGTGTTCAGGTATACAGTACATGCAATTAGGCACAGGTTTTAATGGGCACTTTAGGATTTCTTCGTTATTGCTGGGAATCCAGCTAATCCAGTTGCTAATGGAAATGTTAGGGAAATGTTCTTACAACTTAATGTAGGCATCATGAATGTGTTCACACCTCGAGTTATGGTTAAGTTCTTGTGAGATGTCATCCACCATGTCGTTCTCGGATGCTTCGTGGGCCATAGCTTTGCAGAGCTTGCAGGCCACCAGAGCTTTAGCCATGGCCTCTTCACCATGCTGCCAGAAGAAGAGAGCCATCTTCTGTCGTTTCATCAGCACTGCCCACACCATCAGCTCATGGAAGGGAAAGGGGAAGTGATTGATATCCGGGTCATCCAGGTCAATATCCACTTCCTCTTCCCTCTTCCTTGTGGTTTTCTGACGCTCATGTCTGATGGGCATGTCATCCTAATCAAGAGATTCCAATTTTATTATTCCTTTATTATTATTAAATGAGCAACTGTATGTACCTGTATGAGTAACTATATGCACATGCAACACAATAAGCGATTTCACTGCAAACCTCTCAAATCAAACGAAGCTTAAACAAAACAACTTTAATGAATCTCGGTGGGGATTTTATTGTGAAGCAGGGGGAAACACAAAATTAAGAAATAAGCCTCACCTCCATTCCAAGAAGCTTTAGGGCTTTTGGCTACATTACACAGGAACAAACAAACACATACAAGACAAAAATAGCATGACATGTTAGATTCGATTCTTCCATTTAAAAATCCTTTTTCATCCTGCTGCTACACGTGTATTGACACACATAGTGAAAATGTGTTTCTAAAAGCACTGCATGTTTAATGAGAAAACGGGATTCTTCATGCTTTCAGTGATAAATTGAGTTTCTCCGTGGTGGCATTGCTGATGTCTGATCTATTTTAAGCCCGTACTGTTATATACGCAGAATATATGCCTGAAAGATAAAATATTCTCACAGTACTGAAGTGCTTCTGTTCATACGCTCACACATTTCACATGTATACATCTGGAAGATCCTTTCATCTACAGGTACAATTTAAGATATGTATTTTATCAGCTGGTCTGTTCCGTGAGAACTGAACCCATGTCTGTGGCGTTGCAAGTGCTATGCTTTACCAACTGAACACACACGCACACTCTAAAATCCATTCTGCACCTGCTCGAGTGTTTTAGATCTCTGGGCTTTCTGAGGTGTGACATCATCAAGGTGTCAGTGTGTTGAGGACTTGCTTTGGCTCCGTTTACTCTGTGCAGTTACTGTAGTAGCATGTGAACAAAATTCTTTCTCTTCTGTATTTCATCTCTCTCGCTCTGATGGGAAATATTCTTCTTACTCTTTTCCCAGCTGGGTTATGTTGAAAAAGGACTGCGCAAAGCACGTTACAAACTTCCTTAGGAAAAACATTTTCATTTATGGGAACCAGAGAGTAACTCCATGTTTGAAACATGTTGAAATTGTTTTTTAATCAGGGAACAAACATTTAAATATATATTTCTACAGGCCATCACCAAACTGTTCACCAGAGGTTTTCTTTAAAAAAAGGTTTGGTTACATACTCTCTTGGGTCCAAAAAGGTTGTGATAGAGGGTCCGAAATCTCTTCCTGGTATAGTTGCAGCGATAGGCTCCGCCCATGAGGTACTCGATGACCAATCCAATGTCAATCAGACTGATGCGGTAATCAGGGGGCAGGTTACCCTGACGACACAAAGATCACTTAAAACAGCCCTGAACACCCACCAACAACTTGGCTAAGAAAATGACTTGACTCAAAAATGATGGTAAAGTCAGAATCGACCGGCTTTCACACTAACACACTCAACACGCTCAAACTCCACAAACACACAACATATCACTAGAAGGAATCAAGATAATTGAAGAAGATCGTCTGAGTCACCTTGAGGTAGATCCAACTGAACCCTGGATATTCTTGCTTGGAAAGAACACACAAGGCCAGTAAGACAGAATCATATTAAAGGGACAGAAACCCCCACTAAGACCAACCAACCAGCCAATCAAGGCTTAGCATTATACTTAACTGACCATGATAAGAAAGTGTCTGTTAACAGAGCAAAAACAAATAATGAGTAAAGGAGCAAATGAGAGAATGAGAGTCCAAAAATGAGCCAGACAAGGAAGAAACAGAAGGGCAAAGCTGTAGGGAATGAAGACACAATGTCTGAACTGCTAATTTAATGATTTGCCAGAATAAGTGAGATTCTCCAGTTTAAAGACTCCCTATCAGGCTTAAACAACATGAAGAGATCATGAAGACTTCAGATTCTTCCTTTCATTAGATCTGCAGGTCAAATCCTTACTAACAAAATTACTACCACATCCTGATACTGGACTATAACAAAGTTCTGCTCTGGTTCTTCGATTATCAATGCAGAACCATGATGGATCTTCTGAGCTCAACCTCAGATACCACAGTCATCTTCCACTGGCTGATCAAAGGCAGTGCTGAGTTACTGCAGGATGTTCGTACAAGAGTAAGCTGATGTGACAACCAAAGACATTTATCAACATTTAACATAATGTTGGTCTCCATGGACACACAGAATGTTCATGCCTCTAGAATAAAGACCAGGCTATATTAGTTTGTTTGTTTATTTAGGGTTTATTGCCATATCAGCTTCAATGGCTATATCATGGAAAAAACATTTAAAAAAAAATTAAAAACAGTTTATAAATAACACATTTCTATAATACAAAGATTAATAACAATAAAAAGATCCAGGCTATATTAAAGCTGCAATCTGTAACTTTTGCCTCTCTGTTGCCATCTTTACTTGTGCTGAAGTCAAATGAAGCCAGTTAAGTTGACTCCAAAGTTACGGATTGCAGCTTTAAACCTTACGTTTACCTGTAATGAGTCATTTGTCAGTATCTGGATATGCACAAAGGTCACTATAAGACTACAGAAATCACTACAGCACACAAAGAAATAAACTAAGAGCTCCATTATGTCTTAATAATGCACCCACGGACAGTAATTAAGAGAAAACAAATGGTCCACTAAAGATTTAAATAGCAACAACACATCGTTCTGACCACTTTACAGTCTGAAAAATCAGTGAAACAAGTAGAGACAGACAGAACCAAAGCAACCAACCAACTGGCCGAATCTGTCTGTCAAGCTCGGAAGCAAGAAAAACACTTTAGCTGAATATGCAACACAAATCTAAAACTAATCTTCCACCTACACACACACACACACTCTGATTCACACATCCTTTCAAACACAAGCACACAGAAACACACACACGGAGCTGCATGCACATCGAGTTCTCACCTTCTTCACATCTCTGACAAGGTGGTACAATGTGTTGGATGGTCCATGCCTCTGTTACAGCCAAACAGAAACACATTTATAAACTCCCAAATAAAATCCCCACAACATAAAACCTGTTCAACCACATATTCATTTAGAATAACACACAATGTAAAAAGATGGACATGTGGAGTTGTATCTAAAGCTAAAGTGTGTAATCTTGTGGCACTAACATCACGCAATGTTTCCAGAACACACAGCCTTGTCCAGATGCCACTGTGTGACCCAATGCTGGTGTAACCCAATGTACTCAAATTATATTTTATATTCTGTTGTTTTACTACTGTATATATAACATATTTATAAATTATAACTAAATGAACATGGATGAGGGGAGGCTGAAATTTCTGCTGCAGTGAAGGAAGCAGCTGCTTCACCGTGTTATAGAGCTCCTCGAGTCTGGAGAGCGTCAGGAAGCGATGCATGCTCACTCCATTCTCTATCAACAACTGCACAAAGTCCACTCGGTCCAACACCAGAGCGTCCAGCATAGACTGCTCTAGAGAACCCACCTGAGTACACAAAAACACAGCTTATAGTCTGAGACACACAGTACGATGCACAAACAAACAGATCCAATCAGCAGATGCGTACAGTAGACACACTACAACCATTAACTTATTTCATGAATTTTAATCTGGTTAAATGCATGCATGTATGCATCCCTCCAGTCCATGAATGCACGCCACCCATCCATCCACCCATCCATCCATCCATCCATCCAATTTATTTTAAGAATTTTAATCTGGTTAAATGCATGCATGCATTCTCTTATCTGTGTTTGTGTGAGTGCACATTGCCTACAGGCCAGTGCTGTCCATAAACGAAGATCTGGCTGAGAGCGATGTCAACTCTGTTCCAGGCTAAAGCTAAACTCAGCTGATCTGGGGCTGATGCATTAGCACCTGGACAGATGAGAGAAAACACATCATGACATTCTGCTCACTAGCTTTCAACCATCCTGGGGAGAGGTTCAGGAAATGTTAATGAGAAAACATTCAATGACAGACGCGACGTGTAAATGCGATTCAGCCAGCAGCTTTTATTGTCTGTGAATTCTTCATCATCCACTGATTCACTTCTAACCAGCAGAGAATCCTGAAAATTTCAACATTTACAAAATACTATTTTTCTATATTTTCTTACTGTTATTATGAGTTTAATATTTTCATGCACAGTTCAGTTCATGACTCAGTTCATGTCACTATGTATAAAACCAGATTTGAATAATATCTGTTAAAAACTATTTACAAATACAAATTATAAAATTCACATGGAAAGGTCAACAGAACAACTGCAGATCCTGGAACACGTTTTCCAATATTGTGATATTGAATTTAAGGGGCTCTTAGGGGCATTGACTGTTCAGAGTATATACAGACTAATATAGATTTGTTATACGATCATTAAAGGAAAAAAAGCGAGCTGGGGACTGCATGAGTAAATCACTCTGTTTCTTTAGATATGATTCACGGCATTATGAATTATGCAGAAGTCGTGCTGCTGGATTTCTCAGCAACACATGGAGCTCTTGGAGGAAAAACCTTCCAGAAACTCAAAAGCAGGCTAAGCAGGTTAAGCTTAACCAGAAGATCTCACACTTCACTCGCTCCATTTTTTCAATGGAATATATATATATATATATATAAGATTTATATATAAGATTTCCATTGAAAGATTTACTACCTTTCAGGAGAGCTGTTAGAATGGCCAGATCAATGTCCTGGTGTCCTTCTGAGCCCATCCGGAAAACTGTTATCTGAGGAAAAAGATATAAACGCTACATGAACATCAGAGTTACCTGGTACCAAGTTATGATAGCATGAGGATAGATCCAGTCACTGTGATAAATTATAAACTTGAATGTGGCATAAAGAAGTAACAAGATTTAAAGAGACAGTTCACTGAAAAATGATGACAGTTTTCCAAAGAAAGTGGAGTGGATGGGGACCTCACATTTTTAATTATGAAAATAAAAACACCATGGACATTTCTGAATATCCTAGATAACTCCTTTTGTGTTCCACTCAAGAAAAAAAAGATCTCAGATCTGCCAACACATCATTCACACTTCAGTCGCCTCACTGAGAATAAACATCAATCCATTGACACACTGCATGTGTGTACTGTAAATGAATGAGTGTGTGCTGTAAATGAATGAGTGTGTACTGTAAATGAATGAGTGTGTACTGTAAATGAATGAGTGTGTGCTGTAAATAAATGAGTGTGTACTGTAAATGAATAGTGTGTATTGTAAATGAATGAGTGTGTATTGTAAATGAATGAGTGTGTGCTGTAAATAAATGTGTATTGTAAATGAATGAGTGTGTGCTGTAAATGAATAGTGTGTATTGCAAATGAATGAGTGTGTGCTGTAAATGAATGAGTGTGTGCTGTAAATGAATGAGTGTGTACTGTAAATGAATGAGTGTGTGCTGTAAATGAATGAGTGTGTATTGTAAATGAATAGTGTGTACTGTAAATGCATGAGTGTGTGCTGTAAATGAATGAGTGTGTGCTGTAAATGAATGAGTGTGTACTGTAAATGAATGTGTATTGTAAATGAATGAGTGTGTACTGTAAATGAATAGTGTGTATTGCAAATGAATGAGTATGTGCTGTAAATGAATGAGTGTGTGCTGTAAATAAATGTGTATTGTAAATGAATGAGTGTGTGCTGTAAATGAATGAGTGTGTGCTGTAAATGAATGAGTGTGTGCTGTAAATGAATAGTGTGTATTGTAAATGAATGAGTGTGTGCTGTAAATGAATGAGTGTGTACTGTAAATGAATGAGTGTGTGCTGTAAATTAATAGTGTGTGTATTATTCAGTATTTCTGCAGTGACATTCTGTGCTTATACATTAATGCTTTTAAATTAAAGGTTCTTTAATTTAACATTTTTATTTGCTTGTCTTTAAGATATTGTTGCATCTCAAAGGTTTTGCAACCTCCCTTGAGTCACAAATAAAACCACAGGTGGGTGGCTCATAAACTAAAGCCAATGTGCTGTACTCAGAACTCACTCTCACCATCAACAAAATAGTTCTCATCTGAACACAACACTGAATAAATAAATGCCAATAAATAAATAATACAAAGGCTTAAGAAAATAGTCATATGGTGTGTGGGTTCATTTCTGATTCATACTTGTGTTTGAGAAAGTTATCTTCATTATGAGGATTAACACGTTTATATATCATGTGGAAATGCACACACAGACAACATTCACAAACACAGTTATCCAATGAATTTATTGAAACAAGACATCCTGTGCACACATACAAAATCACAAGCACACTCTCACACATGCATAAACAGTGAAACAGCTACAATCACTAAAAGTTGAATAAAAAACTCATTAAAACAAAAATCACTTTGAGGATGTTTGACTTCACACAACACTGACAATGAAACCACACAAACTTTCATTTCATTAAACATACAGAAGCAACTAGAAATATTTTGCATGCAAATCACAATCTGACAGGATGTTAACATACATGCAGAAAATGTTCCTAATGTTCCCAACATATATCCCCAGATATTCTCAGAGTTTTAACAATTCCTTTGCAGTGTGGATTCAAAGAGATGAGGAGTGTTTTAATGGCAGGATCAGTTAAAATAGTTTCACTTTCTTCTGACAGAAATCTTTGAGATTCTTGAAGCGTGTGTGTGTGTGGGAGTTAAAGCAGGTGTGCGTGAGAGACACTAAAATGAAGAGACGGTGGCGGGGCCAATGGAGATGTTCCTCGTGTGGCCTGCAGAGGAACTGACTGACATTTATCAGACACTTTATACCACATCTCTGATGGTCCAATATAATAACAGCATGCTGAGCTGGTGCAGAATGCAGGGCAGAAGATCTGCTGGTGTTTCACCCTCACACAGTAAGCCTCCAGAGAAATCTCGTTAAATCTCTTTAATGAGAGAGACAGACTTGCACAGTGACTTCTCTCAGCGTTTCACACACTCACCAGCTCTTTCTTCTTCATGCACTCCATCAGAATGATGAAGAGATGCTGGGCCTGAGAGCGGCTGTACGTGAAGGTCTTCTGAATGGTGACTAACAGCTGGTCTCTCAACGATTCGTTTATGAGTCTAACGTTAGGGAGAAAGAGGAGACTGTATAAAAATATTTACACAATGAAAACATTCCAGATTTGCACTGCAGTTCCATCTTAAACTGGATACATTTACTTGAGAAGAAAAATGGTCCAAGATAATCAGATTTGTTTGTCTTGGGCAAATTGGAAAATTGTTTAGATATTTTTAATAGAAAACAAAAGACACAAATACTGATTAAGAACATGATTTCTTGCAGTGTAAATGCTAGAAAGTCTTACACTGTTTCAGTGGAGAGAGCTAAAGCTCACATACCCGCCCTCCTCTGAGTACTTATGACCAAAGGCCAAGATGTCAGAGGCACGTCCGCTTCCATCACACACCACCACAGGAACTGGAGGAGTGTCTCTCAGGTACTCCAGCACAATGGAGATGACATTAGGACCACCCTCCACGATCAGAGCCACCACAGGAACACCCTGCCCAATCCCTGCAGAAAGAGAAAACGCACACAAATGTGAGAGATATGGAGTCTGTGCGCTTGTGGGGAGGTTTAAAAGGAAAACCAATTACAAATATTAAAGGTGAAGTGTGTATTGTTTTCTCCTGTTTTCTCTAGATAAATGTGTAGAGAATAAAGTAATCTGGCTTAGACTGAGCACCATGCTTTATATATGACAATGATTGAACAAGACTAGCTTCAAATATATCAAAAATGTTATTTTTAAATCGTTAGTGGAATGTTTTAAAAGTTTACAGAATTATTACAGAATTACATTTTTAACATTTTTGTCTCTTAATGGAAATGTTAGGAAAACGTTCTTACAACCTGTTCTTACAGCTTGTTAGCTGGGCTGAAATGCAAAGTGTTGGACTGATATATCTGATATATCTGATCTGATATAACTCTAATATCTTTGTTCTTTGAACACAGATATCTCTGAGCTTAACAAAACAAAATATATTTATATTTTTATAACTGAAAATGACATACAAAACTGAGTCTACTGGGAATACTCATAAGCCTTTGTGCATCAATTATTGAATTATGTCTATGTTATACACTAGATAAATGTGCTGTCATCATTGCTCCTAAAACAGGCTGTAAACAAGATATGACTTTACATGTCAGTTTAAAAGGTTGTTTATATAGGTTTCAGAAGCTGTTGCTTTGTGTGCTGACCCCCACCACCCCAGCCCTGATGTTTAGACAGCCCCTCTGCTCTGTTTCAGACATCAGCAGTGATGAGATGTAAATGTAACTAACTCTGATGTCTCTTCACATTCAGCTGATATTTAGTTCATTCAGTGTCACTCCTAATCTACTTCCTTTACACAGTGTGAACACTCCCCTGCCTGGCAGCCACAAATGTGCTTTGTTTATTTGTTCAAGAGATTACACACACCAGGTGCGTGTCTAAAACTAGTATAGTGTAATATTGTGAACATATGCGGCCAACAAATGATCAAGAAGATCGAGAGTGAATCCAAAGTGAGGAAGAAACCAAAGCATTGTGGATGTTCTGATCCAGCACAGAGTTCTGCATCCTGGGGCTTACAGATGCAGATCCAGTAACCACAAATACTCACATTAAGCCTGATAAAGACATTATCTTTTAGTCAAATGCAAAAAAAAAGCCATAAGTAGCATAATGACGGGAATAATGAAGCCATTTCAGAGGCAGAAATGATTACTTCATTAGGGTGGAGATCCCATAATCCCAAAAGAGATGATACATTTGTTTTAAAGTCAAAGGATTCTGCAGCATATTATCCAATAAGCATTTAAAGGAATATTTAAATACAACCTGAGGTTTATTAAAACCATTGATACAAAATAATTTCAACAATGTGTATACAAGTTACATGTGTAATTACCCATACTATACAAGTTACCGGGTTACTGACTTTACATGATCATGGCATGAATGAATAATGAATAGACAAGAAATGTAATATTTCTTTAAGAGTGTTAAAAAACAATAATCCAATAAACCTTTAAGCTGGTGAAAAAAACCCAGTTACCACAGCATCTCGTCTGTCTGGTCAAAACACAGATCTCTTCTCCATAATGCTAATGTAATGGACCCGCAGAGCTGCTTCACAACACAGTTGTGTACAATTAAATTGATTCTGTCGTCACATCTTATCCTATAAAAACATCTTCATTGTATCCTGTCTGCTAATCTTTCCTTCCATCTGTGAAATACTCGAAACCTTCTTTATAAGCAGCCACCAGAGCTGTGTAATTCATCTGAATCCAGTAAGCCTGCCACAACACTTCCAAAACACAGAGATCTGATTTCATGCAACAGCTTCTCTGTGGCACTGTGAGCCTCGTGGTGATGGGTGCGAGTTATTTATGCTCTTCCAGTGTTGGCCGGAACAGGTAATACAATAAAGCACAAAGTTCACATCAGCATCACACAGCTGAGGCAACACAGAGAGACAGAGAGAAAGAGACAAGACCAGTGATCTTTACACCAATAACAGTTTAGTGTGTGTGTTTTGTGGATGTGTAAAGGGATGGTTTAATGAGCTTAGCTTTCAACATGTCTTCTTTTCGTATGGCTTACATACACACTTGTTAGAAAATTTGTCATTTGTGATTAAAGAACAGGTTTCGTCTGTTTGTGTCGGAGAGCTGAGGTAATCCTGCTGGTTTTAAATGCCAATTATTTTGATTGAGCAGATTTGTGTTATGAATACAGATGGTGTATCAGAAGAAAAACAACCTCTTTTGTCTCTTTTAAAGAGGAAGTCGGCAGTGTGAAATGACTTGTTTGGTAAACTGCTTGTGATGGTCTTCATTTGTCATTTGTTTTAGACATAAGGGCCGGCTTTAGTATTTTAGGATACTGTAATACTAAATCATGCTAGTCAGACATTTGTCCATAACAGTAAATGTAAGAATTATAAACAGAAGTCTGACTCCACACACTGCTCAGATAATTTAATATGAATTCAAACAGCATATTACTTCTATTTATAATTTATTTCAACAGTTTACTGTATATGACTATTTGCACCTACAGTGCAGTACTGTAAGCTGTTTTTTTGTGGTTGTTTACACTTCTACCACTATTTACCAGCACCTACAGTGTAAACAGCATCTACCTCCAGTGGCTATTTACCTGAGAGGAAATAGCCACTGCCAAAAGTGACAGCTTTCAAATATAATTTGAAATGCCTGTAACAACATATTTTACTGCCAGAAATTTCTAAAACATCCATTTAATGGAGGTGTTAGTGTTTTACTATCTGCAGTGATATTTGCTCTTAATATTGGAAAAAATAAGAAAAAGATGGATTGTGATGGATTGGTTAGTTTGGATGAGGCAGTGTAGGTAAGACTAGTTATAAAGCGGGTTGGTTACTGATGAGACTGATGACGTCTGAGCATCCCTTTGACTCCCCATCCCCCTCTTTTACTCCAGGCATAGGATGACAAAGGGAAGTCCACAGGTCACATGACAGGTGAGGGAGGTCAAACGCCGGCTCACTTCCTGTTGACCCCTTCATTGTGTTAGGTGTATGTAATTATATGTTGTGTTACTAGTGGTAAATAATAAAAATGGCCACATTGCTTCAGTGAAAAGATGGACAAAGGTGATGGTGGTGATGTAATGAAGTCACATTAAAGGAACAGTTCACCTAAAAATCAAATTTCATGTTGCTCCAAACCAGTAGGACTTTTCTGAAGAACACAATGAGAGAAATGGGAAATGTACCGTTGACTCTTTTTCAGAATTATTTAGTGAACTGCTCCATTAAGAACATTCTGTTACAGTGGATAACAGGGGAAAACTTCAAAATACAAAAACGACATACAAAAACATAAAAAAGCATGACAGCTAACGTAAGTATTCATGAGCTAGTGCCTGAGGAAAAGTTTGTGTCCCACATGCACTGTGCTATATCCATATGACCCTCAACAATCTACATCAGCACAAATAAAACTGAAGTATCTTTTCCCTCTTGATTCATAATTGTTTTCAGTGGCTTCAGTCTGAGTATTATGTTCCGTCAGTTGAGTATCATCTTTATTTGATATGTGAGTGCAGTTGTCTCTTAATCTTGCATCTTGTGTTGTGTTCTGACAACTGATCTGACAACTGATGCACTGATTGCATTGGAATTATAATCACACTTTGCATTTTACATCAGCACCCGTATGTAGCAGCAAAAGCCCTCACGTGTGTTGATCTCCTGCAGGGAGATGTGCTTCTCCAGCTGTCTGCGGAGTTTGACCTCAGCTCCATATTTTCCGGTGGTGCCATTATCAGCCAGAATGAAATGTGAGTGTAGACTGTTGAGCACAGTGAGCTTACTCAGAGGGTTCGACATTGTCTGGTACGGCCGGACCACCTACAACACACACCACATGAGGAGGGGAAAGAGTTAACTGCTCATGGATGGTCAGAATATTAGCAATGACACAAGGACAGAGTCAGCGGACAGCCAACAGCACCTGACAGCCATCAGAGAACAGGGTATGATGGCTGGAAAAACATCCCTTTAAAATGTACTGTGGCACAACCAAGAACAGTGACAGGATGATATGGTAATACATTGGTATTTTGAATTAAAAGTGGCCCCAAAGTGTATTTTGACATTTTGCTGAAAAACATTCCCATTTTGTGTTCAGAGGAAAAAGAAAGTACAGTATTTAAAAGTACAGAAACAGATTTAAAATGACATGAGGTTGAATATGATTATGATAATATATTAATATAATTATGATTATATATATATGATTATATAACTTATTCGAAATAACAACATATACTGTTACCATCAACTTAAGCTTAACACTCAAGAACACACATGCACGCGCACACACACACACACACACATGCATACACACACACACTTTAAACACAGATTCAATACAGAAAACAGAAAATTCAGCAAGAACTTTAGATTAATATGTGCAGAATTTAACTTTGTTGTAATGTCACAGCCTCATCTCGGAGTTTAAAACATTCACTTGTGTTATCAGAGCAGACCACAGAGGAGGAGAGACAGAAATATAATGAAGGAGAAAGAGCACAAGAGGGAGACTGGATAGAAATCAGTGGTTATAAATAAAGAATGATTCTATCTGTCTGTCTCTGTTCTGCATGTGTCCTCTGAGACTCAGAGACAAGCTGAGGTGAAACACAGATTTACAGTATGTGGCTGCTTATATATTAATTATTAACAACATTCCACAGAATTCATGCAGAGAATACATGAAAGTTGTCCTGTTGTGGTCTCAAAATTCCCTATCATTAATAATGAGGCCAAATGAACTCCAGAAGTTAGATGCTGTGAAATCAGACAGAACTTGTGCCAGACATGTTTGGTTGACTTTTAAGTAATTAAGGAGAAGTGACTTACATCTTTGCCCACCAGGTCTTCCTGGTTCTCCACAATGCCCCAGGGGGCAATACCGATGGTGCAGATTTTTCCTCTGGATTTGGAGGCGTGATCTTTAAGTGAATCACCAACATGCCTAATGACTCCTGGGGTGGGAGAGGAGGGGGTATAATGGGGTGGTAGAGGGGTTTAATGAGGTAGGAGACATAACAGAATCTCCATCCTAATGGATTTAACAGATTAAATCCATTAGGATAGCACATATGTATCTTCTTATAGCCATTCTTGTCCATGTTCTTGAAGAATTCAGGTATTTTTATCAGCATTTTTCAAAATCTCAATTACAGTAATGTAATTAGTGATCTAATCAGAATCGTAATTAAACTGAATGCTCTGGTGTAATGGCCAATATTCTACTTTTTAATACACTGATACAGTATATGTTTTCTTCACATTAAACAATTCATTTAGATTAGTTCAAATACGCACTAAACAGTTTCATTCCTAATAAATATACCAGTGTTAACTCCTCCAGTGAAGATCCAGGCCCCAGTGGTCATGGCAGCCTTTATGAGACCTTTGCCGAAGACCTGCTTGAGTTTGGGCTGCAGCTCAAAGTTCTGGAGTCCTCCATGAACAGAGATGAGCAGCTTGGGCAGTTCTAGCTGCCACTCCTTCGTCATCAGATGCAGCAGTAAGTCTGGCTTTGTGTCATAAGACACTCGTACATACTGACAATATGTAAAAGTGACATATAATGATGAAACAGTTTTCAGGAGGACAGACAATCACAATATACTTACACTCTTAAAAATAAAGGTTCTTAAAGAGTTCTTCCTAGCGATGCCACAGAATGGTTTGGTTCTCCAAAGAACCGTTCTGTCAAAGGTTGTTAAAAGAACCTTTTGGTCTTTTAATGAAAATATTTTCCCCTACAAAGAATCTTTTGTGAAGCAGAAAGGTTCTGTATGGAACCATACAGCCAAAAATGGTTCTTCTATGGCATCATAAAGCACCTTTTTTAAAGAGTGGACTATATGAATAAATATATATTTATATAAATATAAATACATAATCAAGTTATGGAATTCAATCATGAAAGATTTCTGAATGTTTTATCAGAGTTACATAACATCATCATTTGATACAGTAGCTTCAAACTCTTGTTAATAAGAGACAGGAAAGTTTCTACCATCGCTTTGTTACTGTGTCCTCCGCCCTGGAACTCGATGGTCCCGAAGGCATCGGTGGGACTGAGCTGCGTGTGCTTGCTGATGGACCATTTCTCTGATGAGCTGTCATTCTTTGGCACGTGCTCTGACCTCTCATGCTGATTGGATGAGACACTGGGGGGCAGGCCAATATGTTGACCAATCAGACGTCCACAACAGCACCTGTTGCAGAAGAAACAAGCAGTAAAACAGTGTGAAACCTCTTATGTAAATTAGATGAAGGTCTTTCAGATCAATACCAGCTAGTGATATACAACAGACTGATGCTTAAGAGATGCTCTGAAATAACATTCTATATAACGTCTCTTTAGTAATTAACAGAATGTCTCATTTAAAGTATGACTACATTCAATTACATCTCCATTCATCAGTTTCTAACAGCTATTCCTGTCTTGCAGTTGTAGTGGTACTCACCTATGGGGATCTTTGGTGCTTACAATAATGTGTACACACTCTCTCCTGCTGAAGGCTCGTTCTATCCATGATTTCTGTGCCTGGGGAGAAACACAATAGGTGTGAGTTACAGAAATCAGTACAGGGAGAAATGCCAGTTTCCTGCATCCACCTGAGACAGCAGGAAATCTGAGCTAAACATAAAGTCCACTTTGGATCAGCCTTGTTACATTGTAGCATTGGACAGGAAGTGCTTTATCCTGCTTTAGTCCTGTTTGGGAGTACATACATTATAATTCTGAGTTTCACATGACAGCGAGTGTGATGAAAACAAGGCAACCCATTGTTTATCATTAGAAACCTTTACTTCCCTGAAACCTATTCACCAACTCCTGTCCAATCAGAGGTTGATTCAAATCACATACGTCCTCTTTATGTTCTAATGCTACGTGTGATGTTGTGTTATGTTATAGTTTGATGCTTTCAGTTCAGATGAACTGAACGTCCAGAGTTTACCACACATTCACAGGAAAAGACAAACACGCATTCTCAAGAATACAACAGCAGCGGCAGTAACTGCATCTCATGCAGGTTTTACCCCACAACTAGATTTCCCACAGTACGCCACTAGTGGTGTTAAAAAAGCTAGTCTCAGGGGACGAGAGCGAGTCTGGTGGGGCTTTTCCCCATCATGAAGACTTCATGTGGATCACCATCCACCCACACTAACACACTGCGCATCTTAACACCAACATGAACATAGAAAACACAGATCAGACTGAAAACATAGATGCATAAACACAAGAATGCTGTTAGACCAACAGCATGTAACAGCAGAACCCACAGTCGCTACACAAAAAAGCACATGCTTTATACATTTTTAGACTCAGTTTTTTTCTGTTCTCTGAATACTGACACGATTCTGCAGTAACAGGAGGAAACAGTCAAATGTTTGCGGTGTAATTAAGATATGTCCTCAGGATTTGCCCCCCTGAGACGCAAATAACTGCTCAGCTCCTTGTTGGAAATATCTCACTATCTGTACTGGATCTGTGTCAACAGGTAATTTACAGACAGCCGCAGTAAAGTGGTTGGGCAAATGGACAGCAACAGACAAAAAAATAAATAAACAATGTCAACTACAATTACTAAACAACAACAAACTACAACCAAGCAATAATGCAATTCTCAGGTTTACGTGCAAAATAAAATGTATGTACTGGAAAGCAGATACTTTAAATACATCAAAAGCTAAACAGTGAATCAAAGTTACCGAAACTCTTTTGATTCTTTAGACATTAATTCTGAATTCTGGGTTATTTCAAACTTTACCTCAGAAATCTTTGATCAGATATCCAGTGTCATATAAATGTATTCACACGTCTTTAACTACGTGTAGTATTTTTTCACTGACAGTTGCTGCTCTGACAACCACCTCAGTGTCAGAGGAAGAAACAGCTGTGATTCATCAGTGAGGATTACCTGCTCTGGATCTTCATAAATAATCTCGGAACAATCCACAAGTCAGGAAACACTTCCTTATTTTACAATCCAGACAGTCAGCGCTGAAGCGCTGGCTCTGTTGAAAGCCTGCAGACATTAGGAGTCAAACATGTGGTCTTGTTAGCTCAACTCTGTTCAGATTTCAGCAGTAATCCCTTCTGAGACTCACAGCTAAAAAAAAATGCTGGGACGCCCCTCTCTCGAACCTTGTTCCGCTAACCCAATGTGACACCTCTACAATAACAAACTGCCAACAGAGGAGTTAAGATGGAAACATTTGTGTTTCCCTTTCTCACATGTATATACTCAATGTGACAGATGCAAACACGTGTTTCTTTCCTTTTAGTTACCTAGATCTTGGTGTGGTTATTTTTATTTAACCTGCAGTTTAGGTCAGTGTTTTTTCATGACTCCTGAGCCTGTCAGAATCTGCCCTTGCATATTTACATCAGCACATTTCACAGAATCGCCTCATCTAACACAGCCATGGAATTATACAGTATAACTGTGTGAAAAGGTGTCAGTTCAACACAGATAGAATTTTTTAAGCTGTCTGTTATTCATCTCCTCCCTACAATGGACCACAGAGAGGCAGCAAAGACTGATGCGAAACAAACCTACAGTGAGGGTGAGATATGTAAGATGAAGCTAGTAATAAATGGCAGCTTCATAAAGAGGCGGGTACAGGTGGAAATGAGGCACAAGTTAATGAAAGAGAGAAACATACTGATTATAAGGCATAGTTCACCCAAACAAACTCACCCTCATATCATTCCTAACCTGTATGACTCTATGTCATATAAATTCTTCTGTGGAACACAAAAGAAGATATTTAGAGAAATGTCTCAGATAAAATATCTTCTTTCGTTTCTCAGAGGCAAAAAAGTCATACAGGTTTGGAGTGACATGAGAGTGAGTATATGATGGAAGAATTTTCATTTTCGGGTGAACTATCCCTTTAAATCAAAAACCATCAGTGGTAACTGTTGTTACCCAGCATGCTCTGCTCCCTGCCCTGGCACTTAATGAGGTGCTGGGCTCTTAATAAAGGCACTCCAGCGAGAATTAATTTAATGTAGATTAGTGCTTTATTTCCCCATTTTTTAGCCAAATTAAACCTGACGCAGATTATTTAAAGCTGCAAACAAAACTTTTTTGGGTTAAAAATGAACCTCAGTTATTGAGCAAGTACATCACAGAACAGTTTTTACACAATCTCCTTATCTTACCCTGATTCACAACAGTAAATTTATAATAATGATTTATCATTTGAGCTGTTGGGTCTGATTTCCCAGGAAAGGTCACTTTGGCTTCATTTGACTTCAACATACGTAAAGAAATGTGTGTAAAGTAACCTGCAGTTTTATGTTTCAAACAGAGATGCCGAACATGAAACATTCTCAACAAGTTTTCTTAAAATTCTCAAAAAACATTCTTGCAGCAACTTTAGCCTCCCTAGAGTTTGAGGAGGCACTAAGACACTTCTCTCCTGTTCTCTTCTTTTTCTTCTTTTTCAACATCCCGCTGCTCAGTTTGGCATGAAAACATGAGGGATCAGAACAACCCTGAGAGAAGACGTGTTTGTATGTCTGTATATGCATGCATGCAGATATATATATATATATATATATATATATATATTGTATGTAACAGACTCAGCTGTAGTAACTGACCCAATCTATTTGTTCTCTCTAATCTCAAACAGACATTTCAAAATGTTGCATCTTTGCAGAGTTGAGAAAGAGGGACCATTGCCTGTAGTTACATCATTTACCAAAGATAATCTGTAGTATAGCCAGTCAATAGGTTTCAAAACAAAACCTCTTTATATTTTGAAGATAAGGTGGAATATAAAGCAATATGATTCTGTATTTCCTGTAATATTACAACACAAGTAGAAGATGTGATCAATTGATCTGTGAATAATTTATTTCTCACTGTAGAAGACTACAGAAAGTAAACCTATAGTTATTTTTAATGCCTTGCCAACCCAGTCAACAGAGAACGTTCTTACAATGTTGACTAACATTCTCCAGAAGTTATCAAAAAAATCTTGCAGTAATGTTAGCAGAACATTATTTTAACATTATCATATATCAAAAACGTCCAGTGTTCAGAAGCCAGTTCAATCAGCATTAGATTTCATATTTAAGCTGGCGCATAAAACAGAGCTCAGAAACAGAGCTGTTACTTCAGCACCCTGTGTAACCTCTGTCAAACACAGGCTAACAAACCCACGCTGGTCTACAATCCTGCCAGTTCCTGAGAAATTCAAATCCCTGTAGGCAGAGCAGGATTACGCTGTATAAAATAATAACCACTCATTGTCAGAACCTCTCTTTGAAATAACAGAAGAATGTCACGACATACAGGAAAAGAAAGATAAAGGAAAAAGATGTTGTAGATTATGAGTAAATAAAGCTGCTAACACTCAGAGATCTGGTGAAAGTGTGTGTTCTGCGTGGAGACAGCGCTAAACACACACACACGATAACTGAGTGCCTAAAGCAGGACGACAAAGCTTGTTTGAGTCACGTCGGGTCTAATCAATCTGTGGACATGCAGAATAAGCACAGGCCCCCTTTCCCACAGGTACCAGAATGTGCTTTCTCAACCAGCTCATAATCACTTGTGACACGACCATTCCATCTCTATCCAGTGATGAGAGAGAGAGAGAGAGAGAGAGAATAAGGAGGAATACAAGAGATGGATGAAACAAAGCAACATGAATGACAGAATGCAGTTACACATTATTACAACATTGACGCCAAACGATAAGTGTTAAAGTAGATGAACATTGTTACACACACACACACACTCAGACACACTTACACAAACACACACACAAAAGCACACTCCCTCAAACAAACACAAACAAACTCTCACACAAACACACACTCAAACACACACTCAAACACACACTCAAACACACACTCACACAAACACACTCACACAAACACACTCACACAAACACACACACTCAAACACACACTCAAACACACACTCAAACACACACTCAAACACACACACACAAACACACTCACACAAACACACACACTCCCTCAAACACACACACTCCCTCAAACACACACATACACACAAACACACACTCACACAAACACACTCACACAAACACACTCACACAAACACACACTCACACAAACACACACACAAAAACACACTCCCTCAAACACACACATACACACAAACACACACATACACACACTCAAACACACATACACACACTCACACATACACACACTCACACAAACACACACAAACAAACACTCACACACGCACACACTCAGACACACACAAGCACACACTCAGACACACACACGCACACACTCAGACACACACACACACACACTCAGACACACACACACACTCAGACACACACAAGCACACACTCAGACACACACAAGCACACACTCAGACACACACGCACACATGCTCCACATGCTCTGTTTGCTGTCTCTTGTTTGACATCTTGTATAACAAGCCTCAGGGTCTGTATTTATAGTATTTACAGTATTCTGGGAATAAATTATGCAGGACAAAATAATAAAACCACACAAGTGACAAAGCTGTGTGTACATTGTGTTTGTTTACAGTTTCCACTACGTGTCGAAACATTATCATCATATTACTTTGGTTTCGTAATATTTTATATTAAATGACTTTTGTTACTCAAACACATGCAGTACAACATTCATTGTCTGGATTTAAATGATAGACTTTTTCATTATCTTAGCAATCAGACTAACTACAGGTTTGATGTGATTTGAATTTACACCCTGTAATTTAACTCACAGTGCTTCTGCTGCATTCAGTCTTATTATAACTCCAAAACTCAAGTCAACAACAAAAGGGAGTAAACACACGAAATATCGGTCACCACCTCAACATTCATTTACATGTCCGTTTCCCTGAGCTTAGAATGCTGTTTATGTGTCAGTACATCTAAACGTGTTTGATTAAAATTATAGGTTTGTTTACATACGTTACATATGTTTACAAATTTAACGATTAGCTCTACAATGTAATCATCACTAATACCAATAAATAAAATACTCGGCTAATAATTTTAGTTAAGAATTTTACCCTAACATTTCCAATGGGTTACACAAATTTTAAAAATGTTATTTTAAAAGTTTAAGAATGTTCAAAACATTAAACTTTTTAGACGCCGTTTTAACGTTGTTTTTAGTAAACGTTATTGCTTGGTTATAAGAATGTTAATGTTATGATTTTGAACATTTTTGAAAAATTTCACTAACAACTTATAATAATGGTTTTGATATATGTTCTACTAATGTTACTAAAAGAACATTTTTTGAGAGAACGTTTAGCGAATGTTAGCCAACATTCTGAGAATGTTCCCTGTTAGCTGGATAAGTAATATTTATTTAAAAACTATCACAGTACAAGCCTCATATCTATAAGCCTCTTTCTCTTCTCATCTATAAGCACCTTTATGAAAGAACATGCAGCGTTGCTTATAAAAGGTTGGTATGACTACTCTGCTCACCTTGACGAATGTAATATAAATGTTTGGCTTGAAACTAGATTCTACAAAAAGAATGTACAAAAAAATCTACTAGTAAAAACTAAGGCATCCCATTTTGAAGGTGTCGCAGGTGTATTTTGTATTCACAGGTGTAGGTGTATTTGTATACATATACAAATTTAGGCTTTTGAAAATCACCCAGTTTCCTGTTCTGCCCTCACAAAGACGCCACGCAACTGTTGCCAAATCTTTTTACCGGTTGTATCACTCAAGTACATTTCAAGCACCGCACCACGTGTCGCCCGTACGATAACACAGAGAAACACGAGGAGATGCAATCACAAGGGTTTTGAAAGGAAATTACTGGTAAGGCTGGCAACGAGCACATCCTCTGGCCACAGAGAGAGAGAGAGAGACAGAGAGAGAGAGAGGATTGTGTTATGTAACGCTCTCATTCGTCTCTCTGTGTCCTGGTGCCAGCCGCTTCTGCTCTCCACCGTGCTCAGCCTGTTTCCTGTGAGCCCAGCTTCTGTCATCTGTCAGGGGAGAAGAGAACGGAGAGAGGCAGGAGACGTGGGGACAGACTCAAGTTTCCAACAGGGAGTTGTTTACGATGATGTTTACAGTAAGTAAACCTCAGAACAACTTTAAAGTCATGAAATCAAAATATATTATTCTTATTTTTGTATGGAATATTGCAGTGTTTATTATAATTGATTCATTCAAATTGTGTGCCCTCGTAATCTTTAAACAAAATCTGAAGATGCACGTTACATCAACAAAACATTTTCAGGTGTCAGGCAGAGCACACAAAACTTAAACACCATTTTCCTAGTCGGAAAAACTCAAATTTGATTGTCTGATGTTACTCAGCCTCTGGACTAAAACACACGGGTTCTGTATCAGTCCATCTTTCTCTCCAGTTCTTAGAAAATACATGTTGACCAGAACTATGCTGCTTAATCAAAGAGAACGTAACATGAAACCCGTTAGAAATACAGCGGCAAGAACTTTAAAACTTTCATTTGATCAGAGAATCACAGGAATGACTGAACTGGATCATTGGAATATAGTGATACTGAAACACTGTCTTCTGTTAAACCGGATGTCAGATGAAGAGACTTCACTTAAACTTCAGTGTCATTGCTATGGAAACTGAAAAGTTCTGTCAGTACATTTTATTATAATAATCTTCAGAAATTCTTCCCTAATTAACATCTGCACACACAAACCTATATTTGTCTTCATAACCCCACAGACTCATCAGGCTCAGATTCACATGTGGGGTTTTTTTGATAGTTCGATAGTTCAATAGTTCATCGATATTCAAAGATGAAAGTCCCTGAACAACAGCAGCTACTGAATAAGTTACTGCAGGATACCTCAGATTATCTCTGAGCTTTCATGAGGAAACGGCTCCTGCATCAACTCAAAATGACTTTTCTAATTACCCATATCTGATGACCTCACTGTACCTCAGACATCTACCCATTAAAGTCTCTCTGTATCCCAGTTTAAACACAAAACTATTTGTATACTTTATCAATCTTTGATAAAGAGTAAAATGACGATGTTAAGTGGTATGCATTTTTATAAATCCTTTGTATGTATTATTTTTTGTAATTTGTTAATGTGTGTCTTGAAACAAAGCTGAAAATATAATAAACTCAAATCTCACTGTACTGCTCTGCAAAACACATTATGTGTGCAGAATGCTGCAGGATACCAGAAAACTTAACATTCATCAATTTGCAATTTCATGTCTACAGGAGACGGCGACGCTTGAGGACTAACAATCAGTGTTTGTTGAAGCAGAGATAAATAGGCCCGCTGCACAAAACATCACATAAACTTCTCTTCAACTTTAGGTCACATATTAAGACCTGTAGATCGGGGAACTCAAGCTTTTGTTGTCAGCTGAACCCCTTTGACCACAATGATTATTATTATTTTAACACTGATGTATCAGGTTGAAGCTCTGTGAATTTTTCAAATCTTATTGATGGGGAACAAACATTAAAAGTGTAAAGTGAGTTTTAACAGTACATGAAAGTGATTTAGACACGGGAAACAAGCAGCATACACAAACAGACAGAAATCTGTACAATAAACAAGCATCATTTGCAGAAAATGATGTGGGAACTTAAAAGTACTTAACCATATACTGAGGACAAAAATGCACCCAAAAGTGAGCAAAACCTCCTTTGAAACCTCCTCCAAAACACTATAAAAATGCACTAAGTAAAGTTTTCTTTTTTAATTTTAAAAATGCAGGAAGGTTTCTGTTAGCGTTAGAGTGTGGGTTAAAGTCTATGACATGTCACGTGTGTGTGTGTGTGTGTGTGTGTGTGTGTGTGTGTGTGTGTGTGTGTGTGTGTAGAGAGAGAGAGAGAGAGAGAGAGAGAGGAAGAGAGGAAAAGAGAGAGAGAGAGAGAGAGGAAAAGAGAGAGAGAGACAGAGTGAAAGAGGAAGAGAGAAACATAACAATTCCAACCGTACAGATAAATTCAGAGGTTGAGGACTGAGGCAAGAACTTCACAACCTCAAACAACACAGAAAAGGGCTGAAAAGAGGAAACGGCTTCAGGATACAAATTTCTTCAAACCAAAATCTAAAGCCAACAAACGAGACGTGATGTTAACAACATACTGACACTAATATATGGATAGCTTCCTAAAGAGACAGTACACTGAAAATGTACATTCTGTTGCCATTAACTCACACTGATATACAATGCTCTATTTTCCATACAATGAAACTGAGGGACCAGGAATACCATTCATCACCATTCATTCTCATTGTATACAAATTCACTTTCACTGTGTCTGTTAAAGTTCCGCTTGCGTAAACAACATCACTGTGTTTTTGCACATCTAATCTTCATTATGTTCAGTCACACAATCAGTGTTTCGCACATTATGTTTAACAAATAGTCTGCTTACCTGACGACAAAAAAAAACATTTACAGATGTCTACTGAACAAACTGCATTTAGCATCTATGATAAACTCATAAAAATGCAAGTCATAATGTCTCATCTTAGGCCGTGGAGCTTTTTCATCCCACAAACAATTTTCTCATTTACCAAGCTCAAGATTATTGTGAACCCTCAGGGTTATTACCCTAAACACATTCTCTCTCTCTGCCACACATATGCAGCACCAGCACTCCTCACTAATGTGTCCCTCTGTCCGTGATACCTCAGATAAGAGCAACAGACTTGTCCATCAAGTATCTGTAATGAATAAAACATGAAGGCTTTACAGGCCTGTGGCAGACTCATCTGATGTGTTACACGAGAAGCAAAGATCAGAATGTGAATGAGCCCCATGATCTCGTACACCAATTTATTATTGATTAAATAAAAATACAGTATTTCCCAGCTACAGGGAACATACTCAGAACATTGGCTAAAGTTCTCTCAAAGTTATCAGTAATGTTCTTTTTTAATGTTTTATATATATCAAAATGTTATTCTTAATTTGTCTATCTAGGTAAATATAAAAATAACATTTTTAACATTTTTGTTACTTAATGGAAACCTTAGGCGAATGTTCTTCAACCTAAAATTAGAAGAAGGTTTTGATACTAAGTACATTTTTGTGGTTGCTTTTAGCTATATTTTAAAACAGTTGCTCAATACAGATCTTTAACATACTTTAATCTACAAAGCCACCTTAATACTCAGGGTGCCCTAACCCGGCAGTGTACACAAGCACACCTTAGTAAAATTAGTTGGTTGTACAGCACGCAACAGTGTCAATTACAGACTGATACACTGTGAGATATACAGCACAAATGAGCAGTGAAAACACCTGCAGAAGCTGTGCTGTCACAGTGAAACAATACACTTTACAATACACTTAAATGAGAGCCTGTGAGGGAGTGAGCAAATGAATGAGTGAGCGTGAGCAAGTCATTGAATTGGTGAGAAAGCAGTGAGTAAATAAGCAAATAAGTGAGTGAAAAAGTGGTGTGGTTTGAAGACAACATCTGTGATGAAGAGTTTGGATCTGGAAGCTGCATGTGGGACTCGGGGGGTGAGGAGACAGAAATAGCTCCCTTAAAGAAACTGGAGCACAGGTCCAATATGCATTAAATCTGAAATGTGGGGATATTGCTGTGTACACACACACTCACAGACACACTTTATACAGATATAAACAGGAGAGGCTTTACTGGAAATAGACCTCTGTTCACACATTCACACACACACATTCACACGCTGCCTCACACCGATCAGAGATGCTGACGGAGCATCTAAAATCGTGCAGGAGAAAAACACATTCAATAATATCAAACGCCTGGAGACCAACAGCAAGACACGACAGCAGAAAGATTACCACAATTTACACTCCTGAGTCTCATCACGGACACCTGTGACACAGCTATGGGCCGCGTTTTACAGCACATTTAAAAGACGAGGGAAGCTCAATACTTCTTGGTAACTTCAATGGTCCACGTGTGTTTAAAGCACATGCATGATTCACCCACTGAGGGTTAACAGTAAATAAAAGCACACTTAAAATCGATATCAAAATACTTCTGAAATGCTGAATGTGAATTAGATTCACTGCTGTGACACTGAAACCCAGAATCGAACAAAAATAAAAAAATAATTAAATAAAATGAAAGCTTTGTTCAGTTGTGTAATTTTGGACTTTTGACTGGGCTGGTTATAGAATTTGAACTAGTTTGCTTTTTGTATATGACGTATATCCTGTAATCTTAATTAATAATTGATAATAAACTGATAAATAATTGAAAGTGACAATGAAATATGGTGCTTTTGTCGTCTGAATATTTTATGTGACATACCGAGTTTATTCAGGCTAGTGGATTTAAGAAATATGTAAGCTAAATATATAAAAAACTTTATACACAAAACACAGTGAGTACAGAGAACAGAGAACAGAGAAACGATACAGCATTATTTTTCTCACTGCTATAGAGCTCATTAACTGATCACAGAGTCTTTCACCTGCTGATACACACACAAACACTGCAGAATTTCTCTCACTACATTCATCTGAAGTCAGCTTTAGTATTTGGTTGATGTTCCATGTTTACTGCTTGAATAAAAGAGAGAAAACATCCAATACACAGAAACAGACCACAACATCCATCTCCTAAAACCATTTCTCTCCAGCCCCACCAGTGAGGTCTAAAACGCACGTAACTAAATCTAAACATTAATGCAAAAGTTGACCTAAAAATACTAACCTGTAGTGAAAAATGAATACCACAAATACTAACAAATACTAACCTGTAATGAAAAACTAATAAGGTAAATACAGGTAAAGTGGTATACTTAAAATTTTGTATTCAAGATGTATTTTTTTACTTCTGTGGAACACTAAAGAAGTTATTTTGAGAAATGTGGTTTTCTGTTCATACAGTGGAAGTTATTGGGTGCCACTGGTATTTGGTTACCATCATATTTCAAAATATCTTCTTTTGTGTTCCTTAGTGGCAAGAATGTCATACAGGTTTGGAATGACATGAGTGTGAGTAAATGATGGAGGAGTAATTATCATATCCAACGGCCAGACACTCATGGATACGACCACAGGCATGTGAATGTAAATTGGCAAAGCCTGTCCACACATGATTTATTACCAGTGTCCCTGATAACTGATGAAGGCATCAGCAATTTAGATTTAGATTCAATCAGGAGAGATCGCCACACTGGTCACAACCTTCATCTGCTCAGTGATATTTTCATCACCTTTGGGTGTTGCTATGCTGACTGCACACTGCCGGCCCTGCAGCTGTTGAACATCTCTCTGACAGGACCACACACACACACACACACACACACACACACACACACACACACACACACACACACACACACACACACACACACAGAAACCTCCTCATCTCTGAACACACAGTACTGTTGACTCACACCAGATAATTACATTCAGAGAACAGCAGTCAACAAACAATCGATCCGACCCTGCAACCTTCACCTCCTCTGATCAGTTATTCAGAAAGAGAATCTCCAGCAGACACTCTAAAGCTGACCTCTGACCTCTGACCCCATGCAAGCAGGAACATTCTACAGAAAGGTCAATTTACAGGTTGATCTAAATTCTGCTCACCCTCGTTTTGCAACCCAGCTACCAATTTTAAGTTGTAAGAACATTTCTGTAACATTTCCATTAAGTAGCAAAACGTTAAAAAAAGTTTAAAAAAGTGAAATTTCTAGGAGCATTTAAAACGTCCAGTTTTTTAGATGTTGTATTAACGTTATTGCTTGAACGTTATTCAGACATTTTATTCTGTGACTTTTAAAAACAATTCCACTAACTACTAAAGAATAATGGTTTTGTTTTATTGATACATAACATTAAAGAAATGTTCAACTAACATTACTGTGAGAATATTTTTTGATAACTTTTAGCCAACGTTCTTTTTAGTTAGGTGGAAAAACACAAGCACAGCTCATACTGGAACTGACGTACACAAGCAAAGAGATGCCGTTCACAACAAATCTGCTCCTGAACATACAGCTATGAACAGGATCCAGTCCTCTGTTTCACAGTTAACAAGACACAGAATCAGGGTGTTGAGAGAGTTCTGTCATAGCTCTCTGAAGCAGCACACCTCCAAAGTCGAAATGCTGAACTCAGAAAATAATGAGCCACTCATTTCACTCCTGAGAACACTGAACATCCCTAAGAACTGTGTCTGATCTGAACTGTATTATTACAGTGACAACAGCAACAGCAAAAAGTTGATTATTTAACATTTTAAGCAACTTTAATTGTCAGGTACGAGCACAAGAGATATCTTTTGATGTGTCTCTTTTAATCATAAAGCGACTACAACAGCCTCAAGTGTGCAGTAAATATCTTAATACTTCCTATTAGTTCCCACCTCTGTGCAAAACACAACAGGTCATTATAATCTTAATCACACATACAACTTGTAGGTTTTTGATTAATGTCAAATGCTACAATAGTCCCACATTGCAGAAAAACACAGAAGCAGCGTGAGTTCTCAGTGTTTCGCAGACAGGCGGCAGTGTGAACTCTTGAACAGATGAATCTCGCTCCAGGCGAATGCTTTAGAGAACATCAGTCACATGACTTATATCATGAGGGACGAGGTGTTCAGTGATCTCATGATCTCAGCATCTTCTAAATGAGGAAAAAGCATTTAAAGTGACATACTGCGCAAAACAGTGAACAAAGCTTCAGTCTTTAATCTATAGTTCTGATTTAACATTTTTCTCTTTCCAAAACTAACAGTATTAGTGCAATCTATCTTAAGTTAGAGTTAAGTCTTCTACAAATAAATTCTTTTTGAAGAACCTCATTTTTTCAAGCCTCCCTCTGTCCTCACATCCCACAAGTACCTTAAGCAGGCGCACGGAGGGAAGAAAAGCCGCATGGCACAGTTTCTTAATGGTCCAGTTGAGTGGCCGCGGAGCATCCAGCTGGTTCACCACACCCGGACGGACATTCCCGCCATCCAGAAAAGGGCCCCACATCAGGCTGGTGATGCGTGATGGGTCTCTGTCCAAAATCCTCTTAACTCATGAAGCATGACCGTCCTCAGCTCCTGCTGCAAAACCGCGCAACCTCTTTCCCTCAGAGCCCTTCACCTGCACCCCCTCCCAACACTCCCTCCCCTCAGAGCCACAGGATTGGGAAAACACCTTCAGATTATACAGGGTGTCCGGGTCCACTTCCAGCAGCAGCAGTAGCCATACAGACCCAACAATGCCGGAGATGACAGGGATCATGCGGTCCGAATGAGTGGAGAGGAACAGAGAGAGAGGGAACAGAGAAAAGCAGAGCAGAGGAGAGGTGAGAGGAAAATCCTGTGATGTAGAGCAGCACAGCACTGTTTTGAAGAACCGTGTGAGAGAGAGAGCAATAGAGAGAGGAATAAAGATAACAGAGAGAGTGAGAAAAGGAGAGAGAGAGAGCAGAGAAAGAGCAGAGAGAGACACACAGAGAGAGCAGAGAGAGAGAGACACAGAGAGAGCAGAGAGAGAGAGACAAAGATGAAAAGAGAGGGTGAGAGAAAGCGAGACAGACAGACAGAGAGCGAGAGTGAATGCGGAATAAAAGAGATGGAAGAAACAAAAGACACAAGATAAAAGAGATCATGATTTGGAATGAGGTTGAAAGTTGCAGGTGCAGCAGTGAAATTATGGGGGATAATTGAAAATAGAGGTTTAAAATGGCTTTCAATTTGTTCATGAGTCAATTTTTGTTATTTTTTTTGGATGTCAAATTATCATGATTTTCACTCAATGCCTTCTGTCCTCGCTCTTCTGACCCGTTCTCCCCCCCACCTCCCTCCACTGCCTTCCTCCTCCATCCTCTTCATCATATGACACACTGATCATTGGTGATATAATGGAGTGGAGCTGAAAAATGTCATCTTGCTCTTCAGAGCACTGGCTTAAACTGCTTCCCTGTGTTCACTGGGTTTAATAATACAGTGTGTGTTCTACAGTCATTGTTTCAGAAATGTTTCAGGAAAATACTCAGGGGGTAAAGTATTTAGGCAAATTAAAGCTGCAGTGAGCAGTGAGGAACACAAAGATCTGGAGAACATCATGCAAATGCAGACAGAAATTTGGCCATCATCTACTGCTGTCAGTACACTGGCATCCCTGAAGAGCAAAATGTAATAATGAACCTCAACAATGGAAACACAGCGGCATCACCTGGCCGTACAGATGTGAGTGATGTTATGGAAACTTGGATGAAATATAAAGAACCACAATAGTATGAACCTCCTCCTCCATGGATGCAGACTCTTGCAAACCAGGTACCTTGAGATGGCAGGATGATTATGCTGCTCCACGAGGTAAGGTGTGTAACCATAGCAACATCCGTTTACCCATGTCACTGTGAGATCTGGTTTAATGTGCAGGTATGAGGAAGGAGGGCTGTCCTCCAATCAGATCTTACAACACAAGCAAGAGACTCCCAGACATTCAGTGAGATGTACACAGAAACCATGAAGACACACTACACACGTTCATCACATGCTGCAACAAAAACCACATAAAATAAAAGAATAAAACATTCAGACATTAAAACTAAATCTTTTTATAAGCCTCTGCGTTTCAGGTCTGACTCTAAACAACTGCCGCAGAACAAATAATAAATACAGTTGTGTGTAAGTGTGCTCCCTAGATTCAGATAATAATGAGAGAAACACTTAAATGACACGTCTGTGAATGTGACCAGACAAGCCCATCCAGACTATTTATAAATTCACGTGCCAAACAGAACCATCCGACTCATGAGACGTAAGTGTAGCTTAGGGGAAAAGAACTGCCTACTCAACCAATGAACTGAGAGCACTCTCATTAACTTCAGCATGAATAAATTAAAAAGGTATATTTGAACATGTAGGTGAACGTGTCACCCTGAGGAATACATGCTAACACACTCACACAATGTATTGATCACTCTCTGTCTGATTCAAGACAGATCTTGTTATCAGTCAGAATTTACTGTAACATAATGACTGATGAATGATTAATAATGTATTGTCTGATATACAGCCATAGACACAGATATAGTGCCACATAAGTGCTCATATTTACATTATGTGCTTTACTCTCTGTTACTATTTCACATTTATAATCATGCTCTATAATCAAGCACTGGGAAAATTTCCTTTGTGTGATGCATCTGTTTAGACACTAGATGGCATCACATAAAACAAATTCAGGCACTCTGTCCTAGGCCTTATTAACATTCTTCTGTTATATACAATCATCATTCATTGTACGCTACATTGTACTGTTCATTAAGATTTAAATGATACCTTTATATATTTCTATAATGAACAGTTTTCCCACAGAAACATAAAGATTCAAAACAGCAGTTAAATACGCAAATATCCACTAAAATTCCACTAAATCTATGCTAACAAATCTAGCACTAAATGTTAAACTTATATGCAGATAGAGATGCCTGGGGCAGAGTTTACAATATCTGCACCAAAGAGGAAACTGATAAAACAGGCACTCCACATTCTTACCTCTCAATGAGCTGACTGACATGTTACAACAACTCTTCATCCCAGTGATGGAAAAGCTGGATTTGTCTTACTGTGTCACACTGAAGTCCATGACACCTGCATACAGAACTGGATCTGCACCCTCTTCCCTAAACGTATTCTAACCTGTAACCTGATTCATTTAAGATCCTTCAGACAAACAGTCTAAATCTTCAGACTGAAGCTACTGTAAACTCTGCAGTTCTCTGTTACAAAGAGTCTGTAAAGAAAGATCATGCATATGTAACAAATGTATCCTATTTACTGTATATAAACCATATACTGTAAACATATACAACATAACCCACATCTAGACAGACAGACAGAAAGACAGACAAACAGACAAACAGACGGACAATAAAGCAGTGCTCAAGGGAAGAACTGATACCAAGCAGAGTATAGTTATGTCAGTAATTCTGAAGGTTAATCAGAGGAAGGTTTGAGGTGATCTTGTGTAAGCCGCTCTGGTGAAGATTTCCCTCTCAGTTTAATAGAAGTAATGAAGTAACAGATTACTTAAACATTTTGGGGATAAATTTAAACCCAGAAGTCAGCAAAACCTGATAAATCTGAGCTAAACCCTTTGGAGAGGTCCTCATTTGTAACACTATAAAAATTAAGTAAATAAAGTTTTTTAAAGTTACATTTTTTGTGGGGGTTACATATTCGGGTAGGGTTAGGTTTTATTGTTTATAACTAGCTGTGTATAAAAACAATAGACATCAATGGAATGTCATTTAGATAGATAACGTGTCCTACAGATGCATTTGATCGGTGTGCATCTTGTGACAGATATGACAGAAGTGTCTTTGTATTATCTGATTCATATTTTGGTCTGGGGTACATGAGTGTGCATCTTACATGAACATTTGAGATGAATATTTGGAGATTTGGATATACTGGAGATTCGTGTGTTGCAGTACTCCACTGTCATGGCTGTGACGCTGAGGCAGGAGAAAAACAGCAGCTCTGTGGAGCTGTGCAGGGGATGGGAGAAACCCTCCTGCTCCTCAAGACCCTCCTCTCTCTCTCTCAGGAAGACCTCCACCAGCTCATAATGTTCACTGCACCATCTGCAGCCATCAAACACCAATCACACCCAGATACAATTAAATAAAGGCGCCTCATGATGCAATAGAGGAACCATTTTTGGCTGCATGGTTCCATAAGGCCTTTAACATCCATAGAATTGTTATTGCTATAGCAACGAAACACGCTGTTTAATGGCACAACAAACTTTACTTGTAAAGTTTACAGACTTCCAAACTGTGCAGTTTATTCTCTCTGTGCCCATCCCATCACTTCCTCCTCGTCTCTGTAGGGCATCTCTTACAGTATATTTTAAGTTTTTTTCTAAACAGAATTTGCAGTGATATTTTACTGACAGGTCTTTAAAATGTTTTGCATAAATAATAAATCTCTGTTGCTGAAACTCCGTCTCACGCTCTGTAACTACTCTGATGTTTTAAAACTTTGGTAAAGATAAAGAAGAATTCTGAATCTCTTGACAAGCAGTATTTAGTGTTATCAACCACCTAATGCTGTTTTGTTAATGCAGATTTCCGTGTGTGAAACTCAAACAGCTCAAGATATCTTTGCTTCGTTGTATTTTTGTGTAAGATCTCAATTCATCACTGACTAGTTAGTGCGGTTTAATTAGTAGGGTTGACATTTTGACATTATGAAAGAGTGCTAGAGACCAGCAAAGCCACACACCAAGTCAGAAATACATAACTCGGAAAAAGGTTAGAAAACTTTGTGATACTCACTTAACTTTTAGAGGAAAAACAGACATTTTTCCGTTCATCATATTGCTAAACGTAGCTGTAAAAGATCACACTCTTTTTCCCGTAACTGTACTGCATTTCCTTTTATTCTCAGCTCCAGGTTCAATATCAAGCCTCAGACACAATCTGAAACTCAGAGCAGCATTCTGTCGAGATAAGGAAAGAGTTTTCAAAAGACTTTAGGAGCAATTAAAGTCTCAAGCAGCACCTTCCATCTCACAGAGAACTGAAGAAAAATTAAAGACAGAATAAACTGTACGATTTCATTGCAATTAGGAATGACTTCATCTCTCTGCTGTAGAACATCCTAATTAGAGTCTACATAACTCAACAGGTTATGAATCACCAATGATGTCTTGATCTGAGGTCCATTAATCACAGACCGGCTCTTCAGAAGGCTACAGCAGTTGCCGGTTCCATCATTAAAGGCTTAGCCATTAAACAGTGATGCTGCTTTCTGTAACTTAAGATAAAACAGTTTTTCTTTAAGAGAAAGTGAAGAAAGTGTACATACAACAACTGAATGTTTTAAAAACATTTCCCCATTTCCATTAAGTAACAAAATAGTAAAATGTCATTTTGAATGTTCTATGAAAGTTTAAAACGTCCAGTTCTTTAGATTTGCTCGGTTTTAATATTTTTGAGAGAATTTTTAGAGAACATTAGCCAACATTCTGAGAACGCTCCTTCTTAGCTGGTTAGGTGAGGGATGAAAGTAAAGGAGAGACAGAGAGACAGGCAAGGAGGTTAGCAGACCAAAACAGAATAAACTAGGTTGGCCAGAGGTAAAGAGAGCTTTGTAAGCACTGTTGTTCATCTACAAAAAGAACAATCCACAGAATTATAAATGTGAATCTCCCACAGGGACAGATGACTGAAAAACAAACACATAGCAGGTCTGGACAAGAGCATTTCTCATCTCAAACAGCTAACAAAAGAGGAGAACAAGCATCTCATAAACACCAGAGCAGGTTTATGACTGTGTATTTAATCTGCCACACACCGGCTTTGAGAAAATCTCATATTAGCTGCCACCCCAGGAACATAAACTTCAAAAGACAAATAAATGGTCTTTATACACAGCAAAACCCCACAAAAAATATTTGATGTGATTAATCTGCTGACAGTTATTGCTTGGCTTTATGCTGTAAACAGTGTTGCTCAGCCTGATAGAGAAAACACACAGATGGTTTCCATGCAGGGTTGTGTGGATGAATTAACACATTTACTGGCACTTTACCTCTGCAGGCTTTAACTATGAAGCCGAGTGATTCCTGCCTCAGTCTCTCTCTGCTGGAGACTCTGTGTCTAGTAACGGCGGTGGAGAAATATGAAGGCCACTAATTGGCCTTTTTGAAAGATACAAAACTTTCTGTCCTGCTGGAGCTGATAAGCTGATTAGGAACGTGTGAAAAACTGCACAGGGCAACTTTTACTCAAATTCTGTGACATTTCTTTCCCCTTTATTATAAACATTTAAGATGTGCTATAATAATGCTAATCTACTTAATTTGTCTACAGTTATGTGCACTAGACACAATTACTTCAGAAGTTTACAGAGAAATGGTGGGCCTGCGTGTATGCTAACAGACAGTGAAGGCAGGAAATGCCACTCTCGCGTGACATCAATTTTACATTAGTTCTCTGTGCCAAGTGTGTTACCAAGGCAACCTGGCTAATTAGGGGCTAATAGGAATAGTACAATAAAAGCCCACAGCACTGTATAAATATAATAGTGTTTATTACAGTCATCGTATTCCCTTTGACTACTAAAGCGTCCATCTGTTTGAATAGATGTATAAACCTCAGGCCACCCTTGGCATTCCAAGACTGAAAATGATAATGAGAAAATCATCTAATTGTTCTACTAATGTTACTGCTAAGACCTTGAAAGAACTTTTAGAGAACATTTCTTCTTGACTGTGCTGTTGCACCAGCGTATTAAAGGGATAAATAGGTTATTTTACAGGTAGATACTGACCTAAATAACCTGAATCATTGAACTACATCAATAGTTTAATAGTTACATAAAAGCACATGATCTAAATTAACATGGGTGCTCTCAGGGGCTGGTGTATATTTATTTTTAAATGCATGCTAAAAAATCATGCTGTGTCCAATCATGCTGGATGGTGATTTGAGACCTGGGTTAGTCTGCAGTTAGTGGGGAGTGAACAAAAGGAGGAGAAAGGAAATCTTTCATTGGCTTTGATAAAAGAAGAAAAGGATATACACTTTCATATATCCTTATATCCTCTTTATATATCCTCTACATTTTTCAGTCCAGAAATAGAGACTTGGTAAATTAAGTCTTATAAAGCACAACACAAAGCAACGAACATCAAGTTTTTCTGTACTTCACTATAACACGTCCCACTGCGATAAACTCACACAAAGAAACAATGAAAGATAAATACAAAACTCTGTTTCCAAAATACAGTTGCCAAGGTCCACACAGTCTCATAAAAGCCTCCACTGACTCAAAATCTGCTGGATCACATTTGTTTGTTACAGAACAATTAGTCTGAGCGTGTGTTGACATGCACGAGCTCTACAGTGTTTGCCAAGACTCGAGCATGAAAACAAACTTTCTGTGACTTAGGATGTGAACCTGAAGTCCCTCCTTTTGGTAATGCAGTTTTGTGTTCTCATTTATCAATTTATTTTTCTTCTCTCTTAGTTTTCATAATAGCAAAACATTCATTTAAAGCTCATATCAGTATATTAAGTTTCAGAAGAAACCCCTAGAACTTTTTTAGAACTTTTTTACCTTGTAACTTTTTTACCACTGTAGGGGAATCCTGCAGATGTATTAGAACAATGTGAGAACAAACTTAAACAACTGCCTCTTTGATATCATAACATTAGACATTAACTTCAAACAGGTCTTTATTACCATCACAGGTGGCAAGACCATGCAAAGCAAAGCAACGTATAGAACAAAGTCCACAACCCGACACTGCATCTTTGGCACTAGTCCCTTTACCAATTCAGTTTTCAAAATCCCACATTGTGTTCCTTTTGGCTGAGACAATTAAACTGTATGATTGGAGTTTGCTCAAGAATGGCAGAAGAATGCCAGAGCGGAGAGTTCGGGAGTGACTAATGGAGCAAGAGTGTGTATTAACAACCGCATTTCATATCTGACAACAATAATGCTTCCAAAAGCATACACTAGTTGTGCAACACCTGCAAAATAAATGAACTTCATTCCTGTCTCTGCCTATCCACCCAGCTAACAATTTTGGGTTGTATCCAAAATCTGAATGTTTCCCTAACGTTTCCATTTCAACAAAAACATTAATTAAATGTTAAATGTGTATTACTTACATTAAATTTTATTTTTAATGTTCTAGGAACGTTTCAGATTTTTAGATAGTGTATTAATGTTATTGCTTGGTTACAAGAATGTTACCCAGACATTTTTTGTTTATCTGTAACATCTTTAAAATGTTCCACTAACAACTTTAGAATAGTGTTTTTGATATAAAGGATATAATATTATGTTAAAAATACAACTAACATTACTGCAAGAAAACAAACATTATCCAATGTTCTGAGAATGTTCCCTGTTAGCTGTGTTGTCTGGTTATTGCCTTTAAAGGCATCATTATCATTAAAAAACAAATACACGTGCATTAAGTGTTCTGTAGAACCATTAATGAAGTCTACACATGCTCCTCTTAACTTTCCAATCACAGACATCCTCAGAAACAGAAGCCCTTCAGATTCCCACCTGCTTAAGTCAGACAGTTTCCTGCACCCCTCTCTCCAACTCTGTGTGATCTTATGTTCTCATTCTCACCCCAGAAGTCCCCACCACTGTTCCTACCACCCCCCCACACACACACCACCACCCTCCTACTCCAAAATCAACAATCAGATGAAGCACAAACACACTTTCAAACACTTTCTCACACACACACACACACAGCGCTCTTCTGTCTCTTACCACTGCTTGCTGTGAGGCCAGTCCTGACCTCTTGGTAGAACCCTGTCTGGAGCTAAGCCTCCTCCATGACTCTGAGAAGCGCCCTCTGGTGGATGGGCGTCCGGGCCCCTGCGGCTCCTTCTGCATAGAGCTGACCTTGAAGCCCTCTCTTCTCCCCTCCCACTTTCTTTTAGTCATAACTTTGAAGGTTTCCTTGACGACTTGAGAATAAAAAATGCAACAAGGACTACTTCATTCCTCTAAAACTCTCCATTGTCAAGACATCTCTTTCTCACCTCCTCTCCTCATTTTCTTAGACAGAGAAGCAAAAGAATAGGAGGAGTTTGGCTTATTCGCCCTGTTGCATGTGATGCTGCTGCTTCAGTTGTGAAGAAGCCTCATCAGTACAGAGAGAAACACAGAGCAGAAAGAGACAGACAGAAGAATGCAGACCCATCTGCAAGGTTTTCCTTTCTGTTCTCAGACCCCTGATGTCTTCAAACTGAGCGGGCAAACGAGTCATTCTGGAACCGAGCTCTCATCCTCAATCTCTCTCTCCACTCTCATACACACACTCTTTCCCCCTCCTTTCCTCCCTCCCTCCACGGCTTGATCTCCCCGTCTCATCTGCCACAGTTCTCAGCTCATGTGCAGCCTGAGCTCTGTGTGCTGCTGGAGATTAAAGCGTTATTCAGAACAGAAGCTAAAGGTTTTCCCCCTCTCTCCTCCCTGCGGCTCCACACTGTTTTAATCGACACAAGAATGCACTCAGCACACCCCACACGTTCTCACCATTGAACTTTAACTACATCCAACATGAAAGATGTTGCACCATGATCCGTCTTTCTTTCATTTAAGTCTTTTTGCTTTTGGTTGTACAGAGAGTTGACCCTTAAAGAAAACTTATTGCTTGACACTGTCTGAACAGTGAACTGTTTCTGGTCCACGATGACCTCCTGTAAACATCTTTCTTCTGTAAACATCTCAACGTCATGTGTTCTATAAATGGGGGGAAACACACCTACTCTGCATTCATTCCTATCTCTGCCTATCTACCCAGATAATAATTTTAGGTTGTAAGAACGTATCCCTAATGTTTCCATTAAGTAAAAAAACTTTACAAATGTTATTTTGAGAGGTGATGTTTCTGGTCTTCTGTAAACATGTGTTGTGTGTTCTACAGCTGGGAGAAACACACCTACTCTGCATCGACAGAACATGAGATATCAACTTCCTCTTGAGTTGATGCAAATAGATTATATTTAAGATCAAATTTGAACAATGATTGTGAAAAACCCTTTTTTAGACCCTGTTCTCTGTAAGTCAATCCAGCTGCACAAAATAAAGTATCTATTCACTCCACAGTTTGCATTAGAACTACATAGAAATATGGACTAATAACTGCATTTATGATTTATAATCAACCTGTCAAACCCTTCATTCCTCTTTATCGGAGACACAATGATGTACCCTACGGTAAGCCCCGCCCACTCACCGTTGTTAAGGTAACCTCAGGAAAAAGCACGTCCAGCAATGGTACATTAGCATTCTAGCATGCATCAGGACTTAAAAACTGCAAAGAAATAAGCATCACATACTCAAATGTCATACTGAAGAAATCATGCAATCATCATACAACAATCATGCAAAGATCTTCTCTATATTCTCTCAATCTCCATATGAATAATTATTAAAAACTGCCATAACCTGATCACTGATAACTGCTGTCTGAAAGTCTGATGAGATTCATTAAAGGTTTTTGCAAGACTATATGAAGGACCTGAAAGCAACATCTCAGCATGTAATCTCATGTAAAGCCCACAGGAGTGAAACCCCTGAAACTAACTTATTAAAGAGCTGCTTGTTAGGGGCTGAGAAAACAAGTACGCTCAATATATTTGCAGCGGATAGCAACAGTATCAATACTAATTAATGGCCAAAAGAAAACTGGCTGATTTATGGAGGTGTCATTCTTTGATTCTAATTGCAAACAATAGCTTGAAGTTATTAAACTGAACGATAAATGAACACCTCTTGCACAAGTGTTGCAGAAAATAATATGAAGAAAAATTCAATAAATAAAGACTGGATTTCTCACAAGCCACAACATGCAAGATCTTCCTTCATAGCAGAATCAACCATTGTGTCTGAGATTTGCATATAACACTCAGAGACGCTTTTCCTGTTGCGAACAAAATGTTCATTATGTCAGATTTGATGTTCAATACTGCAGTGACTGGCTGATGCAACAGAAAATCTGCCTGATCCATGTTGTTACCCATAATTCACTGGGGTAATTTCATCCATTATGCCTTCTACCAAGTGCACAGACGAGCAATTTTGTAACGGAATAAATCAGTCAGCAGTATGTTTTTCGGTGTACTAAAATGTCTGAATGTCATGTTTGCCCAGCAGTGACAAAACATAGGAAAGGTTATGTATCATTTAAATAATGCAGATATTGCTGTATTAATTGTTGTTGTGTTATAAGTTAATTAAAGCTCATACTGGACTTGGGATCATTCTTTGGGAATCTTACCTTCATTTCTGCGCAGAGAGGCTGCAAAACTCTCTTGACCTGGACTTTTCTTGTCATGTTTCTTGTCATGAAGTCCTGTTGAAAAAGGGACACAAAAAAATGCAACGTTTAAAAAACTTTTACGTTTTAAATTAGTAACTATGAGATCAGCCTTGTTTACAAAAATTGTATCTACATTTAAAAAACACAGAACAAATGTGCGTGTGAAGCCTGTCCTGTATTAAAATGCTGGAGAAGTTATAAAGGTTTGTTGTTTCGCGGCTATAGAGCAATAATGACCTTTAATAGTCCATTTCTATCTTGTGTGTGATATATTCCTAGTGGAAAGACATTTAAATTTCATTTAATTTACTCTGTGAAAGGTTAAATGACTAAATGATAATGACACTAGTCCAGGTGTATTCTAGGTTAACTGGAAGACATAAACGGATATATCCACTCACATAAAATGTGGAAAAAAGAGAAGAAAAGAGGGGCAGAGTCGGCGAAGAGAGATCGTTTTCATCCTGAATAAATGAATCCTAATCACATATTACTGAGCAGAATAACAGATAAATGTAAATGTTTAATGTAAATGTTTTGAATATTTTACTCTTAATTAATTAAACACAACATTTGACAGACATTTTGAATGTTTGTGGTCAATGTTTCCAGTTTAAGAGAATGCGGGGACATTCATCATAGTCCCACAGTTCAATCAGATCTGCCTGGAAACCAAAAGCAAGAACTAATAATCTGCCAAAGTCTGCCAGCTTCACAAATTATGAAGATACTATGAAGAGATTTGTTTGAAGCAGTTAGTTGTAAATTAGATTTGGATGAACAGACCTCTATATTCTGCTTTGTTTTTGCAAGTTTAGGAGAGGTTTTAATAGACAGAAACTATGAACACAGTGTAAACACATTTTCTTACAATTTTTTGATAGACTTTATTTCTGATATACCCACGTGGGTTGCTGTCTCAATCTCTGTCTCTCTAAGACACATTTATTTGGTCCACAAAAATGAACCAGAACTACTGCCATTAGTCAAAAGTCGAAACCGAGTGAGGCTCATTGAATTTAATCTCTTCTCTTTTAGATTTCATACATCTAGCATGTTAATGTGACTTTTTTTTTTTGCAAATCCTCGTGCTCTGCTGAAACTGATTATCATAGCGTGCCTTTTTCATGCTTTATTACACGAGGATCTCTCTCAGTCAAGATTAAAGAAGACTTCACATGGCTCTGCTAATTGCTACTTGTTTGTTGAATGTTTAAAAGGTTGGGGATGCAATTTTTTTACAGACTGGAGATATCAATAATTCATGCTCCACAACAACAAAGTCAGCAGGTGGGTGTACGTGTGTGTGAGCATGGATGTTTGCATAAGACTGACATTAGCAACAAAACACCTTCATGAAACACAGACATTTCAGGGGTGTGTGTTGACTATAATTAGTTCAGAGGATATCAATTAGCATAAGCCTACACATACACTGCATTTGCTACAGCTAGGCACGCTATGTAGGTGCAAAGCATACATCCTGATTCTCACTGAAGTCTTCTTCACTCATAATGGCTTCCAAATAATACTTCTTACAACCTGAAACTGTTAGCTGGGTTATCACTTATTACATAAGTAACATAAACTGTGTGATGTAGTAGATTATCTGTCTTATATGGTAAATGAGCCACGGTGTAATATATGACAAATATAGACAAAACTGCCCAGTTATGCAACAGCTGCTTATACCCCCTTCAAAAAACTCTCTAAGAAACGGCAGATTAAAAATTGTTAAGCTGATCTGCCCTCAATTATTGGATCACAACATTCATTTATTTAGTTTTAGTTTAAAAAAGTGAGTGATTTCATTGAAAGCATATGGCAGAGAGCATTTCTCACTGCACACTTCCCAGCAGATGGTGAAGGAATAACAGCTATCATTTATTTATCATTGCTCTAGTCAAACGTATACCACCATCACCAACTGGCCTCATTAATAATCGATGCAAAGTTCAACATCTGTAGCATTCTTTCTAAAGCCAACTGTAAAAACCAAACTTTCAGAATTTATGAGAATGAAAACTTTGATGATGATAACGATGACAAAATAGGTGAGTGATGTATTAGCGCACCAATTAGGATGCGATGAATAAAAATTGTTAGTTTTACAAAGCCATTAGTGCACAGTATATAACTTACCAGTCTTAAGTCTGATTGTTTTCGTAGTTCTTGGGTTTCTGAAGGTCGTCTCTCCAGATACTTAAAGATTTGATATTCAAATTCTGGAGGAGGCCACAAAAACAAAAAGGCCTCTGATAAATTGTTTTGGGAGCAAAATGAGAGCAGCTTTGGTTCAAGACGTACAGATGACAGAAACCCTCAGAGACAAAGACTGCAATGACCTTGTGACTCATTTGACAGGAAAGGGTTTCCTTCTGGTCTGTTCCTTACTTTCATGACATCCAGCAGAAACAAGCAGATGTGAGTCCAAATCTCTCATGCGTGATCTTTAGAAACTGGTGCTTCAATGGTCTATGTAAAGTCCTTTATCTATTAATGTAGATGGTTCATTGAAAAATGCCTGAACTTACATGTTAGTGTCTACAGACAGATAGAGAGAAGATGAGGGAGAGAGTGAACGCTTGTCATTGCCCTGCCACCAATGTATGACACGTCATCAGGGGAGGCACCTGGGCCACAGACATCCGTCTGACTCTGCAGCGACACATGGGAGGCGTGGGGACCAGAGGGTGGCAGGGGACTGGGAACTGTGTGGGCCGAAGATGAGTGAGGTGGGCTGAGGTACAGCCTGCCTGCTCCTACCCTAAAAATTAACCATGGTTTCTTTCAGTAAAAGTGTGATGACCATTGTTTTTGGCAGATTACGATTTGTTTAACTATGGTTTTACTACAAATACAATGGGTTAAACTATGGTTGCTGTAGCAAAACCATGGTTATTGTGTGCTTACTGTGGTTTAACGATAGTAACCTTGATTTTTTGATTTTGTTCGCAGTGAAATTATGGCTAATTTTCATAATGTTAGGTTGCTAGGGGAGGGGGTAGTAAATGCAGTCTTACTGAAGGGAAGGCTAATGATGTAAAATAAAATAAAGCAAAATAAAGGCTAATTTAGTGTGCTCTGCATAATGAAAAGGCGAATGCAAGAAATAACAGCAGACTGCAGATTCCAGTAGAACACGATCAGGGGCTCGTGGATCTCCTGATTTCATAGGCAGATCAGCTGCTTTATTATCTTGGCTTGTGTTCCTCTCCTTTTAGTCTGAAGTACTAAAAATGAAAGGAAAGCAGCTTTCACATCAGTCGCTGTCATGGCTCTCTCTCTCCCGCTCTCTGTCTCTTTAATCTTTCTCATTTTCATGGTTTGTCTTCTGATTGGATGCTGTTTTGGACTGAGATTTCATTCGGCTGGTATCTGAGGTTGTCACGAGTAGGAGGAGCTGGATGGACAAGACACGTTTGCTTTTATGCTTCTCCATCAAAGGGATCTCATGCCAGTGAGAGAAACATCTTTCCTTCTGTTGAAAGGAAGTCTTGTTTCAAATCAGACAACTGTCATGTACATCTGTCAGCTAATCACAATGAAACTCTGATGACGCAAAAAGCAATAATATGAGTAACATTATGGATTTACCTTGTAATTTCATTGTGTAACTATTTCTCAGTTGTTGGAAAAATGGTTTACCTTTTTTAGAAAGTTAAAGAAAGAGTTCACCCAAACAAATTCTTTAACATTACATAGTAAATGTAGCTAATTAATGTAATATTGAGTATCGTTAATTAGCTTAATGTGACAAAACAGACCAAAACTGTCATTTTTTAATTACACTTATGATGCATAATCAATCACATCATGCTGCATGAAGATGCAATATGCCAATTTTTACTATAGTTAAGGTTATTATGTCTTTCTACTGATCGTGACATGTTGACTGAATAAAATCTGGGTTTGTAAAACGTTTTTCACAGCTGGGTCATAGTTAGGTCCTATAGAGATATTTAAGCATTATACTACAAAGAAATTTCATTCTCTCAGATGTTCATCAAAAGGCTGAGCTTTTTCTAAGAGGGTCATACCACTTACTACTCATGGTTATTTTCTCTAATAACCATAATGTGATGAGTGAATTAGCAATCAGAGAGAGAGAGAGACATGTAGATTATATTATGCCATATATATATTATTATTATTATTATTACTACTATTATTATTATTCTTTTTTTCTCCTGTCAACACATATGTGCACTATTGTGTAGTTACAAATGTATAGTTTTTGTCATGCCAATAAAGCACACTTAAGCTCTCAAAAACACATCAGCCAGGGAAAGAGCAGAAGATTACAGCGTACTCATTCCAGATGTTCCCTGCATTGTATGGTGGGAAAAGGTGTCTAAAGAAATCAGTCTGAAGAAATTATATCGTTTTGCTCCATTTGGGGGTTTGACAAGCTGTAAACTGGAAAGCTCACAAAGAAGTCAGAAATCACTACATTCTTTAGTGAATTGATACTCAAGAGCTTTGTGGCAGACGTATTTTTGAATCTCATCTACTGGATAAAAACATGCAGACCAGTCTTATACAGTTTGGTGTATTTAATAAACCCCCATTGACATTTATAGTACCCCACTAAGTGCCACCACCATGTGGGGAGGATGTTGCCATAGCAGCACAGCCCTGTCACCCAGTCTTTTAATTATTAAAAACCTCATGCCTGAACTGTGCAGGAATATCTCAGCCTGCTCAACCACATCACGTTCATATCATGAGCCGGACTATGAATTAAATTGACCATGAATTGACCACTGACGTAAGAATGACAGAAGAAATTATTCCCATTTATGTCCTGATACCAAACGTCTTCTCTCAAATGGGAAAACTCATTTCTCCTACCTAAAGCCAATAGTGTCAATTAATTAATCATTTAAGAAGCGAATTTCTTCTAGACAATTTAATATCGTCTCTTCCACCTTTGTGTACAAACGCCTTATGAGTAACTGTGAACCTTTACTTGAGTAATCTTAAGAAGAACAGGAAACAAGCATTAAGACAGTCATAACCTTCAGGTGAACACACCGTTAACCTTGTTTGTTTGCCGGAATGGAAACACAAACACACTTTCTAATTCTCCACTATAAGACCAGTTATTTGGCTCGTGTCTTCACACTTGTGATGAAACGGATCATCAGAGGGTTTAATTCGTGTTGCTTGCTAAAGTGAACTGATATTAATATACCGCTTATAAAACAACACAGTTCAGATTTTGTCTCTTTGTAGAGACATAACTGATCAACAACACAACTGTGTTTTATCCTGGAGATTTAAGCGCTGAATATAGTGAGAAATTAATCGAGTTTGCACAGTTAACGATTAATCGCTTCACTAGCCAACATCCGCTTCTGAATGTACAAGTCTTATCAATGTAATGTTTAATATTTATCAGCTAAATGTAATCATTAAGATGAAGGCATTCCGAAAGACGATAAAGTAAATTAAAGAAGAGTGTGAAAAGAGAGATTGAGGCATATGATTGATTGATGGGGACTCGCATCCAACTGGACTTAATGTCAGAGTCTGTATAACTATGTATTTCCTCTCATATGGCAGGTAATAGGTAAAATCCCATTAACGTTATGATGTTAAACTGGTGACCAGATCAGGCCTGACAGTTGTCACCTAACACAAGGTGAAAACTGGTGAAGATAGCTGTCGTCTGCTTGTGGCCACGACGCCACACATGCCCGCCATTAAAACGAGTCTGCCCTCTAGTGACTACTGGTAAACCTGCGCCTCCAGAGTACTGTTACAGTACAGACAACATAGACTATAGACTGACACAAGTGTATGTTTTGTAAGCTCTGTAATATCTTGTCTGAATATCACAACACAGCATGAGCTTAGCTAAAAGAGGAACATTTGGCATTTTACAAAGAAGAAAACCAATAAAACCATTTCTGAGTGTATCACAAATGTTAAAGACTGCCGAGAAACTTTTTATCCAAGTATTTCACAGTGGTTAACAAGAATCCTAACTAATTTACCTATAACATTTATAAGACCATGTGCAGACAATTCATGTCAAACATAAATAAAACAATACTACATTCCACATGAGATGTTAGCTAAGTGTTAGCACCACAAATCTTAAGTTATCTCAATGTTCATTACATTAGTCAATCTTCGGTGTGATTTCTCCTGTCACATAATCTGCCATTTACACAAACCTCCAAATTAAGTGGCTAACTTGGTTACACACCTCTAAACAGACAAACCCAGCAACAGAAAATGATTTATTGTTTATGAAAATATTTGATGGGTATTGAATGTTCTGAATGCCAAGACCCAACACCTGACTGGGAAAGTATCTACTAAAGTGTGTGTGCATGTGTGAGCAGCAGTAAAACCTTCCTAGAATGACACAAATAAGGCCATAGCTTAATAAAACAACAGGAATAAATAAAACAATCAAAGGGAATCAAAGGCAATGGTTCACTTATGTGACCAGACGGTTGGGCTGGGTTACTGCCAACTGACCTGTTCTGTATTGTGGTGTGAATTACAGCATTTCTGTACTTTTACCGTATTCCTGACAATTTGTGATCCAATTTGAAATAGACTTTTTTGCTGTGTATCTAAAAAAGTGCATCCCTTTGTGCTGTAACATTTACAACAATACAACCACATGACAGACAGAAACAAACAAACAGACACAAATACATTCACTTAATAAAATACCAGTACAAATACCATTAACCCTTTTCATTGGCAAAATAAATTAAGTTCATGAGTTCACATTCATCCGTTGGTTGTCAAGGCTCATTTTTGGCTAAGAGATTTTCTCAGGAGTTTTACATCTGGCCGCATGGATTGGTCTTTTTGTGGTGGACAAGAGTAGTCCTGCAGGGACAGGGGAATGAACCTTTCCTGCAAGCCCAACACCTCTGCACCTTGGTATGCCAACACAGCAGTCCATGGCTGAGGTGAAGAACCTTCCTGACCAAGAAAACCAAAGACAGCAATGGCCTCTGAACAGAGACGGGTAAAGAGATGAGCAAATGAAAGCCTCAGCCAGGATAAACAGCTTCAGAAAGTGCAGTATTTTATGTTAGTGAAGATGCCATTACCTTTCTTCTCAAGATAAGGCACTTTAACTGATCCCAGACTGACCAGATGTTGTGCAACACGAGCAATGTTAGGAGGCTGACCTCTTGTGGCGAGAAGAACGATCGACCTACACACAACCAAACAGAATCGTATAGTAAAAATCTGAGAAACTGTCAATTATGGCATTTCAACCACAGGTGCACCAATAACTCTTGTAAATATGTCAACGTAGAACCTTCAGGACCATCATGAATATTTCCATTTTTCAACCAATTCTGATCTCTGGAAAAGTGGCAGTCCTTACTGCAGTGCCAACTTCTCCCAGCCAGCAGAGACGCTATATTAAACCCCAAAGCACAACTCTCACCTCTTCATAATTCCAGTTTTCAAATACTGCTCCATCTTAGAGTCCACTGTGGTAAACAATGAGCTCTTTGTGACACGTCCAGAGCATGCATCCACAGTAACCACAAGAAATCCTGACCGACTGAGGTCAAACTTCTGTCCATTCACCTGTAACAGAGAAACAAAACAACAGCTGCTTACAGTAACAAGTTTTACAACTGCAACAATTTACTTAATAAATACATGTGCTGTCTGTTTCCTCAAGATGAACTAAATGCTTTGAACAGTCACACTCACAGTAATGTAAGCTTGCATGTCATTATTCTGTTCTTCTTTCACACTGAGGGATTTGATCTGAGTTTGGAGGTAGCTGTTCCACGGATCGCTGGAGAAGACAAGCTGCAAGGAGGAGAATAAAAAACACTCAACACCTGTCAGTTTTATTGACTCTCTGTTACAACAACCCACAAAATGCAAGGACAGGACAGCAGAAGGACAGACGGTCTCTCTGGTACACAGATGAAAGCTCCACTCAGCCTTTTCATCTAACAGTTACAGAAACGACTGTGTGTTCAAACGGGGTTTGGGTCGTGCTCACCTGTGAAGCGCCACAGGCTCTGCAGGGCTCTCGCTGTGGCTTTGGCATGGGCACTGTGGTGCTGGCAGTCTTGCTGTATTTGGGGTAGGCACTGGCTGTGCAGTCGCAGGTTTGCGTATTTTGGGTGGCTTGTACGGTAGCTATGATCTTCACTCTCTCACAGCCCGCAGCAGAGCAGTAGCTGTAGCCATTGCGCCTGTGTCGCGCTCGAGCGTACAGCCATAACAAGCTGGAGGAGGCCGTGAATTAGCAACAGGCTTAACATCCCACAAACTGCGAATACTTAATTGGCCAGTATTTAACAATATCATTTAACTGGGGTAAGGTCACAATGATTAGAACCAACAATGCTAAATAATTGTGGGGTTGTTTCAACCCATGTTGAGTCAAATATAGACAAACCCAGATTAAATTAACCCAGGGAGTTGGGGTTGTCCCAATATTGGTTAAAATAACCCAGCTTTTTTAAAGTGTAGCTTTCACAATTTCTACTGTCGCAGCATCACAAATAATTGCAAAATACATGGTCAAATAAGTTTCACTTGCCCTACCATTGTTTTGAAACAAATAGTTCTATGCCAAACGCATGTTGAGCTTAACACACAGTGATGTAATGTTCCAGCCAAATAAGCCTCTCAAATAGTTTGCAAATCCATTGGGTGCCACTAGTGGGGCAAAGTGGCTTTTTCCACTTATGGCTTTAGGTTGAAGCAAATGTTTTATTTGCTAACGTATCAAACACATTTACATTTACGCATTTGGCAGATGCTTTTATCCAAATCGTCTTACAGTACATTTAAATTATACATTTTGTCAGTACATGTGCACTACCATCTGAGCTACAGGAACACACATTCACATTCGTTCGTACCCGACAGATTTGTCGAAATAGTACTTCCTCTCGAGCTGTCGTTTCTCCAGGTCTGCCATGGATGACACGGGGCTGTACTCCTCTATGCCCTTGAAGACGTTGCTCTGCTTGTTGTAGATGTCTGATGTGACGTGGAACGCTGTTTCAGTGGGGTAACAGAGGCCAAGAAGAGACCAGTCGTCCCTACAACAACAACACAGCCAAATAAACACACTGAGCTGACTCTTGTGAAAGAAACTCTGGATCTGACTTTAAAATCACCATGAAATCAGAATGTACTGTTCTTATGTAATATTGCAGTTTATTATAGATGATTTATCCATGCACATTATTGCTGTTTTTTAAATTAATGTGCCCTCATAAAAAATTCCCCCACAAAATGACATCTCATCTCTTGATGATGTATGTGTCTCCCCGAAGACGGGGCTATATTGGCTGTCCAATGGCCAGGCAGTTTCTATGCCTCCAACTTCCAACTATCCAATCCAGAAAAGCAAAATCAAGTCTCACCCTACATTTTTTTGTTTCACCATAAAGAGGAAAGTTGTGAGAGTTGTGAGAGGCTGTCACAACTGTTTCATGGGGACTTTAACACTAATGTATGTAATGCATAGTCACATAGTTATGGAAAACTATTTCTTTTTTGATTTTGCTAATAACTATGATGAAGAATCACTGTAGGAATTGCTTACTTGTCAAAATTGATTAATGACAGGACAGTTTCTCTTGGCGCAGGTCCGTTCCAGTGCATTGTGTAGCTTTTGCTCATCATCAGAACGGGCTGGTATTGCTGAGACGGAGCTGTCTGGCTTCTGATTCCTCTCAGCACCATGGGCCTGTCAGGGTACTCGTCTCTTCTGATGGTCAGGCTAAGTTTAGATGCACCCTGCGTCTGTATATACACCTGTATGGAGCAGAAACAACTGTAACCCTTGATACTTTAACTTCTTTAGTAGACGGTACAGTTGAGGAGGTGCACATGCGAAATGAGAGAATCTCTTTACCTGAGAGTACTTGCCACTACACACGACAGCATTCCAGTGAGAAACATCTACACATTGAGGATGGCGGATCAGGAAGTTGTCGGCCCTCGCCACATACGTATCTGTGTAATTGCTGATAGAACCGTCCAGATCATGGAAGATGGAATTTTTATCACCATCCATGTCATTCTGCTCAAACCACTCACCACGTCGCCCAAAAAATGCTCTGAGTGTCACCTGGATGATTGAAGGAGGTTTTTATTGTAGTTTTTTTGTAAATAAGTTACTGTAAAACCTACATTTTACCCTTATATATAAATGATATCCTAACTGCCCGCTGCCAGAAGAGGGCTGTATTTAACATTACTAAGCACCGCTACAGCTGATGGGGACCAATTAGCACCAACACAAAGCCTTTCACAAGCAGTAAATACAACTATTAGTAACACTTATACTTTAGGAAAATAAGCATTATTACAGACTAGACAGAGTCTAACTAGACAGAGTGGGTTTAGATCTAGGCTTCTACAGAAAATGTCTCTATCACCTTGAGTAACGTAATTAAGATCAAGACATCCCCCAGGTGGACCAGTCACTGCCATTAGTTTAATTCAACACATTACAGATGGAAATTAAATACAAAAAATAATATGCTGAATTTAATCTGAAGGTTATGCCCCAACCGCACATCCAAAAATTGTATAACTACCCTGTGGTACATCATAAGTGTTAGTAATCACAGTGCAGTAGTAAAGAAGGGCAATGAACCATTTCGCTGTCATAAATGAGGGTGTGCTCTCACACTAGGGTGGAAGATGAGAGAGGACAGGATATTTCTGGGTGTCAGCTGCCAAACGTTCTTCAGGCTGAACCCCACAGCTGTGATCAAGCGTTCTGTCGTCGAGCTGAAGGCCCGAAACGTGCTGTTGAAGATCCTCACTGGACCATCATTCACCTGAAAACCTCGAATCGGAAACGTCCTAAAAACACATTTATTACATTGCATTAAAGCTTTTGTCATTAATGTAGCATGCATTTAGGCTATACATTTTATTAATATGTGCATTTCCTGAGGATCAAACCCATGACTCTAGGCTCTAGCACTTAAGCTATTAGGAAAGCCTGACATTAAAACATCTAAAAAGTATAAAAGCTTGTGTTTGATATTAGTCTCTCTCTCTCTCTCACTTGTTTCTTGGCAGAGTCCTCATCTTCCCGTCTACTCCACCAACACCCCAGTATTTATTTTGCCCTCCGCTGGTGCCACGATTCCGGCTCTCACCGACAAACAGAGACTGCGAAACTTCCTGACTGGAGCCCTCATCTTTAGGGTAGCTGCCATCACTGCAGAGAGAAGTTAAGCCTTTCATTAACTGTGTTGGCCTTATGAAATCTGGTGAAACACACCGCTGCCGACAAAATCACATGCTTGCATGTGTTTCCCCATCAGACTGTGACAGTTTTAGCAGAAACACTGATGTTTTCTCTTATTATTGTGCCTGAAGGTACACAGGCAGCACACACATTGCTGCACCTTTGCACGTGCTCACTGAAACACAAAAGCACACAGTACCTTGCAAATGAGAGTCCTACCCCATTGTCTGCAAATCTGTCAGAAAAGCAAAACCATAAATGAGATCATGGCTGTTTTATGGACGTAATGATTTTCTCAGAAGACGTTCAGTTTACCCTGAGTTACGTATGATGACGTCACCTCCGCGGATCCAGGCCCCCAGGTCGTTGTTTTTAAAAGAGATGAGAGTGTCAATGACAGCAGCTACCCGTGGCCTGTTCGGATCAGCGTTCTCATGAGGCCTGAACCTGAGAAAGCAATGAGAAACAATGAGAAAGCATTGAGAAACTACACTGTTACAAAGAACACATGAGTAGGTGGCCAATATAAAAGTCTGATATGGTTGCGTGTGGTTTGACTCCACCCAAACCGTTATGCCAAATCAACTGTAAGATGGCCAGATGTGTTTTCTTTATAAGCAGAACAGATACTTAAGCAGCATTTGAACATGTAAATATCAGATCCCTGCCACCCCAAAGCTCACTAATGAGTTTCCACCATGTTCCCTCACCTTGCGCTGTTGTCCAAACAGAGGTATTCACGGGGGTCAGCAGCCGTGGCGTTGGTGCTCTTGACTTTTTTATCGATAAACAGGCCAGCCTGAGATGGATCAGGAGATCAGTCAACAACTCTTACAATCTCCATGTACAGTATCTGACACCATGTGAACAATATAGTGACGCTGTGTCAGAGTTTGCATGTGGGGTACACTTTTACAATAAAGGTTCTTAAAAGATTCTTTGTCAGGCTGTATTGTTCCATAAAGAATATTTAACATCTATCCCCAGAAACGTTCTGTTGTACAAAAGGTTCTTTGTAGAGGAAAAACTATTTCTTTCTTACTTTTGAGAACCTTTGACTGAAATGTTCTTTGGGGAACCAAGTGTAGTCAGCGAAGCTGAGCAGTGCACTCAGGCTAACTAACCCAAACAAGCAGCGAACAGAGAACTATTGTAAAGCGAAGTGTGTGTGTGTGAAACAAGTTCACGGTGTCGGACAATCATAAACAACAGGGCATTTTAAAGAGACAGTGAAGATGCCTCGTTCAATTGATTGCATGGGTCTTTCCTAAAGCCACTTTTCAATACCATATAACAAATCCCAAATGATTTATGAACTGCAGTGCTATGAACTGGAGGCAGGAAACTCTAGCTCTGAGAGAGGTGTGTATTAAATGACAATGGAGAAATACCATCAGCATTACTACTGTGTGAAAAATATCACCCAAACATTATTAAAAAACTTTTTCAGATAAGACAGTGTGCAGTCTGGGTAACTTTCAGCATAAGGATGCAATCAAAACTTAGGAATGTGTTTATAAACCGTAAAAATTTGCCCAGGTTTTGTTATAACTTAAAAGTATTTCTGTTGTAGCGCTGCCAATGTGTTTGTGAATGCTGTTTTTAAGTCAAAGATGAAGTGTTTGCTTACCTTAAAGTTGGAATGAGCGCGATTGTTGAAGAAGACACCCAGGGGTGTAAGCTCAGCTTTCGTCTCTGGAACCAGCCCATGAGAATCACCTGTGGAGGAATTGTGAAAAATATACCAGATTCCTGCATCCTGAGAGAACAACAAACAGCAGAAAGAGAGAAACACAATTAATATAGTATTATACAACAATTAGTTGTAGTTCTCAAAGCACAATCTTATAAGAAGCTTTGCTTAATAAATCCCTGTGTTTACAAAACCTCAAACAGACTGCGCAAGCAAAGCCAGTTAAATAACACAAGACCAATCTGATTTATATTGACACATAAATCTTTAATAACATAAGGAGATATTATCGGCAATTGCATAAATGACGCTGTAAACAGATATGCTCACTGTTTAGAGATTCTTTATGTCTTAAAGTTTGTGTACCTGTGAGCCAGCTGCCGAGTTACTGATCAGATGATTATTGGGGTGTGCAATCCAAAATGTAGATACTGCCCTACAAAACACACACACACAGAACAGAAACAGAATTCATATGTGACCTTAAAATACACTGAAAATATGTAGCATATACCCAGAAATTGTTTGGTAACTATGTTTATTCATTTATGTTTATTCATATGTTATTCACTCTGTGAAGGTCAGTGACAGAGCAGAAGCAAAGAGTTGCAGATAAAACACTCACTCATGCTCAGTTTCCACTAATCTAAAAAAGAATCCAGTAACATCAAATGAATGTGTTTCATCAGTGTGTGATGTCTTACTTGCACTCGGTTGCAGGAGACGGTACATGGCCTCTCTGAACCCTGTCAGTAATCTCAGTGCACATGCTGCCGTTGCGATCGGTGGGGTAAATGGTTCCTGGCCTGGTTAACAAGCCCAGGTTATGGAAAAACATGTTTCTCTGCTCAATCCCAGTCTCCAGGAAGAAGCAATGTCCCAGCGTGTCATAGCCAACCGTGTCCCTAACCTGCAATAAAAAACATGGCCAGAATCTTAAAGTGATATTTACACAACACAATATATTACTATTAATATATTACTGTTTCACAGAGATAGTTCACCCAAAAAGAAAATTCTTCCATCATGTACTCACCCTCATGTCATTCCAAACCTGTTTTTTCTTCTGTTGAACACAAAAGGAGATCTTTTTTGAGACTGAGACATATTTTGAGAAATGTCTCAGTAGTTTTGTGCCCATACAATGGCATCAATGGATGCCATTGACTTCCATAAATATCTTCCAAAAATATCTTCTTTTGTGTTCCTCAGAAGCAAAAAAGTCATACAAGTTTGGAATGAGATGAGGGCAAGTAAATGACTTTTTCAAGTTTTATTTAAATTTCCCCTTCAGTTTTTCGCCATGGGAACATATTAAAACAGGCATGTAACTCTATGTCAGAATAATACTTTTTAAAGAAAGTGAATTAATGCACAAAAGATTATATAATAACTATAATACCATTAATAATAAAATACAGCATATAGGCAAGATTGCGTGTTTAATATTGTGTTATACCAGCAGGCCGTTGGTGGCATGTATGCCGACACATCGAGAGAAGGAGTGATGGATGGAGAGAGAGTCCACATATGCAGGGTCACTGTATCCCCCGCGCTGGTCCACATCTCCACACCTGTGAAAGTTCACAGGGTATCTGCCCTTCTGTCTCTGCTGACCCATGTTCTTTAGCTCTACCTGAGACAGGTGTACCGAAGAGAACTTTCCTAAAACCTGAACATACAAAAACAAATGAGATTAAAAGAGTCTTACAACACCAAACCCCTGAAGTGTTCGTTTAAGACCACATTCAGTTGAAACATGGCAAATACAGTTGTGTTTCCTGTGTAAACATATGGACTTGCTATTGCTAGTTAATGCCAGATAGCATTTTATTGGACAGAAACGCATTTATAATACTTGGACAAAATGAGTGAGTAATCAATATTTTTGGTCTGTTTTACTCGACATTTTAAGTGCATATCTGCTGAAAGTGTTTTTTCATTGTTTTTGTGATTTAAAAGAAGTACACTTGAATATAGATGAAAAGATGAACAAAAGACAGAAAACGACATTTAAATATACCCAAAGGTTTGTTATTGCTTTCAGTTTCATTCATAAAGTGATTTTCTAAATAAGCATGTGCAATCGAAGGTTTATAACCTGTGATTTCTCCATTTCACAGTACCAGACAGCTTACTGTTAAACAAACAAACATGTATTCACTTACACCGCGTGCATACCGCGCATGCACACAACACACCTTGATGTGTCCCCCAAATGTGTCGTGACTGAAGTATTGGCACCAGTTGTTTCCGTAGCAGGACTTTTCCATCTCTCCGTGAATAAGGATGTTTCTTGAGAGCAGAGCCACTTCTGCACGCATGTCCACACCATCCAGTATCTCTCCCACGTGAGTGAACTGAGGCTTTCCTGAGAAATTCACACATACAATCCCCATTAAAACTGCTGACTGACTGATGATCCCTGAAAGTATGATTATGTTCAGTGACTCCCTTATAAAACAACTGAGTTCTGGTAAACTGCTGCAGATCAACACCTCACATACTGACCAAACCTGCAAGGTGAAATTCTTTAACCTAACTGCAAATAAAAACAAAGCTAATGAAGGCAGGAAATCAATCCGTCCACACTTTCAAACTGCCCTTTACACATGGCTGCAGTGGACACAGTGTCCTTCTGGAGTGAAAATCAGCAGACAACCGCTTTGCCAATAGGACAAACCGCTTTGCCAACATCTCACCTTGAATCCGGAGCTGTTTCCTGTTACAGTGTGGACAAGGGAGTAAAGTGAATTCCTCAGCCTGATGCATAGAATAATCTGTGCTGGCCACCACAACCCGATCGCCCGGTTTCCAGCTGCTGACATCATCTAACAGATTCAGAACCACTTTATCTACTGCATCCACTTGGAGACCTGATTTTGGGTACCCTTCACAACAAAAGAAAGACCAGTCAGGGTCAAGGGGTGCCTAATGTACACTTAAAGGGATAGTTGACACAAAAATGAAAAATCTTCCATCATTTACTCACCCTCATGTCATTACAAACATGTTTTACAACTGCGTTCAGTGTTGCCAATGGCATAAAAATTACACACTTACCCCCTTTCAAACATATAATGCAATCCTGTTATTTTGTTTTGATTTTTTATATTAGGTCACTCGGTAACGTACCGTTTCTCCATTCACTATATGCAGTAACAGTGAAATGCACCCCATCCACGGTGATGAAGTCTCGGTGAGCCAGCGCCTTCCCATCTGTATTGTGGTTCTCATGTTCTCGTACGTCCTCAGAGCAAGAACCGTTCCCTCCGTCAATGACAGAGACCAAGGCCCAGGCCTGTCTAAAAGAACAATGAAGAACCGAAAACATGACATTAAACATCCAGTTATACAAATATCTGATTGCAAACCCAGCTGCCAGAATATGTATTCTGCTGAGAAATTCAGTGGCACGTTGGATTTTTATACATCCAAACAGCCACAGTTTATGTTAAAAGGTGTATTTATGGACTAACCTGCCTGAAGTCAAGGCATAAGATACTCAAGAGTCAATTACACAACGGCAGTAACGTACAATCTAAATTAACAGTGAAGATGTCAACACACCCCATGTACAAGCCATGATCAGATATCACTTATCAATGAAATGATGGAAAAAACAAAACTGCAGGCATAAAAAAAACTCTTTAAAGGGGGATAAAAAAGGGCTAAATGGATCCTTCTCTCGTATTATTTATCTAGCTAGACCTGAAGTGCTGTGAAAAGAGCGCATCACTCCACTGAGGGGAGATTTGATTATTTTGTAACTTTATTCTGTGGAACCAGCTTCCTGACTTCATGACATCATCTTCCTCAGAGTACGAGTGAATGGAGACTTGAGGTGGAGAAACATTTTGTGCTTCACAGAAGAATGAAAGAGTTTAGTAAGTGATAACAATTCTCATTTCTGCCTGAGGAATCCCTGTAAGCAAAGACGAAAAGGAGAAAATAGGACAAAACACAAAACTGTTTCGTTTTGAGGGTGTATCTTGGTACCGCATGCTGTCGTTGTATTAGTTTCCCTCTGACACACTTCCCTCTGTTTTAACAACAGCTATGACATAAGTGCTGTTTGTTATACTGACACACAGACTGTCAGTATACACAGAGAAAACAGTGTTTCGTTTACCTCTGCCTCTATTAAAGGTGTGTCTACAGTTTATCTTTGTGGATAAACAGAGTGACTAACTAGTCACACAGAGACCAATAAGGCCGTGTTATGTGCATTTGATGACTGTAGGATGAAACATGTAAAATATACAATACTCTACATACTCTTATTTGCTCTGCTGTTGAGTGGCAGGATGTCTCTGATGGCCACACATCATAAATCATATTAGATTATTTTGCATTTGTGTTGTTTTAGCTGCCACAAATGTGATATTATGTTGTATTTTTCAGAATAGCCATTACATCCGACCAACTTGGAAATCCACTTTTGTTCAGTCTGTTTCCATTTTTAAACATTAAACATCATTAAAAATGATGAAAGAGTAAATCTTCACTAAATTGTCACACATTTTCTGAACTTATAACATCTTCCACAATCAAAAAACACAAACTGAAAACTTTTCTCCTAAACAATCATAGGACACTGTTCCAGAGTTAAAAGGTGTCAGCAACAACTTCCACAATTCTGTGTTGATTTACTAAATAACCATGAGTTCACCAGATATTTTCTTGCTTTTCTTGGTTTAACGGTCTAATTATTTAACAGAAAACTGAATTTGGGGGTTTTTAACCCAAGATTTTTGAGTCACAGACTCCAGCTGGAACACTGAATCAAACATGCGTAGTTCCCATGTCTACCCAAATTAGGTCTGGCTTCAATCCACAACTTTTTTGTTAAAAATTAACAAAAATCAGTTGTTGATCAAGTACATGATAGATCAGCATTCAACACGCTCTTACCTTACCCCAATTCACAACTCTAAGCTTACATAAATGATTTATAGTTTCAGCTCAGTTCATTTGACTTCAACATATGTAAAGAAAGGTAAGTAATGTAACCTGCAATTTGATGTTTCAAACAGAGATGGTGATAGAGTAATTTTTATAACTTGAGGTTCTGTGCAGTTTCACATGGTCTTTATTCACCTGTATTTGAGATCATAGACATGAGTGCTGCCAAGTCGATCGTGGATGGTTCTCTTAGTCTCATCCAACAGACTCTTAACTGCTGAATCTCCGACAGCAAGAGCAATGATGCGTCCAGCAGGCAGAGCCCTCAGTAGCGTGCTCAGCCTCTTACTGTCGTTACGAGAGTCATGCGTATCGAAACGGTCGACAAGCAGAACTTTAGCTGTGTCCTGATCGACCACCCGCAGGTTAATTCCACGACTGAAGTTCTTATGGAAGAAATGGCCACCGGTAGCCAAACCTGAAGAGGGTACTGTACGAGTGAGAAAGGTCCAAGACGGCCTCTCCAATCCATGGAGCTCCAGGGTTCCTCCGCCATACACGCCCAAAAACTTGCGCCCCATCCCAGGTACCTCAGTCACAGTGGTCTCGTCAGACCGGCCAATCAGAGTGATAGTGGCCAGGGAGCGATAGCGGCATTTTGGAGCTCCGATATGGAGAGCGCCGCCGTCTTCGATCGAAATGTGGCGTGTCCGTAATGTAATGTTTTTAGAGCCAGTGTTGTCATCGGCAAAGACAACTGAACCTAAAAAAAGAATAATAAAGAATAACCGCAGAAATGTGGGATAAATAACAAGTCAAGATGTTTTGCAACGGTCACTTCATTGTGCTGTCAAACATTTCTATAGATTTAACAAATTATCTGGAGCTGCTTGATTATTTTAGCCAATACTGAGATTATTGAACACGATTAATTACTGACTTTGTAAACAACGTGTATTCATTGAATTAGAAAAGAAATAAAATCTTGTCTTTGTCATGGTGGACTACACTGAAAAACAAATAAAAATGTAAAACATAACATAAATAAATACTAATTTAACTAATTAAATATGCTATATACTGTTATAAATATAACACAAGAAGCCAAAAGTGACACTGAAAATCAATTCCACAGCCCTAACATCATCTTACCTCCCGCCTGGATGGTGAGAGAGTACAGAGTGGCAGATGAATCCAGACAGTAATGCTGATCACGGTGAACCACTGCTGCCTTGTTGGGATCATGACCTGGATTCCAGCTCTGCAGTGCAGGGTTGTGATGAGGGCAGTTCTCTACAAAAAGATGCGGGAAATTTTATCGCCTAAAAATGATTGACTTCTGATTAAGACTACACAGAATACAGCACATGCAGACAGGCATCAGGAGTCAAGTTTGAGCTTTCATCAGTTTCAGAATGTGGACAGAACTTTTCAGATTTCTTATTGCACCTGGACCACAGTTAGGCAGAGATTACCGAAATCTGATGGAACAAAAGGATGCAAGCAGCCACAAACAAATCATGTCTTACCATCCAAAACATCTTTGGAGGTCAGACTGAGGATGAGGATGAGAATGAGTATGAGGATCAGGAGGAAAAGCCCCAAGAAGACACCAGCACAGATGTATGTGTTCTTCCTCTGCTGCTTCTGTCGTTTTCTCCTGCTGTCATCTTCAGACAGATTAAAAACCAAAGGCCGGGCGGGGGGCGTGGCCTGGGGCTTCAGTGGGGGTGGATGAGGAGCTTTGCTCGGGGGTGGAGAACGAACTGGAACAATCCTGCCTGGAACATAACCTGACGACCGCTGAGCATTTCCATTGACAGCAGCCATAAAAATGGAGAGACTGCTGGAGCCATCATTCATCTGCATGATACAACTGTCTGCCACCTCTACAAGAAAAACAACACAACACAAAAATGAGCGATTCAAAAAAATAGATTGCTGTAGAGTAACACTGTTAAGAAAGTCTTAACCAAACCGGACGATTACAAAGCTACTCTGCCATAAACTCAAGACTTGATGCCCGGTCAGGCTGGCACAAACTGGCACAAAACAATTTCCTAATGCTTTTATAAACACATGTTGGATTCTCTGGGGCTAAATCAATCACAAAACTCTTTTCTAAGCTTTTTGGCCATTAGAGAAAAAGAAACGAATCATGTTAACTTTCGCAGGTTGACCCATTGCCAGTTTCCTAATAAACCATTACAATAATTGTTCCTTGCTTTGATAAAACACAGTAAAGTGGAGCACAGTATAAACACTGATCTGACACAGAAGTCCAGCGATTACATCTAGACACATCCCTCACAAATTTCCTTGCAGAATCGCTACTCATGCTTTAATGTGTCTTCTGCTCTCAACTCTCTTTTCACAGGAATGAAATCACATTTTAAAAGTGTGAATTGTGAATGAACACAGACTGAGAGGACGACTGGACGACACTGAGAGCTTCATTCGCAGTACACAGAGAGGTGGTGTAGTACATTAAGAGAGGACTGGCATGTGTGCTGTACCTGTCCAGGTGAGACACACTGAATGAACAGATACAGACAGACGATTTGTGCATCAAAGTGTATCACATATGAACATATTACAGCTTCAGTCTGAATGAACATCATCACACACACACACACACACACACACTCTCACACACACACACACTCTCACACACACACACACACACACACACACACACACACACACACACACACACACACACACACACACACTCTCTCACACACACACACACACTCTCTCACACACACACACACACACACACACACACACACTCTCCATACACACACCTCACACACACACACCCACACAACATCTCTCACACATACACTCTCTCACACTCACACACACACACACACACACACACACACACACACACACTCACACACACACTCATACACACACACTCTCACACTCACACTCTCTCTCACACACACACACACACACACACACTCTCACACACACACTCTCACACACACACACACACACACACACACACACACACACTCTCTCTCTCTCACACACACACACACACTCTCTCTCTCACACACACACTCTCTCTCTCTCACACACACACACACACACACACACACACACACACACACACTCACACACACACACACACACACACACACACACACACTCTCTCTCTCACACACACACTCTCTCTCTCTCACACTCACACACACACACTCTCTCTCTCTCTCTCTCTCACACACACACACACACACACACACACACACACACACACACACACACACACACACACACACACACACACACACCATCATCAAACTTTCTTTTCTTTTCTTTTGTTTCTACTCAAATCTTGACTCGGATCCTCCAGTAAATGCCATAAACTCACCGAGTCCTGAATAAAGAGACGCTGATCTGAGATCGGTCCCTCACACGGACACTGAGGTGCAGGTGTGTCACCGTCCGCCGGTTCACACCTGTGTGACTGAACCGGGAGACGACACCCATCAGTCCGCCACACGACGTCGTCGGTCCCGCTGAAGTCGTCCGGCCCGTCCGGGTGCGGCTCGCGGAGGGCGCGCCGCGGAAGCTCAAAGGGGCGGGGCCTCGGGGCCGACGCCTCCTCTAATTGGTCAGGTGCGAGAGGTTGACGTCATAGTTCTCCTGTTTGGTCTTTATCTTTAAACCAGTTCGTGTTTAACACGCATTCGGTGTCACACCACCTCACAGACACGCTGTTCATTCACACAGTTTTAATGGTTTAGTTTGTTCGGGTCTGATTTCTCAGTTTGACCCGCAATTGCATGTTTCAACCAGAGGCGGCAGCAGAGAGGCGAAGTCGCGGAGTGTAGCTTCAAGATCTCCATGCAGCTCATGAAGGAAACCTGTGAGCAGTCATGGAAGTAGTTATGAGAAGCCCTATCAGTGACATCTTTTAAACACATCAGTCTAAAATCAAAGAGGTTTTCCTCCTTATGCTGCATACTGCACTAACATTTTAAATGAATGACTTTATAATTTATTAAGATTTATAATTCACAGTAAATTTAACAGGGTTGTAAATGATCAATGGATAAGATGTTCATTAGACAACAGTGTCCCATGTTCACATCTCTGAAGGTTCAGATCATTTGATGCACAAATGGACCATTAACAGACTGTGTAAAGTGAAAATATGAAAGGTTTACATCACTGTTCAAAATAAATCTGTGAGGATGTTGAGTTAACTACATACCTTTTAAAAAGAGCTTGTATTACTATATACAGTAAGAGCCTAACACTACTGTATATCTATACTGTATATTCACTGACTGATATAAATGATTGCACTAGATGTTGCTAGTCTGTTGGTTAGGGATCTGGACTGCTAAAGCAGAAGTTCATACTTCCATTTGGGTCTATAACAAACTAACTTAAACTGGTAACCAACCAATTAAGAACAAGAAACCCTTACAAACTTAATTTAGAAAACAATACTTACTGATTCATATTGAGCACTAGAGGTCGCTACACAAATGAGCTTCATCACAAAAATTGATTTCATTTTTTTCAGCTCTCTAGCCTTTGAAATTTGTTTATTTTCATTTCTGTATTATAACTATTATCAATATCATTATTATATACAGTTCAGCAATTTTTTTACAAAAAAAATTAATCTGCCAACATTAATTGGAACATTAATCTGACCAGTTAAAACTTTTTCTGTGCCATACACAATAATAATAATAATAATAAAAGAAGTTACATCAGTAACAACAGAATCATTACCAGTTAAAAGTACAGTCATTCAGGAAATTAATAAAACATCATCCAATCAAAAGTTCAAATTATTTACAGAGCAGAACAGGGTGACAAGCATGTTTATATGCTGGAGATTTACAAAGTTCTGTCATCGTTTATTTCTTCAGTCACATCCAGTCAAACTCATCAGATGTTTCAGCCAGTAAAAGGATAATATAAAGAAAACATTTACATCAACCCTGATCAGTTCTGCAGAAGAGGTCCACATTAAGAGCTTCATGACATGAGAAAACAGTTGTGTGCTCTTTATATGAGTTTCATCTGAGAAGTGAACATAACATCTGAACTAAAAACAGTGATGATTCAGAATCAGGAGTTACCAACAGCATTTGTGTTTTATAGAGGACTGATGGGTAGTTGTCAAGCTTTTTGATAGATACATATAGTGAAGAAAGAATTTTGATATTGAATTGCACCGTTTAAGTAGATTCAGTGTGTTCAGTTTGGGCTACTGCAGCCACAATCCAAAAGTCTTTATATTTGAAAATTCATATTTATTTATTTGAAAGTTAAAACAGTGTTATTGAACACAGGATAAAACATGTAAGTGTACAGAACTCTGAGGAAAAGACAACGCTGAAGAAAATTACAGACTGTACACACTGCAGACGTTCTAGAAACATTCATACAAATGTCCAGTAACATTAGTAACACACAGAAGTTCAGAACAAAGTACAGTACTGAATATTTGGCATCACTACACGGCAAATGTCTGTCACAATGTTGCATCTCTTCGTTCAGTTCTCCACTATGTTTATTACACGGTCTTATGACACACATACAGCAAAAATAGGAGAAGAGTGTCACCTGTGAATGACTTTGTTTGATTCTTCAGTACACAGAATCAAGACGTACCAAAGATCCTGACGATGGGCTACTGAATCAGCAAACCCTCACACACTCCAGTGCAGGTACACAAACACCAGTAAGGACTCACATGTGCCATATACCACTGGTAGTTCAACTAAACTAGACAGGAACAATTAAACAGCTGAGAAAAACGTAGTGACGTTCACAGTTGCCAGCTGAGCTTCAGGGGACGTTCATGAAATGAGATCAGTTCTGATTTTGAGGTCTTCTTTATAAGTTTACAAGTTCATGTGCCACAAACTGTTTCAAGCGCTCCAGGTACTGTCCATACAGTTCTACATCGTTGTGGCCTGCCCCCTCCACCCAGAGAGGCTCTACGGGCCGCTGGCAGCGCTCATACAGGGCCAGACCATGAGAGAAATCTATCACCTCATCTTCTGTACCGTGGATCACCAGCACTGGAGAGGAGACCTTAGAGATCTTATCAATACTGTAGAAAAAAACCCAAACAAGTAAGTTCACTGCAGACACACAAATCAACATTATGTGATTTGAAAAACAATGTGCAGGAGAGACCAGGAGCTACTGTAATACTAAACATCTTTATTCTAGTTTGTTTGTGATTGATGAAAAATATTAAGCGTATACTTAGGGTTTAAGTGTGATTGTTTCCATTATGAGAATTTTGTCAGCTAACAATTAAAGTTATAAAAGTGATTTTTATTTGTCTAAAGTTTTAATGAATGTTATTAAAGAGAATATGAATATAAAACTTCAGTTTTAGAGTACATTGCTGGTCTTACTAGGCTGATTCACATTATTCAAATGAAAAAATTGTCTTGTAAACTCCAAGATAATACATCATCTATCTGCCCCTCTGAAATGGTTTTTCTTTTGTAATAAAAAAAATCTGTAATTATCAGAAAAACGTAAATCTCAGCTGAAATCAGATTCTATGCCAAAAATATGTTGGACCATTAACATGGTTCTCTCAAAATGCATAAAAAATACAAATTCTAAATTACTGGTTTAAATATTTGTCACTAGAGGGCAGACAATCACACAGCAATGGCTATATGGGGCACCAAAACAGATGATCCAACCAGATGTCTTCTACACACACATCCATAAACATAGCTTCTGAAAACAATCTCTTATCCCGAGCACAATACTGTTTAGACAGCAGAACCAGAAAAAGCAGCTGATGAGTGTAAGATAAGAGAGAAAGAGACTCACTTGGGAAAGGCATCAAAGCAGTAGGTTTTCTTGGTGTCAGGAAAAGCCACTCGCATGCCTGAGGTCAGAGGGGAGTGGAGGATGACGGCAGCACTCTCGTACCGTGAGGCGAGATCAACGGAAGGAACCGTGCCGATGCTCTGCCCATATATGATCACGTTCTCCGGCCTGATACCATACCTACAACACATTCATAGAATTAGTCCCAAAGACAATCACACACCTGTTTGTTCTTATGATGCTAGAATGAAAATAGACAATTAACAATAAAGGTTCAGTTAATCAACAGTACAGGTTGTGTGACCTCATTTCAGAACAGGATAAACTGGGAAAAGGTTTCATCAATGCATCATAGCTTTCACATTTGGAAAAGACAAAGCATCATTTCCACCCACTGTGTTATGATGCACTGTGATGGATTGTGGTTGACTGAGTGACTGGGATGCTTTTATAATAACTGTTCTGAGTCATTACATAACCTCACTTGCCCAGCCACGCTTAACTGTAATGAACTTCACGTACAATCACAGGCCACAGTTTTAAAAGCAGATACTAGAACAAGACGAATCGAATCTCACTGCAGAAACAGTTTCTATCATCAAGAACCTCATTTGAAGTTATTATATGTGTGTTCTGGTTCAGAAGTGTTCTGGTTAATTACACTAGAAGGCGCTGCACACACATTCCAGGCTGACTGCCAATGAGAGAGACGTGTAGGTGTCCAGGTAACAGCCCTGAGATGTAAACAAATGAGTCTAAAGTAGGTCATGTGACAGGATAACGAACGATTCGTTTGAGCTTACACGTATATAAAGGTCACTAATCATGGACTGTGCCGTGCCCACTGTGAAATTACTCTACAGCACACGTCACAGTTCTGTAGTATGTGTTTGATGGCTGTTATGTGGCAACCAGTAGGTGACAGAACTGGTTTGAGGCTGATAGTGAAAAATTGGCATCATTGTGTATCAGGGCTGGTTTACAACATTACAAAACATTATTAAGTTTGCTGTTGAACTGTCATTTTCACATTTCCAACAAACACCAACAGGGTTAAAATACTGACGACAACCAAACGCAACAACAGCAGTGGAATTTGCTGTTTGTTGGCGTTAGAATGAGAATTATATATTTACATACATGCATTAAAAATCCTCATACAGGCTGAAAGTCCCACTGACGAGAAAAACTCTAAAACAAAACCGCACAATGGGCCACAGAGACTCAAACAGTTATCAGTTTTGTCCTCAGGGATGTAATCACGTGACTCTACATTACTTCAGGAGATCATGTGAGAAGCTGGAATGAGGCGGTTGATCAAGCATGAGAGAAACGAGAACAGAGTACTGACAAAGAGTCCCTTCAGTATTCGGTGTATGAACCTGTGTGTGGATAGATTAGGGAAAATTACAGGCAATTTCTGATACCATTGTTGCCCTGTAAAATCACTTATGATAAACTGCCAGATTCTGTTTGCTGGCGAAACAGATCCATCCCTTACTGTTTCAAAAAATGGCAGCATTTCAATACACTGGCTATAAAGACAAGAAGATTAAAAAGTAAACTGATAGCGCTTGGATATAAAAACAACTGCTTATAACTTGCTGCGTGACAACATCAGGAAGTTTTTTCACTTCCTGGGTAGACAGTGTTGCTATGATTGCAACCGGACCACACAGCGGGAATCAGTTGCCAGGCAACCAATCAATATTTGACTTGGAGGACTGGCTGGTGGCCCTCCCCGTCTCCTCGCAGAGGGAGCTGTGCTCAATGAAATACTGATACAACATTCTCACGGCTCCTCAGGAGCTCCTCACAGCTCTCGTCTTAAAAATACTCTGAAGCACAATAGTCATTATTTCATGGAGAGGGGCAGGGGTCTCATTCAATACAGCTGTCACTAAGGAAGCGCCACAGCAACCGGCCTATGACATCACAGTCATCGCTTTCTGGGAGAGGGAAGTTTCTCACAGACAACAGCAATTTCCTTTTTCCATCGGAGTATGTCACACCGGAATGATTTCAGACTTCCAGACCTTCACCACAGTTTTCTGGACTTTGTTTTTGTTTTGTGAAGACAACACCAGATGGTACAGCAATGTTTGTGATATAACAATTCTTTTAGCTAGAACTTGCCAGAGTATAACTTCACCTACACTACCAAACCTATGATGCAAATCAACACAAGTGTCCGGTTGCAAACACATGACACAGACACACACACACACCAACAAACAAGATTACTGCAGTGGCTCGCTGTGATAACAGATGGCAATATCCAGACCAACCTCTGAACCCGGCCCTGCCCCTTAGACGTGAACCTGGCCCAAGTCTACTGCAGAACACTGCACTATACTTAACAGATCTGTGTGTGTGTGTGTGTGTGTGTGTGTGTGTGTGTGTGTGACAGCCACACCTGACGCTTCAACACTGACTCACCTGGCTGAGCAGAAAGGTGTGTCTGTCCTCCTCTAACGTCACATAGTAGAAACCCAGATTAAAAACACAGATTAAAAACTTTTGGATGCTCTGATGGTCCCTGTACAATTCAATAGTGAAAACAGTATTTTTCCACTGCTGTCTGGAACCAAATTCTCAGCCACTGTAGCATTCTGTGGTTAAATGCATGTATATAATAAGTGTCAAACTGAATAATGAAAATGGTTTTGCATGGCTTTGCTTTGTAGGTTAATGTCTCTTACAACACCATGCAGCCTGTTCTCAGATACTAACATTTCAAATCAATATTTCCTGTTTATGTATTTATTTGGGATCTTGCCATGCTATAAGCAGGATAATGTACAGGAAATACAGACAGTGATCACTGTTCTGTCCACCTGTATATGATCCCTTCACTAACAATGAGGTTGTAAAAACATTTCCCTAAAGTTCCCTATTAAGTAACAAAAACATTTAGTTCTAGGAACCATCATAATGTTGTTGTATTATTTATACGTTGTATTAACATTATTGTGTAGTTATAAGAACGTTACTCAAATTTGTAACATTTTGAAAACGTTCCACTAACTACTTAAGAATAACGTTTTTGATATAATATATAATGTAAAAAAGTTCTATAACATTACTGCAAGAACGTTTTTTGATAACTTTGAGATAACATTAGCCAACAGTCTGAGAATGCTCTCTCTTTGCTGGGTACTGACTGTACACAATCATTACACTGTAATCCTGCTGCCTGACATAAGAGATGTATTATGATCACCAATCACACAAAATCCCACAGCACTCACTGCTCATAAAAGAGACGACAGAAGAACTGTGTGCCTCATCACGCGATCACAACAGTCTGATAAACACTCGTCTGAGATCAGATGAAGAGTTTCCAACACACTTATCTTAAAGGCAACATTTAACATTTGTTGTTATGCTGGGTGAAAGTCTCTTCACATCCTGATAGCAATAACTAAGTAAATCGCTTAAAGTAAAGTGCTCTAAATATATTTATATCAATATACATTTTCTATGGAAGGTGCAGCACTATTATATGTTTGTCAAACTGAGTATGAGTTCATGTGTTGGAGGAGCTGTTGACTTTGAAGGGTGCTCTAAACAGGCTAGCAATAGCAAGCTAGCTTTAAAAGTCTTTCCAAAACTGCCTACCCTACCTGTAAAAAAAGACAGATAAAAATCTGTCAGATAAAAAAATCAGATTAATATGGCAATTATCTTCTAGTAATGTGTCTGGTGATGTTGAGGAAGATGTTGCATACACAGGTGACCTGCCAAAATGTGCCAAAGCAGTGAGAAAACCTTTGATTTGAAAAGGAGAAAAAAATGAGTTTCTATTAAAAAAGGTACATTTCCAGAAGGAGACGAGTTTTAAAAACAAAAGAAGATTTGGACGGACCGGCCTACTTACTCCCACACAACCTCAACACCAACACAAAATGCACAAACATACACAGACGCATGCTGCAAACTATCATAATATAAGGGATGAAGCTACAGTTATACGGTTTGGAACAGCGTTCAGATAGGTTTATCTGCATTTGATCTGAACCCGGTGTCCTTCTGATCTGGACTGATGCGTAATATAGTGATGCTTAAAAACATTGAGAGAACAGCACGAGACTGCATGAGGTACACCCGGTCCCTCAGAGACCTGGCTTGACAAAACAATGCGACTGTGTTCCAGAACATCAGCTGTACTTTATGACACCACATGCATGCATGCACAAATACACAGGCACGCAGACACAGCAGCATGAACGCGGTGTAATACAAACCCACGCAGGCACACGGATGTTGCACACACTTATTCAAAACATTCATGTGGTCATGAACACAAAGCATCCTTGTATGTTTGTCTCTCTCTGGCATGAACACTCAATGGCGCCACATCAAAACACAAATGCTTAAGAGGACTGAGTTCTTATGAGCCACAGCCAGAGTTCACACACATAGAAAGACAGAATTTTGTGGGCATGTGATACAGTAAATGGCCTTGATACTCTATCTGCTCTCTCTCAAATACTCTCCCACCAGCAGAAAATAACATGTCAGCTGTTTGAGATTTGAGCAAATGTGTGATTCCACTACAGAGAAAAGAAACTTTCCTTTGCTGCAGTCGCAGCAGTCAGAACCAAAACGTGACTCTAACATGGTCCACAATGCTGTAATTTCCTCCCCCAAGCATTTATTAGTGGACATGGACACACAGACTGGGGAAGGGGCCAACAGCTAGAGACAGTATTAACCAGTACCTGCAAGAGGACAAAGACACCACAGATACACCACAACACACAAGAGATAAAAAACACCACCACTGAAGATAAAACCTTCCTATGTTAATCCAAAAGCAAAACTGGAACCTAATGTGGAGTCAAATGACCGGACTGGAAAACAAATGTGATTCACTGGTACTGAGGTCCATAAGAGAACGATGAACAGTAAACACAGTGAGACAATAACAAATTATATAATACACAACTTTCCATTTAGAGATGTGACGATAAACTGAATAATCAAAAACAACAATTGTCATCATTTACATATTTTGTTCTGAACCTGTATTACTTTTTCCATAGAACACAAAAAGCAAATGAAATGTTTGTGACTGACAAGCTTCATAAAGAAGAACGTCAGAATTCTTTCATACGTCTTTGTGTTCACAGAAGATAGTCACACAATACAGTGGTGAGTAAACAAAAGGGTTTGCTTTGAGGGTAATTGTCCCTTTAAGACGGGAAAATATGGTGCAAGCAGCCGAAATTGTGAAAAGCAAATAAAACAAACCCTCATGCTGATAACAAAAGAGGAAACATTCACATCCTTCTAAACACCCTCATGGAGCTCCCATAAAGCTCCTCACCTTGTTCTCAGCGAGTGCCAGGCCGCGTCCACATCGGCGTACAGATTCTTCTCAGAAGGTTTTCCTGAGCTTGCTCCATAACCAGAGTAGTCATACGAGAACACATTACAGTTGATGCGAGAGCCCAGGCCGATGTAGAAGCTACTCATCTGACCCAGGTCTACAGCATTTCCATGCGAGAACAACAAGGTGTAGTGAGCGTTGGAAGAACATCTCACAAACATACAGGCGATGCGGTTCCCCCTGGATGTGCGGGTCATGAAGCACTCGATGGCGTCTTTCTCCCGGACAGAGTACTGCCAGTCCGCACGCTCGGACAGGTGAAGCGTCCAGCGGCTGCCGCTCACGTCGGACATCAGGGTGTACGTGGGCTCCGGGGGGAGGAAGGCCAGCTTGGAGGTGATCTTGCTTGGGCACGGAGGACAGCAGAAGAGGCAGCAGAGCTCACTTAAAGACAGATGATTCATCCTTCACTTGAGAAACACACAAAACAGACTGCTGAATGACTGAGACAAAGGACAAATACTTCAGATCTCAAGAATATGGCAGGTCATTTGTTGAAAATAAGTTCAGTGGGTTCTGTTTCAGGGCCAATTCGATGTGATAAATGAGTCCCAGACCTCTCCTGAGGACTGACTTGTGATCAGACTACGACAGAGTCATGAAGGCATCAAATAAACACGTAAAAAAGAGAAATCACGTACATGTCCTCAAAACCACTGTTCTGCACTACACAGATGCTGATGATCTGCGCATGCCCACGAGTTCATTTCGTAACAGAAAGTGTCAACACGACAGAAGATCAAGATGTTTACTGCTGTTATATCTCCACTGAGAGACTGAAGTGATGAGATCTCTTGTTATCTCAGTGACGGTACCTGTGAGAAGCTCTGGAGCTGGAGATGATGCTGGAGATGATGCTGGAGGTCCCTGTCTGAGATCAGACCAGTGTGAGATTCCCGATCACTGAACCAGATCAACTGATAAGCAGCCGACTGTCTGATGTCTGATGTCTGATGCAGTCCGTCCTGTACAGATCTCATCTCATCTCATCTCAGCTCATCTCATCTCATCTCAGCTCGCTTCTCGTTTTCTTGCGGAATGCCGGATGTCAACGTCAAACGTTGCGCGTTGCGTTGACCAATCAGATTAACAGACGGACCTTCTCGACCAATCACGCGCGTCCTCGTAACCACAATCACAGTCCCGATGGATGCGCATTACCTGTACGGACGAATAACTGCGGTAATGACACGGGTGACGGGGATGATGTGTCGGTCCCGGTTTGTTAATCCGGTCACGTTTAGGGAGAGGTTTAGTGATTTGCGTTGGAGTTTTTAATCAGCTCCGTTCACATCCGCTATTTCCGCCTTGCGTCATTTGACGTGAGAAGGCACGCGCGTTCGCGTTCGACGCGTTTCAGTCGCGTCAGGATGAACATCACGCATGTTCCCCATCAAAATGATTTCTCAGAAAGGAAATGTTTCCTGTTCACCAGGCCGAAAACATCAGAATACAGCCGCCTTTAAAATGATAAATATCACTTATGACTTTAATGTCACAGTGACGTGGTTTGTAGTGCAGAACGGTGGTCATCAGCACCCTGTGCTGTAGATGAGGGATGCGCGGTCTTGTTTCTGAAAGACTTCATCTGAAATACTGCTGTGGGTTTATTAACAAGACACTCTATACCAGAGATCTCCAACAACATCCACACATCTGCAGAGCTGATCTCCAGCTCTGGATCTCACCTGCAGAGCTGATCTCCAGCTCTGGATCTCACCTGCAGAGCTGATCGAGATCTTCAGGCAGGTGTGTGGAGCAGGCTGGAGATGTCTGCTCTGTGGCAGATGTTCTGTTTCTTGTGTCGTAAAGCCAAAGCAAAGATTCATGACAGTTTGTGCCAGCACTGCACTGAAGCTTTCGAAAACATACACTGCAAAATCCAACAAACTTGATAATGATACACAACATCATTATTGTACAGTGTTATATATATACATATATAAAACACTGTACATATATTACACACACACACACACACACACATATATATATATATATATATATATATCCTAACAAACAATCTGCCTGAACTAAATAAATGCGCAGGTGTTGTTCAGTAGATTCGTGTAGCACTGACGCCATCTGGTGGACGTGAAAGGTAAATGAAAACTTAAATCTCCTGCAGGCCAATTGCGATCTCAAACTAAAAAACATGAACTCCTGTAGCTGAACTGGCAGAACATTGTATTACTCTCAATGTGAATTTACTTATTGGTCCCCAGTCATTTATTCAGTTTCTGCTGAGTTACAGGAGTATTTATATATTTACAGGACGGCTTTGACTCACTCTCTGTTTAGGTCACAGTGAGAGTGTTTTTTAAAACATCTGTTGTTGTTTTTTCTAAGATTTGACCAGAAGCAGGATGATGGCCTGGAGGAGAACAGAAGCAGGAAAAATAAAGGGAACAGACAGGAAAGAAAAGATGATGAGGAGGAGGACGATGAAGATTTTGGTGACATGGCCTCTAGCATCAATGACTGTGATAGTGATTTAGAGACTGAAGGAAAGTAACACTTCTGTATAAGCACTTCCAGCAAACAGCTGAAGCAAACACACGGTTTGTGATGAAACCTGAGGCTGGTGTGGGGACGTGTGCTCACCTGCTGTTGCTTTTAGCTGTAGGTGATGTTTGTTCCTAAACTCAACGCTGGAATTAAAGCAATTATCATGTGCAACCATCAGTCTTGTTTTTCAACAGATGTTTTTAAATCAGCTGATGTTTTTGGTGACATTGATCATAATTGTAGTTATAAATGAATGATTCATGAATGATCAAGCAGTGGTGTCAGTGAAACGTCTGGTTTGTATATGCTGCCCTGTTGGTTCTGAAGATCTGTATTGTATTGTCTGTATTGTATTGCTGATTAAACGGGTCACAATGAGCACAGTCACTCTTTCACTCTTCATCATTTGTTTTCTTCCTATTATTAATAGAGATCTGCGTCTTACAAGTCAAAGACAGATTTGCTGGGATCTCTCAGTTGTAGGAAATGTAATGCTATAATGGGACTATACAGAGTTCATGATATCATGTAAATAAATGTTTCCGAGCTTTCTAGACAGATTCCTTTATAATTCTTTTAAATGCATTCGTTGTTGCAGTAATTTTATAAATTCTTCTTCAGAAATAAATCTTACATTTATTTCGGTTTATTGCTAAGGCAACATTTCTCATTTTCGTGTAGTTTAAGTTTTTAATGTTTATGCCTGGATCTTTAGTTTAAGTAAACGCTAATAAACGAGAAACACGTGAGAACCACATGGGGGCGCTAACACGTTGTTTGTGTGCGTCAGTGTAATGCGCTGCTGATGCAATAAAATCCCATTCATAACACTGATGATTTCAGTACAAAATAACATCAAAATAACATCAAAATAACATCAAAATAACCCATCAAAATAACACATCAAAATAACACATCGAAATAACACATCGAAATAACACATCAAAATAACACATCGAAATAACACATCAAAATAACACATGTAAGCCATATTGAGCTCCTGTCTTCGCCCATTTATCAGTCATTAGGGTTCTACATGATTTAGGCTGGGTTTTGGAGATGACACAGATTTTTTAAAGTCATTTACCTTTGTGTTTTTAAGTCATTTACCTTTGTGTTTTTAAAGTCATTTACCTTTGTGTTTTTAAGTCATTTACCTTTGTGTTTTTAAGTCATTTACCTTTGTGTTTTTAAGTCATTTACCTTTGTGTTTTTAAGTCATTTACCTTTGTGTTTTTAAGTCATTTACCTTTGTGTTTTTAAGTCATTTACCTTTGTGTTCTTAAGTCATTTACCTTTGTGTTTTTAAGTCATTTACCTTTGTGTTTTTAAAGTCATTTACCTTTGTGTTTTTAAGTCATTTACCTTTGTGTTTTTAAGTCATTTACCTTTGTGTTTTTAAAGTCATTTACCTTTGTGTTTTTAAGTCATTTACCTTTGTGTTTTTAAAGTCATTTACCTTTGTGTTTTTAAAGTCATTTACCTTTGTGTTTTTAAGTCATTTACCTTTGTGTTTTTAAGTCATTTACCTTTGTGTTTTTAAGTCATTTACCTTTGTGTTTTTAAAGTCATTTACCTTTGTGTTTTTAAAGTCATTTACCTTTGTGTTTTTAAGTCATTTACCTTTGTGTTTTTAAGTCATTTACCTTTGTGTTTTTAAGTCATTTACCTTTGTGTTTTTAAGTCATTTACCTTTGTGTTCTTAAGTCATTTACCTTTGTGTTTTTTAAGTCATTTACCTTTGTGTTTTTAAGTCATTTACCTTTGTGTTTTTTAAAGTCATTTACCTTTGTGTTTTTAAGTCATTTACCTTTGTGTTTTTAAGTCATTTACCTTTGTGTTTTTAAAGTCATTTACCTTTGTGTTTTTAAGTCATTTACCTTTGTGTTCTTAAGTCATTTACCTTTGTGTTTTTAAAGTCATTTACCTTTGTGTTTTTAAGTCATTTACCTTTGTGTTCTTAAGTCATTTACCTTTGTGTTTTTAAGTCATTTACCTTTGTGTTTTTAAGTCATTTACCTTTGTGTTTTTAAAGTCATTTACCTTTGTGTTTTTAAGTCATTTACCTTTGTGTTCTTAAGTCATTTACCTTTGTGTTTTTAAGTCATTTACCTTTGTGTTTTTAAGTCATTTGCCTTTGTGTTTTTAAGTCATTTACCTTTGTGTTTTTAAGTCATTTACCTTTGTGTTTTTAAGTCATTTGCCTTTGTGTTTTTAAGTCATTTGCCTTTGTGTTTTTAAGTCATTTACCTTTGTGTTTTTAAGTCATTTACCTTTGTGGTTTTAAGTCATTTACCTTTGTGTTTTTAAGTCATTTGCCTTTGTGTTTTTAAGTCATTTACCTTTGTGTTTTTAAGTCATTTACCTTTGTGTTTTTAAGTCATTTACCTTTGTGTTTTTAAGTCATTTACCTTTGTGTTTTTAAGTCATTTACCTTTGTGTTTTTAAGTCATTTACCTTTGTGTTTTTAAGTCATTTGCCTTTGTGTTTTTAAGTCATTTACCTTTGTGTTTTTAAGTCATTTACCTTTGTGTTTTTAAGTCATTTACCTTTGTGGTTTTAAGTCATTTACCTTTGTGTTTTTAAGTCATTTACCTTTGTGTTTTTAAGTCATTTACCTTTGTGTTTTTAAGTCATTTGCCTTTGTGTTTTTAAGTCATTTACCTTTGTGTTTTTAAGTCATTTACCTTTGTGTTTTTAAGTCATTTACCTTTGTGTTTTTAAGTCATTTACCTTTGTGTTTTTAAGTCATTTACCTTTGTGTTTTTAAAGTCATTTACCTTTGTGTTTTTAAGTCATTTACCTTTGTGTTTTTTAAGTCATTTACCTTTGTGTTTTTAAGTCATTTACCTTTCTGGTTTTTAAGTCATTTACCTCTGTGTTTTTAAGTCATTTACCTTTGTGTTCTTAAGTCATTTACCTTTGTGTTTTTAAGTCATTTGCCTTTGTGTTTTTAAGTCATTTACCTTTGTGTTTTTAAGTCATTTACCTTTGTGTTTTTAAGTCATTTACCTTTGTGGTTTTAAGTCATTTACCTTTGTGTTTTTAAGTCATTTACCTCTGTGGTAAGAGAGAGAGGAAGATCACAGCTGGGAAACGTGAAGAGAAACAGATCTGAAAGTGAAAACCTACAGAAAGACGAGACGCGAGTGAAGCGCATGTGAGCGGTGACGTCATAACCACCCGCAGCCACGCCCCTTTCTGCAGTCAGACCCGTGTCCGATTGATCTGATGTGTGCATTTATACACAATAAACATATATCTGTGATGGACACACAGATTAGCACTTAGAAACACAAGTCTATCAAAAGCAGTAGAGTTTCGGTCATAAAATGTGCTGTAATGTGTAGCTGGAGGTGTGTTGCCTTCACCTTGTGTAACATTCAGTGAGTCAATGAAATTCCCATATCTGTCATAATCCCATTATTCCATGTAATCTGACCGGCTCAATGAACGTCCTCTGCAGAGGTCTGAGTTATGGAGGATGGTGTCACTGCTGTTAACTGCACTGATCACTGCCTTCCTCACTAAGTCTGAAGGGACAGACGCCCTGTACACACAGAAGACAGCAGGGAACACGTTTCTTTCCAGCAACACTGAGAACGTGAGAATGAACCTGTGAGTCTGGAGCGTCCTGTGAAGATGCTGAGAACCGTACTGGATCAGAGGGTTGTTTTGTGTGTAATGTTAGGCCGGGGAGGACTGGGTGAGATCACAGGCAGAACTCACTGTCCTAGCTCAGTATATCTGCTGTAATTTGATTTGTGACAGGCCAGTCTTTCTTTACCATCCTGTATATTCCTATTTGTTTTTAACACGCCATTCAGTTCTTTTCTGAATGATGAAGCACAATGTATTATTGCTTTGTTTTTCTCTCTGTCCACTTATTTTTTGTTGTAGTGTTACTCATGTCTATACAGCGCATGTCTTCAGATAAAATCGTCTGCTTAATGAATGAATGTAAATAGTTGACATGAATTTAAAACTGTTACAGTGTTCTGTGGTGTACTACATTTTTTCTAAACTTTTCACTATACATGCAGTTTTATGACCCTTTAACAGACTTCAAGGAATAAATGAGTTGTCACACTGACACCGTTATGTCAGCTGTTAAAAAAAGAGGAAAACAGAGTCAAAAACAGAAAGCAGTCACAACATCTCAAAATAAACCATTCAAAAGTCTGCAATCGCTGTGAAATGTTTTTTGACAGAACAAAAATCATCCTTCATCTCTCCAATGAACCATCAAAGCCCGGTGAGAGAAAAAGCTCTAGAGAAAAGTTTCTTTGTGGTTATTTTTAAAAACAATTACAGTATTTAGACCAGCATTTACATGTAAGAATTCCCAAAACATAAGCAACTGAAAAAGACATTGTATTGTGACTTCCACACTGCATTGTGTTAATGAAATTTATTTTCAGCTGAGCTTCAGGTTTCTTCATTAAATATAAAGTAAATATATATATAATGTAATAAGTGTATAATGTTATAAATGTAATAAACATAACATTAAAGAATACTTATTCATTCAATTTATGGAATATCTATTTTGTTATCACCATGATGTTCATTCACATCTCATTGTTTTCAGTCATGTCCTCTTCTCCTTAGCTGACCTCCAATGAGAAACTAATTACCAGTCTCTGAGTTGCACAACAAGGATTAGCACGAGGACGTACATGCAGAACGTCTGTGAGAACCCATCTGCTGGACAATTCCTACATCCTCTGTTTAGTTCTGCCACCAGCTGTTTCAGCCACAGCTTTGATTATCTCATCTCGCTCTGTTTAACCATGTCTGAATGTCCTCTCAGAATATGATATAACCCTGATATAACCTCGTCTTTACCCACGGTTAGCCCCTCCCTCTGACGCCTGTCTATTCGTTGTGGCGCAGCATTTGTCACCACTCGTCATTGTGATGTCACCCACCATACAAACACTCAAAGAGTTACATACTCAGCTCGTCAAGTGTTTAACAATAACACAAAAAGATTGGAGAATACTAAACAATGTAACAAACAGATCTGCTTTATAGGAACACAGAAATACTCTGGAAACATATACAGAAAAAATGAATTTGGAAGTTTTCTGACAGTTAACTGTTTGTTTGAATCAGTGTGACAGAGCTTACAGTCAGGGCAGTCACTAAAATTCACACGGGCTGAGACAATATTTATGGCCGAGCCCTCTCTTCCCCAGGACCAGTGAGTTATATACACCACAGAGGACCTTAGTGACCCCATCACATGGCTTAGGACAATATACTCAGCTTCTTTGCCGAGTCCAGCACCTGTTTTCACTCCTTATGACACACACACACCTCTACAGCTGTCACTAGCTCAGGCATGGACCATCAAAATCAGTTTGCTGGAGCCTGTCACTAAAGGAACATACAAACTCTGTTTTATATATGAGAGCTGAAGTTTTTCATGCTTTTTCATGCTAAATAAACACTTGCTCACTTATTACGTAACATCTTTATGGCATTTACTTCAACATGCATTTTTACGCATAAAAAATGAATAGAAAAACACGACAGTACATTTTTACTCTGTATATTTTATTTACAATACTATATTCTTTAATGAGAGGTAAAAGGATTAAATGCAATACATAAATATGAACATAGTAAGGTGATTTTTCATACAAATTTGCTTATGACGAATGGCTGAAATTAAACAGATGCATCGCTTAAGAATAACCTTACTCCCTACAGAGGAAAACGCATTTTATTCAATACATGCACATAGAATCCCTCACGTTAAGATATGCAGACACACAGAAATGACAGGTGCATTTCAAAACAACAAAAATAACAAATGTTTCATACTCAGGTCTGACATACTGCTTATGCTCTTGTGGTGCTGCAAATGCTTTGTCTACAGACGGCTAGCTCATCTCACTTTGACAACAGAAAGAAGAATTTGTGCTCAAAAAAACAATCTGTGAGTGTGCAATCTCACAGTCCCAATGATAACATCTACAAATAGATGTGTCCGCTCAAAATAAAAAAATCAACTCTCAGACCTGATAACAGACATTATCAAAACTCAGAACTGACCTCTGGTGTGATGTCACAGTAGCAAATTCACGATCTTAAAAAACGGTAAATAGAAGAGACTGTGATGACAACCAAAACATGCAGCAACATCAAAGTCGAGCTTTGACACACCTCTTGAAATTCAACATCATTCATAATCACAACTTTAAGACTGAAACTACTTCCACAAGCCTGCCTCAGAAACTGCCTCAGAGTATCTGCCACTCCCATTGTGTGAGGGTGGAAAGAGGCAAAAACAAACGAATTGAATTTCTACAAAACAAAAGAATATGTAAGAATAACTATCATAAAACATCAGAGAAAGAAATCAAAATGGAAAGAAATGAATACCTATTACAAAAACCTAAATCTGTCGTTCATGCATTAGCCTTAAACAGTTCGAGTTCTCTTTTTCTTTGTAAGGTGATAGAAAAACAAGTCCGTTTTTCGAATCATTCGTTTTATCCACCAGTGTTCTCATCACATTCCCGGAGAAGGAGGGAAAAGCTTATATTCTCTGGATCTTATCAGCCACCACTACTGGATTCTCCTTGCGAATTTTAGCAGCGGCTTCTGCCTTGTAGTCATACGTGCAGTTGTGCTTGTCTGAGTATCGGTGAATTCCACAGAACAGATTACCACATCGACAGTCGAACCCTGGAATACAACACAGGGTAAGAGCCCCATTCTAGCCTCCACAAAACCACTAACGTTAATATGGGAATGAGGAGCGCAGGAGTCTTACCTGTTAGGCCTACTCTCTTACGGCAGGTAAAACATCTGTTTTTCTTGGGTTTGGAGGAGTCTGGGCTCTTATCCTCACTGCTGCACTGAGCAGGAACTGGAGAGTAGGAGGAAGTGGGCTGTGTTATAACTGTGGGAAGAATGGAGATGAAAATTACAAACAAAAAAACTAAAAAAGTTGTCCACAACGTTAACGCAATCTAAAGAGTGAGTATGTGACATCCTCTAAAGACAAGCAACTGAAACCCCAGGCAATGAATCATATAGTAGTGAGCTTCATTTCAGTAAAATTACCTTAAATTGAGGAACTAGAAACACAGAGCGTTGTTTCCCAAAGTTCAACACACATACACTTTACAGTCCTTCTTTTTACAAAATTCCTACTGTAGATTTAAAGCTTTTATTTTGAAGTATGCTGGTAACCAAACAACAGTGGCACCTATTGACTTCCATTGTATGGGCACAAAACCACTGAGACATTTCTCAGAATATCTTCTTTTGTGTTCCACAGAAGAATAAAGTCGTACAGGTTTGGAATGACATGAGGGTGAGTAAATGATGGAAGAATTTTAATTTTTGCGTGAACTGTCCCTTTAAGTGAGGCATTTGGGACCTGTAGGTCTACTTTGAAATGTGCTTCATTAATTGTAATAACTGTAATTACCTGGTCCGATAGCCTCAGCTTTAGGAGACAGAACCTTCTCCTCTCTGGAAATACTCATTTCTGTCAGCTGTTGTGTGACTGGTAAGGAGGCTGAATGAATACTTCTGCAAAAACACACAGGTGGGGTTTCAGTCACAGCAACACACACTGGACACTCATTCATTAATGCTTAAATCTCAGATCTCAATCATCTGTTATGTCAAGGTGCCACAGCAAACACGTGTCGGGTACTCACTCTCTCATGGCATCTGTGCTGGGTGTAGGTGAGGGATCTGCTGTGTTTATACTGGCTTCTAGTCTCTGTATAGCGGAGGCCTCTGCTGAGGGGCTGCCAGCTGGTCCAACACAACACAAGAAACAATCACAAACAGAGCACAGGCGCAGCTGCGCGACAGTATATAACAACACTGCCTACAGAACAAGTGTAGCTCACAACTTCTCTGGGAAGATCTGACACCAGGACAAGATTTATCTCCAAAACACTTCTGAGGTCTCAGAATCACATGCTATTATAGTTGTTATAGGTTGTTTTAGTTTTATTAACATTTTGAATATATTTTTAGTTTTTATGTTTCAGTCAAATTCAGCTTTTTTGTTATGTGCTTTTGTCATTTCTTTGATTTTAACACTGCTCTATAAGATGAATTCATTTTTATTTTAGTTTCAGTTTTCGTTGAGCTTTTATTCATTTCATTTTAAACTTACTTTGGTTTCAGTTTATTTCAGTTAACAGAAATGTTTTAATAGTTTTAGTAAACTATAATAATCTAGCAAGCATGTAAAGCCTTACAGACTGTAACCTTAGTTTGTTATTGCTGTAGTTATTATATCACAATTTTCTAGCCTGTAACCACAGAGAGTTCTATACGGCAGGTTAGATGAACAAGTTAGGGTTTCAGTGTGACTTACCCAGAGGGCTCATGGGGCTACGATCACTGCTCTGCTGTCTGTTCAAGTGTTCCTTATAACACACCGAACACATGCCATTAGTCCTCGGGTTGCCATAGAAACCACAGCCGGTGGTACACAGTATAGGCGCGGGGCTCTGGTTCGTCTCTTGGGCCATCGCTAATACATCACAAAGAAGATGGAGACAGAACAAGAGAGGTCTTGTTTACAGTGCATTGTTGTGGTGTACACACACATGCAGAGAGAACAGGAAAAACTCTGTGTTAAAACTGTGTAAAACACAGAGTTTTAACTTGTCCTCAGTTTTCAACTGAGTCTCCGGTACACCAGAACTGCCCCTATAATTACAGCTGTGATCCATTAACTTCTTTGGGTTAAAAATTAACCAAAATCAATTATTTAGCAGGTACATGACAGATCAGTGTTCAACACAGTCTTCGTATCGCACCCTGATTCACAACAGTAATGTACAAAACAATAATGTATAATTTGATATGTCAGGTCTGATTTCCTGGGAAATGTCAGGTTGAATTTGACATTCGTAATGAAAAGTAAAGTAACCTGCAACCTTATGTTTCAAACAGCGAAAGTTACGGAGTCCACATTTAAAAGACCCTGTTTTTATCTGTCATAAAAGAATAAATAAAAGACACAGACATTCAGCTTAACAGTGCAATTACAGTGAAGTGAATTAGCTGACCAAGCTGACACCGGTTTGCGGGGTCTGATCCGGTCACTGATTTTGCCAAGAAAGAAAGATGAAGAACTAATTTTTATCCACCAATCACATTACAGAATTAGATTTAGGGTCAATGTTAGATTTAGGGTCAATGTTAGATTTAGGACTGGGTTAGGGGCTTGTATGGCATTATCTCATCAACCTATTATTTCTCTCTGATTTGAGGGGTAAGTTCAGATTGGACAGGGTTTAGGTCAGGACAGGCATGTTGATCCGAGACCAACAAAATCACATCTACTAAAATCCACATCCAAACTGAACTGCTTTCTGTCTGGATATCCCTAAACCACACAGCAGAAATATATAAGACTGAAGCAAGGCTGACCGGTGCTGGAGGTCAGACGTGACATGTAACTTCAAGAGGAAATGAAGGTAAGACGCTACAGGTGTCAAAATGACAGAAGGTTTAAAACAAGTCTCATATTCACCACAGATCAATACACACTGACGGGGACCCAGTGTTCAACATGACTTTAACACTGAGTCATAGTCACTACCCATGATAGTGATCTGGGGCACTATATACTACTCACTACGTCCAGAAATGCTGTCTAGTTAGGCAGCTTACAGGGTTTGGGGTAAAGACTGCCTGCCACAGAGCAACTAAACCGGATTAAAGGCCAAAATAAACGTGATCGCTCAGGTTTATAAAACAGGAGACATTTAGTGACAGTCAGACGCGGCGCTGGTTCGGTCGGATTTCCTCCCCAGACAGACAAACAAGCCCGAAACAAAAAGCTAACCAGTTAGCAGCTGTTTGACCGGGTTACTCGCCGAATTTAATCAACAACCGATGCGACAACCACGATAAACGATGAGAGACGTGAAAGTCAAACAAACAGCCCGGACCAGCACGGCGACCGCCGGGTGTGTTGTGCGCCCGGCCGGGTCTCGCTCCGGGGCTTGTGATGTTCACCGAGACGCCGCTGCTCACTTTGTTTTCCGTCCACCAGAACAAGCACTCGGTACCCGGATCAACCGGTTGTATTACACGTCCTGAACCGGCTGATCGATTCGTTTTCCGGGGTCGGTCGGTCAGTCGTCAGTCCTCTCGATAATCGCTCGGGAAATGAGAAAACAAACGCGTCCACCGGCTTACCTCCCAACCTCTCGACCGGATCAAATCACGGAAGCGGAGCGGTGTGAGCGGGTCAGTGACGTGGTTCGGGGGTTCCGGTCCGCTCACGAGCGCTCCGCTTTCACACTGCTCGGTTCCTTCTTTAGTAAAGGGGAAGGGCCGATGACGTCACGGCGAAGCGTCGTGTCGTTATTGGTCGTTGGGCGCCCGGGGGCGGGGCGACGGCAGAAGGTGACGCCTTCTTTTGGAGGTTCGCCGCCTCCACGGATGACGTCTTCCTGGTTTGCAGATGAATGGCTTCTGATAATAAGATGTTTCATCTCTGCTGTCTTTTAATCTTGTTGTTTTATGTTGCTGATGTTTCATGTTTCTGTCTCTTTAACTGTTCACGTGACCTCTGAAGTCTCTCTGGTTAACTCTGTTCCTGGAACAGCTGACGGCTCTCCTCTGTGTCTCACCACACATACCTCGCTGTCAGTCAGAAGCTCTCCTGTATGAGATCTGTGTGAGATCTGTATGAGATCTGTGTGAGATCTGTATGAGATCTGTGTGAGATCTGTATGAGATCTGTATGAGTCTGTGTGAGATCTGTATGAGTCTGTGTGAGATCTGTATGAGTCTGTGTGAGATCTGTATGAGTCTGTGTGAGATCTGTATGAGTCTGTGTGAGATCTGTGTGAGATCTGTATGAGATCTGTGTGAGATCTGTAGATCTTATAGTTGTGTAGATTGTAGAGTCTGTGTGAGATCTGTGTGAGATCTGTATGAGATCTGTGTGAGATCTGTATGAGATCTGTGTGAGATCTGTATGAGTCTGTGTGAGATCTGTATGAGTCTGTGTGAGATCTGTATGAGATCTGTATGAGATCTGTGTGAGATCTGTGTGAGATCTGTATGAGATCTGTATGAGATCTGTGTGCTGGTGTGACACAGACTGACACTGCAGTGTGTAAAGGCAGAAGGCTGGATGTTTGTGAGAAAAAGGGTTTAAATGAAGGAGGGGACATGCTTTAAAACTGCAAACGTGGGGAAGGCAATAAATACAGCTGTCTGAACTAGTTTAAGTTCAGCTTGTCACACTTGTGCATGTTTACACGTGCAGTTTTGTGTGCAAACATGCCGGCCAAAGGAAGGGCTTAAACTATGGCATGTTTTCCCTTTTAAACATTAGTTTAAAGGCAAAGCATGCCAAAAAATGAAGTCATGCCCTTGCACAGCATGTCTGCACACACAGCATGTTGAGAAGTTGTAGAGCTCCTCGCCCCTCACATGAGAACCAAGCAAACACCCTGTGATTTTTAATTCTCTCAGTACTCATTATGCAAAGTCTGAATTTTTATTGCAATGTGTAGATCCCACTTTCACAGGAAAAGTAAAATGCATGGAGTACATGCTGCCTTGTTTGCATTCATCTGTGAGCACACAGAAGCTCTTCATTGACTGGAACTGATATGTACAAACTGTGTCCATTATTGCACATTCTGAAACACATTTTTGCAGGACTGTTTATGAATCTGTTGAGTGGTAGTTAAAAACCACTCAGTTGTGTGGATACTGTTCTTACATTGTGTAATGAAGCGGTCAGATGTTTTGGCTTGCTCTTCATTTCTAAGATATTATGGAAAACAAGGAGACGCTCAGTAGCTATTGATTAGAATGAGGGGATTGGATTTTTCCCTGCATTTTATGCTTTATAGTAAATGAAGCCTCTTACACAGCACCACAAATTCTCTTCAGTTCACCATAGTCTGTCTAGGTCAGTAAACTCAGATCTAAGACTTAATCACTGGTCCAGCACTAAAATGTTTTATCACGGTCATGAGCAAAAGATAAACATATTGCATTGAAGAATGCAAAATGGCAATGAATCACAATGGAAGAATTTCTAGTCTAGCCGTTCCACCCGGTTTTCCTGCACAGGCTGTACTGAGAATATTGAAAACCTTCTATAAATATATCCACCATCCACCCAGAGTGTATTACATATCCTGACCACAGGACTCTGCAGTGTCCTGTCATCAGCTTATACATTACCTGAGGGCGGCTGTGATGACAGCATTAAAGATGTGAGACGCTGTTACTCATAACAGCCTGTACATACTGTACTGGAGAACTGTTTCGCAAATGAAGGCTGCCGGCTCATTGGTTTCAGTCAACTCTATTTACTGTAGATCACTCTTTATGAAAAATAACTGTGTATTACTTTGTACCATATAAAGGACCTGAGGTTATAGATTTGATCGCAATGGTCTGTGATATTTGATTTTTATGTCTTTGCCTTTTCTTTAAGACATCAGTGGAATAGAAACCAGGAATCAAAACAGATTTTGTTCCTGTTAAAGGTAGGCAATTACAGAGAGGCTAGCAATAACAAGCTAGCTTTGAAAGCATAAGATCCCACCCTCCCTTTACAGAGCTCTCCAAAGCCACGCCTCCTTCAAAATGCATGACCACATACATAGTTTGACAGGCAAGTAGGACATCCTATGATTGTAATCAGACCGAATACAATGATTGGATGAACATGTTCATGTTCCTTCCACAGATATATATTTATATAAATATATTTAGAGCACTTTACTTTATTTAGTGATTCTATCAGGATGTAAAGAGGCTTTGAACCAGCATAACAACAAATGTTTCTGGAACAAAATCATCTAGCCTTTAATCTTACCCTGTCCATCTGATCAAACCTGCCAGAGAGTGAGAGAATGAAGGAGAGATGCAGAAAAAGAAATGAGGAGAATACAGGTACAGCCTCATCTCAGTTCTCAGAGGATGAAACCCCCAAACGATTCTGCAAAACTGAGTCCTGAAAACAGTTCAGCTGTCTGCAGTGCAGACTCAAGAGACCACACACAGGCTATGACAGGTACACTGGGTGAATACTAATATTGAAAATGTCCCACAGAACAAAAAGCAGACTGAAACAGGTCAAACGATGAAAATGTGGTCTGACGTGTAATCTGAATTCCGCGACTTTTTTAGCTGAACAGAACGACTATAAAAATGGCTATTTAGCGACACCAAGTGGCCAATATAAGCATTACGCTTGATGACACTGTGGGAATCCCATGAGACTTCACAGATATTCAGCTGGTGATGCTGCACTGAATGTAATGCTGTAAATATCCATGAAACCCCACTTACAAACTCTGTTAGCATTATATCAACATCATCTGTTGATATAATGGCAATGCATGAAATAAAATTCATAGTGGCAGAAAAACGCATCTACTGAGATCATAACAGCTAACAGATCTGCACCTGAAGCAGAACCTGTACCTGCACTTTAAGCTTAAATGGGCGTGTACTAGAACCTGTTGGGATCTGTTCTTATGAGATCATGAGAAGAAATGATTTCTGAGTTTTGAGAGGTGGCTGAAAGGACTTGATAACAGACAAATGTCTGGAACAATCTAGTCATACATGGACTTTCCTCCCAGAAGAACGATGTAAGGTTTCATCCTCACCTCATTTCCCAAGAGCAACACCCAACCAGAGCAGGAAATTCTGCTCCTAACAAACACTTTCTTAAGTAACATATCCGAGAGTTCCAAAACTCCCCCAAAATTGCCCAAATCATGGAATAACACAACTGTAACTGTGGGAATTATGTTGTGACTAAAAGCATCCAAAATAAATATGTTTCATATATAACTATATCATATATTTTATAACTATATAATATGTTTAATGATATATATTTTGTCTTGAAACGTAATTTCAAAGAATGGAGCATAAAAGGTTTTTAGGATCATAAGAAACATTTTTGTCAAGTGAGTTAAGTTATGATTATTAAGTTTGTTCATGCAATTTCAACTTAGTTGTTCAACAAGTTTTACAACAACAGCTTTACACCAGTCAGAATTTAAAATTGTAAGTTGAAATGACTTCAGTTTGATTAAACTTAAAAATGTATGCCAGCACAAATGTTTTACAATGTATTAAAACAATTGTAAAAGATATAAATGACAGAGTGTGACAAGACCTGTTGGAGCAGTGTTAGGTCAGTCCTGGTCATAAACGGGTTCTGACAGGTGTGATAAAACAAGAAATCGGGGATGGAGAGTCTGAAGAATGGGGACTGATCTGTATCTCGTTGCCTTCAGTTAGGACAAGAAGTTTAAACTGAGGAATGCCGGAGAACCTGAAGAGAACCTGCCTACACACTGTCTCCAATGCCCCGTTCTCACGAACAATATATATTTATGAGATGCTCAGTCTGATCAAATGTATCTTTATGTTTGCTGAACCACGATTAAAAACCAAGAAAACAAACCAAATATTGCCCATCACGATATTGGCATATAAAGTCGTATAAAGTTCAAACGCTTAACATGATTTGTGAACTGTATATGATTTGTGACATGATTTGTGAACTGTATGAGGGCATTCATCTGACCACTCCAAAGAAGCAGGACAAAACATGCCAGATCAACACCCTGTCGCAACACATCAGTTATTATGATGTTAGGTGTGGTTCTGCGACTATAAATACAGCTCAAGCTTTCCTCCTGCTGTCTGTCTATCTTCAGTCTGGGTAAGTAGATCTGAGAGTTTCTTTGCTTTTAACATGTCGTCCAACACCAGACAAAACTCTGATCTTGTAAAATGCAGCATATTCTGCAAATCAATAAAGATGTAAAGTTTGCCAGGGTATGCAATTCTGTTTTGGCAGCTACAGAAATTTTGCACAGCAACAATGTCACTGTAAAACTCAAGCTGTGAACAACACTCTGAAACTGGATGTAATCGATGTAATCGTTTTTAAATGACAAGCTTTGATGGTTTGTTATATTAATGAATAATGGACTTCTGATAATAATTGCTAGAAACCTTATATATGATAGAGGATGATTTCTGAAACTTTCCAGTATTGTATTGCATATGTTTATGTATGTATCTCTGTTTGTGTCCCCATGTAGGTTTAGCGGTCAACTTGCAGGTGCCATCATGTCATTTATCCAGGTCTTATTTGAGCAACGTGCCTATCAGGGCATGCAGGATATGCAAGACATCACGGTAAGTGTGCATCACTGTTTGCTGTTTGTTTTCTGGAAACCTCTCAGGAATGCTCCTCTCCCGGTTCTAACCACATTCAGCCCTGAAACACGACACAAAAATGTAAATCTTACAGTGATCTGCTCTGAGCTGAGCTGTACTGATGTTGTATTTATATTATGATAAAGATTTGAATGAGTGCCTCTCATGTCTTTAGGGGGGACAGGGGACAGTGAAGCCCTGTGTTCAGTTTAATGCAGCTGCAGACGTAGCCGTCTTGGACAAAGCGATCAAGGCAAAAGGTTAGATGTAGTAATGTAAAGAAAAATACAGAACGTGTAAAATGCACAACAGTATTTTTATACAGTACAGTATTTTATGCAGTACAGTATTTTCATACAGTACAGTATTTTAAGGGGTCAGTTTATGTCAATGTGTTTTTTCAGGTGTGGATGAGACCACAATCATTGACACGTTGGTTTTTAGGAGCAATGGTCAGCGGCAGCAAGTTAAAGCTGCATATCAGCAAACCACTGGCAAGGTTAGTTAGTTATCTCACACACATTCACTACCAGAAATATTTCATCACTGTATCCACCTGAATGATCTTACTGTATCTGATCTTACTGTGTGTCCGCTCTGTGTGTCCGCTCGGGTGTGTCCGCTCTGTGTGTCCGCTCTGTGTGTCCGCTCTGTGTGTCCGCTCTGTGCAGCCTCTGGATGTGGCTCTGAAAACCGCTCTTAACGGTGAGCTGGAAGAAGTGGCTCTGGCTCTGTTGATGCCTCCTGCTCAGTATGATGCATTCCTCCTTAAAAATGCCATGAAGGTAACATTCCCTTAAGACTGTTATGTTCATAGACTCACACACTTTTGTCTGAGCATATATGGTGGATATTTGTAAAGACAACCAACAGACATCTGGACATTGTATAAAGTAAAAAAAAAGGCTATTAGAAACAATAGTCAGTTAGACATTTGTTTTGTCTGCAGGGTTTGGGCACGGATGAGGATACACTTGTTGAGATTTTGGCTTCCAGGACCAACAAAGAGATCAGAGACATTAAACAGGCTTATAAACAAGGTAACATTTTAATGCTGTTTATCAGCCACATATTTTTTAGATGGCTCGCCTGTAGGTTCAGTATAATTATTACATGGAAACTAATGTCTGGGTTACATTTATAGACTATAAAAGTGACCTGGAGGCCGACATCAAATCCGAGACAAGTGCAGACTTCAGGAATGCTCTACTCGCTCTGTGCAAGGTACAAAAAACACTCTTACAAATCTAATGCTGTTTCTCAATATCCCAGTACTTCATGCTTAAGGTGTCACCCTTATCTAAGACATCGGATTTCACTAAGAATCAGTCACCTATCAAATTCCTAATAGCATGAATTTAGGTGTGTCAGATTAGTACAACAGATAGAAGATTGCAGAAATGCTGTTCTACTGCACCAAAAAAGATAAATGAAGGTTTTTACTCTTGTTCACAGGCTACCAGAAGTGAAGACTCTGTTGTGAAAGATGACCTGGTTGACAAAGATGCCAGGGTAAGTGTGTGTGTGTGTAGTAGAATTGTGTTGTTCATGTATGTATGCATGTATTGTCCTGTATGTCCATGTCTCCTGACCTCTCACTCTTTCTTTAGGCCCTTTATGAGGCAGGAGAGAAAAGAAAAGGCACAGACTGTTCTGTGTTCATCGAGATCCTCACTTCCAGGAGTGGCCCTCACCTGAGGCAAGGTATGTTTTTTAATGTTATATATATCATATATCAAACATGTTATTCTTTAGTTGTTAGTAAAACATTTTAAACAGAATAGTTTAGAATAGGTTGTGCATATTCTAAAATATTACTACAATAGTCTACAGTTCTCCTCAGAAACATGTTTTCTTTATTTGTTTAGTATTCAGTCAGTACTCAAAGTACAGTAAAGTGGATGTTGCGAAAGCCATTGATCTGGAGTTGAAAGGTGACATTGAGAACTGTCTGACTGCTGTTGGTAAGACAACATTTTGAAACCTTACATCACCTTTATATGTAAACTTGGTGTGCATCACCTTTTGTCATTTTTGGTGAAACCAGCAGATCCTAATCTCTTTTACAGATGTTTCTTGTTAAGTGACAAGCATGCTATTGTATGACAATGCTTGGTGCAACAAACCAGAAACTGGTTTTACAGAATGCATTCAATTTCAGATTTTTTTTTAAAGCAACAATATGTAACCTTTTGGTTAACAAATAAAAACAGTTATTTAGTATTTAAAAAACATTTCCCAGGAAATGTCTGTTTGACTTCAACATACGTAAAGAAAAGCCTGTAACATAAACCTGTAACCTGTTTCTGACAGAGATAATGACAGAGAGCTAAAAGTTATCACTGGTTTTTGTTTTCAGTGAAATGTGCTGGATGCAAACCCGCATTCTTTGCTGAGAAACTGAATCTGGCAATGAAGGCAAGTGTAATTCAGTTTTTCATCACAGATCCTTCAGAATATTGTTGACCATTTATGCAGTCTGAAGTTTTAAAAATGACACGTTTGTATCAATTGTTCTGAATGAATCTGAAAAGCAATAACTGTATCAAGGAGCACACTGAGTAAGTTCTTCTGTCACAGGGTTCTGGTTACAAGGGCAAGATCTTAAGCAGAATATTAGTAAGCCGCTCTGAGGTTGATCTGGCCAAAATCAAGCAAGAGTATCAGAGGAAGTTCGGCAAGTCCCTCTACAAAGACATCCAGGTAAATATTCCGTTTAGCAATGAAAAGTTGAATGTTATTCAGCGCTGACGTTAAAGCTTTTATTTGTGCTGTCATTACTTTATACATACAATATATTGTAAAACAACAAACATACAATGGAATGTTGTGAATGTTGTGAGTGTTATTTTGGGTCCTGTACCTGAACAGAAGGATTTTGTGCCTCATTTGCTTTCAGGACGACACAAATGGAGACTATGAGAAGATCCTGCTGGCCTTGTGTGGCAATTAAATGCTGCCCATAATGAGTGAATACAGTTGACATTTACCTATATAGGAATTATATACCCCATGTAAACATCTGTAATACACTGAAAATCATTATTCATCAATAAAACAGTTTTCTGAATGTTTATGTGTGTGTGTATTACAGTTACTTGAGTGGAAGAATGCAAAAGTTCTCAAATCTTATAACAGTAATGGTGTGATGTATCTATGAGCTTAAAGTCAGAATGAATGGCAAAAACAATTGTTTCTAAACCAGTTTCTCAAACATTTCTCCACCCTGTCTGTCTCTGCTTGATCAGACTAGTAAAATCCCTCGTTTAACAGCTTGTTACTTACGGTCCCACCCTGAACTCACACCAGTCATTGTTCAGAAAGCAGTACAGTCTTCAGTGAAGTCAGTCTACAAATAGCTGAAACGATAAGCTGGCATTGAAGAAAATGTAAAACTTAACATTAATAATGTCAGTTGTAACTATAAAAAGTGAGAGTTGCATTATTCGTTGATTTAAGAGGTAAAGGGGAATCATATAAGCACAGTCACTGAGATATCTTAATATAATATGAAGGGTATAATGTGCAGTTTACGACTAAAGGGGGCTTGATATCTTAATCCGTAACTGTTTCTGGGTTAGAAATAAAAAAATAAGTTATTGAGCAAGAACATAACAGATCAGTATTCAACACGATCTCCAACATTAACAACACACATTTATAATAATGGTTTATAAGTTGAGCTGTCGGGTCCGAGTTCCCGGGAAATGTGATTGCTGATTGGTTATATGCTCGTGTGACGTCACCGGCGGACGCGGAAGTGCTGAGGTTTGAAGCACAGCATGTTAATGTCAGCAGTTCTCTAAACATGTTGTTATTAAACACACCAGTAAAGATACAGTAAAGTTTTATACAAATGAATGAATGACGTGCTATAATAGTATCTACATAACCATTAAACGCTGTTTCTCAGGCTGGTAACTTTTGTTGTTCAATACAGAAATGTGTTAAAACAATATGCTGGTCTAGTTATAATTTAGCATCAACCCCAGCTACTTTAAAGTTTAATAAAATGTGCTCTTTGTACAAGACTGCAGTGTTTGTTATAAATGATGTACTGTGCATGTCATGTGCCCATCTTGAATCAAAGACATTGACCTCATGATCGAGTCCTGCCCATGTGTTTATGCCATTTAAAGAGGATAAAGAGCGACGAGCTCAGTTTCATAGAGACTGAACAGATTTGTGAGATGCTTTTAATTCACACTTCATCTGCTCAGTTCTCTAACAGTGTGGCTTGTTTTGTCATTAGATGGCAGTCTTGCCCTTTTCCATGTATAATAAACTTCAGTATACTTCAGGTTTTTTTTTGCCTAAACTTATGACGTGGTCAACATAAAGATTTTGGTAGTGGCATAGATCCTCAGGGACATGTTTTTGTTAATATTTAATGTGTATTACCTGGTTATTAGAGAAAGTTTAATTGTTTACTTAAATTGAATTGTTACTAAAGTTAGCAGGCTTTGGTATTTTGGCATTTATTGAGACATTGTTGAGATCTCTTTTGAAACTCCAGCGGATTTGAAATTGAGGATCAATGTGTTAGTTGTATTTCATTATGACACCGGATGTCACTGGTGTTGAATCTTTTCAGAGTCTTTTTTCTGCTAATTGGAGAGAAAGTGCATCTTAGGCTCTCTGTGTGCCTCTCTGTCCTCACTTTACCTCGCTTTACCCCTGCCCGTCCCCTGACCTGCCAACCCACCCTCATTAGGGCACTAACTGGTCTGTATTTTTGTAAAGTGTTGAGTTTAAATTGCATGAATGCTTAGACTGATCTCCTGTTGAGATTCAACTAAACAAACTAAAACGATTAAAGCTATAAATATTTCAATAATGAGAATATACTATATTTTGAAAAAATGATTGTCTTGCATCACAATGCAGTGGTTGTTTGTTGAAGCTGCAATCTGTAACGTTTTCGGTTAAAAATGAACAAAAATCAGTTATTGAGCAAGTACATGACAGTTCAGTGTTCAACACCATCTCCTTATCTTACCCTGATTCACAACAGTAAGTTTATAATAATGATTTATCATCTGAGATGTCGGTCTGATTTCCTGGAAAATGTCAGTTTGGTTTCATTTGACTTTAAGTATGTAAAGTAACCTGCAATTTCCCTAAAATGACTGGCTGGCCCAAACAATGTTACTGTTTGATCAGGATCTGTGTTGTGTGTGTGCTGTTGTGTACTCTCATGCACAAATGTAATTAATGAAATGGGGAAATAGTACGAGAAATTGGCTCTTGAGCATTGTTACTATAGAAACAATCGTTTCTGTGTGTTTGAGATGTTAGAGATGTAAGATTGAGTGTGTGTTTATGAGTATTTGTGTTTACAGATACAGAAAACTCTAAATCTGTTTATCACTAATCTATTATTATTTCTTAAGTGTGAAGTTTTGGTTCATTTGAAATTGTATATAATTATATAAACTCACTGTTGTAACTGAGGTGTTCAGTCATTAAACGATACCATGATTACAGGTGCAGCTTAATAAAAGTTCATTTTATATTATTAACTTGCACGTTACCAGTAGTTGGTTAATGATGTGGTACAAAAATGAACAGAACAAGCTAAACATAGCACAAATAACATCTGCTTATAAAAGAATATATGAGCTGCTTTTATTATGTGCATCTACTGTTGAACCAAATGCTGTTTTCCTGCAAACTGCACATAAAATAAATAAAACAGAACCCCACTCTCTGTCTCTCTCTCTCATTCACTCACACAGACACACTTTATTACCTGAAATACTTCATGTTGGAAGCTGTGGTGTGTTCTCAGTGTTTTGAAGAGGCTCTTTGCCCTGCGAGTAACAATGATCATCACTTCCTAATGCTCACTGGAGCACACTGAAAAATGTAATATGTAGTTTAATTAATTTTAATTACATAACAGTGGGCTCAAAGTACAAGTTAAGGAAATGGATTACAATCGTACAGGAAAACAAAAATGGTTTGTGCTGTCAGCTGTCAGTTAACAAGTATCAATATAGTATATAGTTAACAAGTTAACTTGTTAATGTTCGGCATTTTTGCTATTTTAATGCAAACTTTCCATTCCAAATAATCAGCACATTAATTTGAGTAAAAAGCTGAATTAAAATTGGTAATTTGTATGTGGCCTTAGTGCTTAATGACAGCCCATGCTTAAAGCTGCAATCTGTAACTTTAGCTGTCCAAGAAATTTACATCTTATTGTTATTTTTTTTACATTTGGTTAAAATCCTTAAGCCTTATTTATTTCCTGGTTTGAAGGCAGGGTAGGTTTGAAATCTTTTCCAGAAACATTTTTGTTATGCTGTTTTTTTACATCCTGATAGCAATCACTATGTGATCAAAATATATTTATATAAATATGTAATATCTTCCGTGAAAGGTGCAGGACTATAAAATGTTCGTCCAATCATTGGATTCAGCCTGAATGCAATGATAGGATGTCCTACTGGCCTGTCAAATGTGTGTGTTTATGTGTTGGAGGAGGCGTGGCTTTTGAGCGCTCTGAAGAGAGGGCAGGATCTTATGCTTTCAAAGCTAACTTGCTATTGTTAGCCTTCTTTTTATTTTCTACCCTTCCTTTAAACTCTGAATCTAACTTTGACTTGTGAAGTTTACTGTATGTGTTGGATCGACACAGGAAAGTTGTACATTTCTTATTAAAAAAGTTACTGACATATGATTGGCAGGGACTCAGAAAGTAACAGTACACTTCAGCATCATTTGGAAGTGCATTTGAGGACCTGAAGATGTGTTGTGTTTTTAACCAAGCTGGTGTTAAACTTGTCTGTTTGCCATGAGTTTGACAGACACACTCCTCCCCTTTCTCTCTGTCTCTCTCTCTTTCTCTCTTGCCCCATGATGAACCAAAACAACAGACTCCAAACAGCCTGAGTCTCTCCTTATCAGCTGAAAAAAGTGCCCTGTTTTTACAGCTTTGACATTTTTGGCACATTAAGTATTGAACACGAATAAATAAAATTTTATGAAGTGACACGAAAGCAGAACAAGTCAGATGGTACTATGCAAATAAAAGCAGGAAGGGAGAAAAAACTTTCTTTATCTGCAGTTAGCCGATACTCTTTTAAAGTTATCTGACAGTAAAAAAAATGTGTTGTATGCATGATGCTCCGGTCCATGTGTGGACCCGGTGAACAGATGAAGAGAAACCAACAGTCTGTGGTTTCATGAACTGATAGATCAGTCTACAGATCTGTTGAGTTCTCTGTTGATTTTAAACAGGCCCACAGGTCATGTGGCCTGGGACAAAATGATGAGGTCAGAGCCATGGCAAGATTCTACAGCATTCTGTCATCATTTACTCATCTCATCTCTGAATCTGTCACCCCTTCTCCTCTGTTGAACTCACAGAGCTGAGAGAAGGTGAAGCGGTGCAATTGTTTTAACTGGTTGTGACTTATTCATTTACATGACAAGTCCGTGACCATCCTGGGAAACAGCGGTATACTTATCTGATGGAGGAGAGCCCTTGGTCTGCATAGGACACTGGGGTAAGGGCTCTGGAGATCTTCAGAGGGGGTTATATTGTAGCTCCTTGCAGAGATTCCCACAGAACAATAACATCAGGTCCAGACAAGGCTAGCCTGACTTAATCCAACTGTAGCCCGCCTGACTTTGCCTGGCCTGGCTCATTTATTTCCTGTTGTCCCTGTTGGAAGTCAGCACACTCCAATTTTTATTCTTAAGTGGCGAAATTGCTCTTTAGCAACAATATTGTGTGATACAGGCAAACTGTTGACTACAAGACCATGGGTCTTTGTGGGTTATTTTTTGAGTTTAGTTGATGAGCCCTCAGCCCCCCATCCTCCCAGAGCTCATGATTTTTTCACTCTTATCTTCCACTCCATTTTGAATTTAATTTTTTGTTCCCCTAATATAATGTGTGTTTTATACTTTATTATTTTAGTTTATGAGGTAAAACATTTATTTAAAAAAACAGGCTACACTTTTTTATAGCCTGTTTAAATGTGCTCCTTTCAATGACTGTATTGTAAAAGACCATTTAAACTGTGTAGTTTCCTGAGGCAGCTTGTTCAGATCTGGGCTTTACATACATTCATAAAATCGTTTTTTGAGGCAAGTTCTTAAAGCTTCATATGAAGATGATTGGACGCACTCATACTGTCTCTTTGATAAACACAATCCCATGACACACAGACATATGAATAGAACAGTATTCCTGTTGAACTTATGTAACTGATGCGTCTTTTTAAGTTATGTTAAAAACATGTTCATTCTTTGTATTTGTACAGAAATGACCCTGGTTGTCCCTCAGTTTTTGAGACAATCAGTGTTTTGGTCTGAGTGCCCAGAGAAAATCTGATTGCTTCAAGGTTACTCTCTTAAAGCTCAGGAGATATGATGGAGATATCTGTTGTTACATTTAAGTATTAACTTAAAACGTTAAAGAGTATAAAGCTGTTTAATGTGATTTGATCACATAAATAAAGTGATTTAACTCACCTACATGTAGAGTGTCAGACTTTTGTTTTATCTATATTTTATTTAGCCTTTGTTTGTAAAATGGCAGATGGTTTATATGAGATCCTAACATTTGAACTAAGGGGTGGGACTTCATACAGGGGTGTAAGTGCTTTTTGGGATGTATATGAGTGATGATAGATTTGTATTTTAGGGATCTGTGAGGATGCCTCCCAGATGGTTTGGGTCGGACTGTGAGATTAAAGCTGCAATTGAGACACACACACACCCACACTCATGTGTCTTATCTGTACCTCACCTGTGCCTCAGAGGAGGTGTGTCTCAGAGGAGGTGTGTCTCAGAGGAGGTGTGTCTCAGAGGAGGTGTGCCTCAGAGGAGGTGTGCCTCAGAGGAGGTGTGTCTCAGAGGAGGTGTGCCTCAGAGGAGGTGTGTCTCAGAGGAGGTGTGTCTCAGAGGAGGTGTGCCTCAGAGGAGGTGTTCTCAGAGGAGGTGTGCCTCAGAGGAGGTGTGCCTCAGAAGGCTGTATGTGTGTATGTGTGTGTGCTTTGTGCATTAGCATCAGTTTATGCTTTTTCACTAAACTATACAGTATTTGCATGCATAGCAATTTCAATAGGACATTAAGATTTTTTGGACTCTTTCTTCATTACAGGACGTTTTCATGATATTCTGTTCAGTCAGACAACGTTAGCAGTGTTACAATGTTTAACATCATTTGTAATCATTTGTAATCAACATAAAAAAAAAAACCCCCAAAAAAAAAAAAAAAAAACCCAAAAAAAAAAAAAAAAAAACCCCCCAAAAAAAAAAAAAAAAAAAAAAAAAAAAAAACAAACCAATTTAAAAAAAAAAAAAAAAAAAAAAAAAAAACCAAAAAAATATATCTTCTCTGTCTTCATTCTTCATAGCTGTGGGCTGTGCTGATGTGTATTTGTCTAGGTCTAAAAATGAGCTTTTTGAGCCCAGACAGCATATAGGATCAGACAAAAGTGTTTGTTGTTTTGAGGCATGTTAAAACAGACTTAATACCATAGAAATAAAGATGAACCCCTCACAAATAGACAACTGCACTAAATAGCTATGTATGTTGCACTAGCTGCTCTTGTAAGGATGGAGTGAATAATTCAGTTGCTGCAGGCATGTGTTTCATTACCTCAACCCCTCTGACTGTATTCTTCAGCCCCTGAGGTGAATACACTGCAGCCATTAGCTGCTGCTTCTCATCAGACGCTTCCTCCACCCTCTGGCGGGTGTAGAGAGTCTTTCTCTTTTCTCTTTTAGACTCAGAAACTGGAAAGGATTAATGGTTCCTAAAAATGATTGTACCAATCAAAGTTGTGGGTGTGAATGATTGTGAACTGTGATGAAAAAGGAAGGTTAAATTAATGCTGTATACCTGTGGTAGAGTGAGAAGTTCTGAGAAGGTTTGATTTGTTTGAACCTGAGCTCATGTAGGACACACAGGTCATGACGGGACACAGAATTTTGGCTTTATATACAGTATGAGGATCTTGTGTGAATTTGACATGTATAGTGTCACATTGTATTAGCAGCCTAATCTAGATTAGTAACAGCTGATCCAAAATCTGTGTTTTTACAAGCAAGGATCTAAAAGGCGTTTCTTCTGTACCAAAGTCTACATGAGGTTTCTCAATGAATCCCACATCAACATTTATTAAGCTCTGAAAACTACATCATCAGAAAACGATTTCAGAGAGTTTGCCTCGGAGCAAATGAGGATATTCTAATGTGTCAGAAATAAACCCTACACGCATGATGTAAAGTTAGATTTCATATCTTGATAGCTTTGTTAGAAGAGAGGAAAAGTCATGAGTTAGGAAAAAATCCAATTAAAATCACCTGATTTAGGCTTTAGTTCTGTGTTGGTGGAGAGGTTATATTGTTGCACGGTTGGTCTTTTTAAGAGCTTTGGTGAGGGATCTGCTTATTACTGATACAGATGAGATGAGTTCCAACTTTGTAATAAAACAACTCAGTCCCTTGGGCTTTATTTGGGCCATTTCTGCACCCAGCTGAAATGATTCCTTGTAGCATATCTGATCATTCATGATTCACATTCAGATTTAACATCACTGTTGATAAGAGAGCTGTCAATGTTTATAACGTCATGATTTATTTACTGTATTCACTGTTTAAGATTAAATTACAGCATTTCTGGAAAAGTGAAGTACAAAAACAAAAGCTAATAAACACTAGACATTAAAATACATGAAAACAGATTTCATCAGCTGTCACTTCTGTATCTTTGTGTACATTTCTGTAAAGTGTTTTTCATCTGTTTTTTCCTCCTCTCGAGTTATAGTACATTTATTGCCCGTATAGACCTGCGTTGTGTTATTATCTACAGTTACCAGCTGCATAATTTATACACAAAACGTTCATACGAAATAGATTATGTGCCCAAGACATAATGAATGTGATCATCAGAGCAGTCGTTTATGAGAAGAAGAGAAGAGTGTTTCTGTAAATCTATAGTGCTGCTTTAACTCAGTGACTGAAGGCGCTCCCGGATGTCGTGAAAGCGCAGGCGGAAGAGTCTCGCTCCGCTTCACGGAGAATCGTGAGTTTTTCTCCTCTTTTACTGACCTTTTCTCCTCTTTTACTGACCTTTTCTCCTGGTTTACTGACCTTTTCTCCTGGTTTACTGACCTTTTCTCCTCTTTTACTGACTTTTTCTCCTCTTTTACTGACTTTTTCTCCTCTTTTACTGACTTTTTCTCCTGGTTTACTGACCTTTTCTCCTGGTTTACTGACCTTTTCTCCTCTTTTACTGACTTTTTCTCCTCTTTTACTGACTTTTTCTCCTGGTTTACTGACCTTTTCTCCTGGTTTACTGACCTTTTCTCCTCTTTTACTGACTTTTTCTCCTCTTTTACTGACCTTTTCTCCACTTTTACTGACTTTTTCTCCTCTTTTACTGACCTTTTCTCCTCTTTTACTGACCTTTTCTCCTGGTTTACTGACCTTTTCTCCTCTTTTACTGACTTTTTCTCCTCTTTTACTGACTTTTTCTCCTCTTTTACCGACCTTTTCTCCTCTTTTACTGACCTTTTCTCCTCTTTCACTGACCTTTTCTCCTCTTTTACTGACTTTTTCTCCTGGTTTACTGACTTTTTCTCCTCTTTTACTGACCTTTTCTCCTCTTTTACTGACCTTTTCTCCTCTTTTACTGACTTTTTTCCTGGTTTACTGACCTTTTCTCCTCTTTTACTGACTTTTTCTCCTCTTTTACTGACTTTATCTCCTCTTTTACTGACCTTTTCTCCTCTTTTACTGACTTTTTTTCCTGGTTTACTGACCTTTTCTCCTCTTTTACTGACTTTTTCTCCTGGTTTACTGACCTTTTCTCCTCTTTTACTGACTTTTTCTCCTCTTTTACTGACTTTTTCTCCTCTTTTACTGACCTTTTCTCCTCTTTTACTGACTTTTTCTCCTCTTTTACTGACCTTTTCTCCTCTTTTACTGACCTTTTCTCCTCTTTTACTGACTTTTTCTCCTCTTTTACTGACTTTTTCTCCTCTTTTACTGACTTTTTCTCCTCTTTTACTGACCTTTTCTCCTCTTTTACTGACTTTTTCTCCTCTTTTACTGACTTTTTCTCCTCTTTTACTGACCTTTTCTCCTCTTTTACTGACTTTTTTTCCTGGTTTACTGACCTTTTCTCCTCTTTTACTGACCTTTTCTCCTGGTTTACTGACCTTTTCTCCTGGTTTACTGACCTTTTCTCCTCTTTTACTGACCTTTTCTCCTCTTTTACTGACTTTTTCTCCTCTTTTACTGACTTTTTTTCCTGGTTTACTGACCTTTTCTCCTCTTTTACTGACTTTTTCTCCTCTTTTACTGACTTTTTTCCTGGTTTACTGACCTTTTCTCCTCTTTTACTGACCTTTTCTCCTCTTTTACTGACCTTTTCTCCTCTTTTACTGACTTTTTCTCCTCTTTCACTGACCTTTTCTCCTCTTTTACTGACCTTTTCTCCTCTTTTACTGACCTTTTCTCCTCTTTTACTGACCTTTTCTCCTCTTTTACTGACTTTTTTTCCTGGTTTACTGACCTTTTCTCCTCTTTTACTGACCTTTTCTCCTCTTTCACTGACCTTTTCTCCTCTTTCACTGACTTTTTCTCCTCTTTCACCGACCTTTTCTCCTCTTTCACCGACCTTTTCTCCTCTTTTACTGACCTTTTCTCCTCTTTTACTGACCTTTTCTCCTCTTTCACTGACCTTTTCTCCTCTTTTACTGACCTTTTCCCTCTTTTACTGACCTTTTCTTTTCATGACCTTTTCTCCTCTTTCACTGACCTTTTCTCCTCTTTTACTGACCTTTTCTCCTCTTTCACTGACCTTTTCTCCTCTTTTCCTGGCTTGTTTCTTCATGAGTGACGCACTATGAGAGGCAGGAGCACATCGCAGCTCGATCATCTCCGGCGGCTCCGCACACTCTCGTGTTTTCTCCTGCTTTCTCTTTCATATTCACGCACTGCTCACGTTGATGGCACATCAGGGTTCGTATGGAAATATTTTAAATGATTATGGATGATTATGGATGATTATGGATGTATGGATGTTATGGATGATTATGGATGATTATGGATGGATGGATGAGATGCGACAGTGTCTTCAGAGCAGCAGATTTACGCGCTGCTGTCGCGTTACTGGAGTCAGAAACGGTGCAAAAGTATCTGTGCACTTAAAGAAAAAGAAAACGCCGGACGAGTTTAATAGAAAGATATTCTGAATCTATGAAACTGGACTTCTGTGAGGCACCATAATATTTAAATCCTTGTATTTTAATATTACAGTATTACATCTTTCAGGAGTGGTGAGTACATGGCTGAACTGTTGCTCATGAAATCCAGCAGGCAGATTATTGTGGCTTCCGACAGAAACAGACAATATTTCTGTCTGCAGAACTACATTTCAGCATTTCGTGTGATTGTCTGAGTGCTGTGAAGTTCACTTTGGTTTAGTGTTTCAGTCTGAAGTCTGCAGATTATATTGGTATTAATATCATGTGATCAGCTGTTTATTGTAGCTGTGAGTTTTTGTTCAGTTTTGCAGTTTTGCATAACCTGAAGATCACACAGAGAAAACCAGGAGATGTAATACCCTACAGTGAGGCAGAAATGTGTTCTGTGTGTGCAGCGATCCTTCTTCTCTGTTTTACTCTGTTTTTATGGTACGTTTACATTGTCAGATAAATTCATTTAGGATGCAACATACTCATTTTGTACATGCTGAATAATACTTACTGAAATCTGTTCTGGGGACCTACATAATGTCTTCCAGATAGTGTGCCTGCACCCTTTCTCTCAGCTGTGAGAATGCTGTCTTCCCAGCTAACAATTTTAGATTGTAAGAACGTTTCCCCAACGTTTCCATTAAGTAACAAACACCTTTAAAGTGTCATTTTGACATGCTGTTTTTTAGACATTGTATTTGTTTTAACATTATTGCTTGGTTATATGAAAGTTATTCAAAAAAATTTTTCAATTCTCTGGCATTTTTAAAATGTTCCACATAAACATAAAAAACGTCTACTAATGTTACTGCAAGAATGCTTTTGATAGCTTTGAGAGAACCTTTAGAGAACATTAGCCAATGTTCTGAGAACGTTCCCTGTTAGCTGGGTTATCTCCTGTAGTGTTGTTAATATCATCTGTTTGTTAAGACCTTGTTTGAGGCAGTTCAGAGCAGCTCTGAGAGAGGCAGAACTGCGTTTAGTGTTTACGTTTCAGCCGTCCTGTTGTATTACAGCAGCCATTTCTGCATGTGTTCCCTGGTTTGCTGCTTGTTGGTTTTATTCACTTTGACTCGTCTCACCTTCGATGATGTTCATTCATTCAGTAATGTGTGCTGTGGATAGTGACACCCGGGGCTTTTGAGAGGCTGCAGGAGGCTTCCAGGAGTCATCACTTCATTTGCGAGACACTTTTATTCAAAGTGACTTACAGTGCTTCAGGGTCCCTCAGATTTGAACCCATGACCTTGGAATTCAAATGCTAGCAAAAAGGATCTACCAGTTGAGCTACAGGGTCACTTTTAAAGAGGTAGATGCATCCCAATATTAAAATAATGTTGCATTTTGAGTGCAGTATGTAGTATGTATTACCTGAACACAGGTCACTGCAGCAGTGCACACGCTGTTTTATCTTTTCATTATGATAATGTATCTAAAAAGCAAGCTTCTGTTCCACTTCAGGCAGAGAGGAGAAAGAGAAACTTTTACACGTTAGAGAGAGATTCAAAACACATAGTTATGTAACACAGAAATCTGAGTGGAGCTCTCTCTCTCTCTCTCTCTCTCTCTTTGTGTTGTATGAGTATGAGTCTTTGTGTCTTCAGTTTCCCCACTCATTCACTTTCAGTTGCATTGTAAAATCTGTCTGCACAAATGTATTTGGCCACACATTACAGCAGCATAGAAAAGTAACTCACATATACACACAGAAATCTCACTGACCCGTGATTCCCCGTCTGTCTAAAGGGCCCTGACAGCACGCAGACTTTAACAGCAAGTGAATGTGTTTAAATGTGCTTTAGGAGGCCTCTGAGAACATGACATTGTGAACAGAATTGACTGTCAACAGAAAGTGTGTAACAGAATCATTTATTTGTGTGAGCTCTTGAAGAAATGTAGATGATGATCTTAGAGAATGCTTAAGGTCTAAGACAGATACAGATACTGAGATGGTGTGATCGATAGAGAGAGGCTGAGCTGTCAGGTGAAGGAAGACCTAAGATTGTCTTTGTGATCAATTTGCTTATTTTAGAGAGAAACTCCTGAGGCCACTCTGGGGAGGGACCTCGTTACACAGAATTAAATTGTGGCTTGAGGCGAGCTATTACCATCCTGTCCTGAGAGGAAAGCTGTGAAGAGGCACACACACACTGACACATCTAGATACCAATATTTACCCTCTGCTGAGACCACCAGACGTTTCTATACCATTCATTATGGTAGAAAGAAAATATGTGAAATATGCAATAATCAGTATGAGAGTTGGTTGATGTCAGTTACAAGCATCAGTCAAGATTAAGATAGTATTGAAGAATCATTTTAAGAATAGAGAATATAGACTGAGGAGAGCAGGAACTGTCACACGGGATGGTTGTCCATGATGGTTAAATACTTGTTTTCTCTAATAGAGATTTTGTATGTTGTTTGTATGTTGCTAGTTTAAAACTTTGATAGTTTAGTTAACTGTTGGATTCATTTTTAAAAGCTGTTGATCTGCACTAGACAGACATACATCCAGAAAATGCTTCTTAACTTTATAAACAAACGTTTACCCACAGTGTAACTGTAGAATGTTTTTCTGAAATGTTTGGTCAAGGCAAGTTGCATGTGTTTTAAAGGTTGTAGATGTAAAGAATTGATTACAACATTTGTTTATTAAATAATGGTTGGATATTTTTATATGTTACATATTACTCTTTGCTGTACATCGACCAATCATGTGTGATTATGCAATTCTGAAGAGGAAGAGTGAGAGAGGACACTGTCCAAACACAGATATGACACGACTGTGTCACCATTAGGTCGCGTGACTTACTAACCCACTTTAACAGTTTACACAACCACACACACAACACAAACATACAGAAGCCCATTGTGTCACAGTGATGGACCTGGTTGTGTGACACTACAACTAGAGACATCTTCCCAGCTAACAGGGAACGTTCTCAGAACATTGGCCAATGTTCTTAAAACATTTTATAATGTTACCGTTTAAACGTAATGTCTGAATAATAATCTTATAACCAATAATGTTAATATAACATCTTGGTACAATGATATAATAGTGGAAAATATTGGACATTTTGATTGTTCCTGGAACTTTCAAACAGTTTAAATGTTTTTGTTACTTAATGGAAACATTACGGAAACATTGTTAAAATGTAAATACTAAAATTGTAATACTAAAATTGTTAGCTGGTTAAAGGGGTTTATCAAAAACCCAACTGCATGTAACAAGCCCAAAGTTTCCAGAATAATGACCAGAATAAGAAAAATGGTGTTTTCATCTCTTTGCTAATGGCTTGTTAGACTGAAATACCTGTTCATTCTAGCTTTTGTGTACACACACACACACACACACAGAGACTCACAGTGTGTTGAAGGAAAAGGCTGACGAGGTCAGTGAGGTTGTGTTGGTGGAGAACAGACAGGTCGTGAGGGTCAGACTGATGGAGTGATGGCAGCGTGTTATTTTCTCCTCTGTAAAGGATATTTGTTTTCAGTGAATTTCTCTGAGGTCACTGTTTTGTCCTCATGCGTCTTATAGAGAATATCTCGCGCTGTTCAGACTTACACCTTATGTTTAATCATGACAACCTTCTTTCATTTGTTTTTTCATGGGTTTTTTGGAGAGAGGTTGTGCATGTATATCAGTCTGTTATTTTATTTGACTGATTTTCTTTCACATAAACAGACAATTTTCAGACAAAAACTATTTTATTTATATAATTTTGTATATAGAATCTTGACTTAATTTCACCTTCATTTCAATGTATTGGAGATGCTATCAGTTCTTATGGATTTAGGCTGTCTCTGTTTTTCTCTCTCTTCATAATCCCAGGCTGATTCGATGATGGTGAGATCAGATCTCTGGTCCATATCGTGTGCTATAAAACTTTGTTCAAACAAAAATGTCACTTGATCATTACGGTTAATCACAAAGAATGTTTAGAAATCTATTGATAGTTCCTTCTGACACACTAAACTGTATATACTGCATCAACACACAGAGCATGTAGTTTTCAGTTCAGATATATGTTATATGCTGGATGTGTGCCAACATGTCCCATTCTGTAGCCCCAGTAAGGCGGCCAATCACGTCTCAGATCAGAGCTGCCTCAGTCTGGAACAGCTGATGCCAGGCCAGTGGGGAAATGCCTGCAGCCTCATCAACAAAATCACACGGCACCAAACTCCAGCAACTCTTCCACATACTTGTGCTCACACATACGTAACAAGGGGAGATGGTTTAGGAATGGAACATTCTGACGGTCTCTTATTTTTCTGTCTCATCTCTTGTTCACACACATATACAGATGGGCACTGTAGAGAGGGAGGGGTATCATTATTACCCACAATGCAACAGTAAGTAATGACAAAACAACATCTTATAGTTTGTGTACAGATGATATTTGCAACAAAAAGGACTGAAATGTGTTGTTTGGACAACATAAACTTTAGACAACATAATAAAGTAACAGTAAAGAATCTGAGAGAAGCAGAAAATACAAAAACATTATTGGATCAAAAGGCTGTCAGAGATCTGATACATACAGCAACATATGTCACAAAATATGATAAAATTGGTTATTTTCATATATATTAAACAAACATATGATACCAGTATTGCTGTTAACAAGTTAAATTCCTTTGTCTTGTGTACTTTTGTACTGTATATGTCTTGATCATATATGAATGATGTATATGTAAGTTGTCATTGTATTTGTATCATTGTATTGTTAGCATTTTTAAGATACTGTACACAGCTGCTTCATAAAACCATGAGATAATAATTATCATGTAAATTATGAATTAAAAAATGATTGTTTTGTGAGCCATGTTTCTACACATCTGTCTCCCAGACAACAGACATGACAGCTGGCACTGTCAGTAAATACTTATCACCTTTCTTCTGCATGTATGAGTGTGTGTACGCTATATGAAATGAAGCTGCAGGGCAGCTCATATCTATTGTAATGAAGCTAATTAACAAACTATTTCGAGAGAGAAGAAACTTCTCTTGGGACAGAAAACAGCTGCATAGCTTTAGCAATATTGTTAGCAAATTAACCTCCCACCACAACTATATCAGCACTGTTTATGCAGACAGAAGACATTGTCTCACTCTAAGTCTTTGTTATAGTGACTGGCTGGAGTGTGCTAAGCTGCTTTTGTTAACTAGTGTGTGGTATTCTGCTGTCTCTGCGTGTCCATCCGGGCTGAAGCTGGAGGCTGAGCTCCTCTTAACAGTGGAGTCGCAGCCCTGCACTCCCTTTCTTACATAACCCTCTGTTAACCATCGTAAGCAACAGCAGCCACCAAGAAAACCACATGCAACCCCAGCAGACAGGGAATGTTCTCTGAACATTGGCTAAAAATGTTGCTCTAGAAACACTAGAGGAGTTTTTTAAATGTTATATATATATATATGATATATATATCAAATGTTATGCTTAAGTTGTTGGTGAAATATTTAAAAAATGTTAAGTAAAAAATGTTCTTGTAACCAAGGAATAACGTATCTAAAATATCTAAAAAACTGGATGTTTGGAACATTGCTAGAACACTGAAAATAATATTTTTAACGCCTTTGTTACTTAATGGAAACATTAGGAAAATGTTCTTACAACCTAAAATTGTTAGCTGTGTTGTAATTGTTAGATAACAGTTTATTTATAAAATTGTAAATGTATATCATGTACACACCAGTGCTGATTCTTTGGTTCTGCATTGATGGGTTTTGACAGACGGATGTTTCTTGTCGCTGTTAAATAGAACAGGAATTTATGAATCTGTAATGGTTTATCAGCACTTAATATTTTAGCCATTATCTGCTAGTTAATTCCCTCACTAACAACCCTCTAGTTGTTTTTTTTTTTTTTTTTGCATATTTTGCAGATTCAAGGTTTTTAATCCTTTAAAACAGCAGAATTAGTATAGACAATACAATGAAAAATGTGCAGTGTATTGCTGGGGCTGGTGATGACATCACATCCTGTTGAATGTTTGTGGCAGTGTGGATGATTGCTCTGACAGTCAGACTATACAGCCCTCCTACCCACAAACCCAGGGAGACTGTGGTTGTCATGGTTACGGTGACATTGACATGGACATTTCCTTATTATTTATGACAGGTCTACAGACCCTGGGGCCATTCTGACACAACAACAGACACATCCACTGTATTTATTCACACCAAAACCCTCATGCACAACCTACAACCCACAAACCCATTTACACACACACAAACACTTGAAACTGTTGAGAAAATTCTCGACTCTCACTTGCAGTTTATTCCGTTACATTCTTTAAGCCAGCGTATTTCTGCAGTTCTGCTTTGGATGACTACCCAGCTAACAGGGAACATTCTCTAAAAGATCTCTCAGAGTTATCAAAAGTACTTTATTAACATTATATATCACATATCTCAAAAACGTTATTCTTAAGTTGTTACTGGAACATTTTAAAAATTAATTACAATTAATAAGGTTTGAATAATGTTCTTAGCTGAGTTGTTAGCTGAGTAAACTAACTATACAATATATACGTGTGCTGTAAATACACAAGCTATATTCTGAGTTTATTCTCAGTCAGGCTGTATCATATAGAAACAGGCATGTAACATAAGAACTGCGTTTATCCAGTACTGAAGTTTTTCACATAGTGGTTGTCGCTTTCTCCGTGAGTTGTGTCAGAGTTATATTTGAAACTTTGATTTGTATGTGTTTCATTAGCTAACATTATTTGTCTCTTTGGTCCACAAGCATAAAAATACAAGATGCATTAAAATGATCCATAACAGCAGCACCTTAAGGAAAAGAAATATGTAACATTTGTACTTTTTTTCATATGTTGTTCAATGTCAATATAGGCAGAAGTGAGTTTATGTTTGAGGGAGAAAAGATGAATTGAGAATTTCTGCATCTGATAAGCCAGCGTGTGGGAAATGATGTCAGATTGGATTGGGTTTTTAATCTCTTTATTGTGAGTGTGCAGTCTCAGCAGGGAGATGGGTCTCTCTCTCTCTCTTTCTCTCTTTGTCTCAGAGTTTTTGTCTCTTTATCTTCTCATTAAATTTCCTAGTGTCACATGCTAGAAGAGCAAACATTGGAGTTCTGGTTATGTAATTTAATGTGTAGCTGCTTCTGCATTCGTTCTGCATTGCATGCAAAATTATTCTCAACAAGAACTTTTGACAGACTTAAGTTAACGTTACTGTAGGTTTTTTAAGGTGCAATTCATAACTTTTTTGGAATAAAAATGAAAAAAAAAAATTTTTTTTGAGCAAGTACATAACAGATCAGTCTTCTATAATCTCCTTATCATACCCTGATTGATAACAGTAAGTTTATAATAATGATTTATAATTTGAATTGTCAGGTCTGATTTCACAGGAATGTATTTGGTTTCATTCAACATGCGTAAAGAAAAGTATGTAAAGTAACCTGCAATTTGATGTTTCAAACAGAGGTGGCGGTAGAAAGGCAGAAGTTATGGATTGAAGCTTTAAAGACATCTTTAAATCACACCAGCCCCTTTTATTCAAGGGAGAACATGAGAAATGTCTGAAATGTCTTGACACAAATGAAAAAAGCACATTCTGGTTTAATCTGAAGACAACATCACTCTCAGAACTGAGTTGCTCATTGTGTTAAGCTTCAGGTTCTCACAAACAATGATGAATGATCGGATAATATTATCACTTCTGTTCTCTACTTTCAGCTCAAATTGAAGTCATACCATGCAAAATCTGTGGAGACAAGTCATCAGGCATCCACTATGGAGTCATCACATGTGAAGGCTGTAAGGTCAGTGAAAATGTGTCTTTATTTCTTTGTGTTTGTTAGTCATCTGTTAGTCAGATGTTTACTGTATCTAGGTAACAACACAAGGAGTAGATGTAGTTTCACTGTGCTGTTTGTCCCTTTAGATTTACCGTCACAACAAAACATATAGAATGCACTCACAGTTTTCTGGCAGATGTGATGCAAGACGTGAAAAATGTGAGCGAGCTGCTTTTCTGAAGATACTTTTTTTCTGAAACAAGCAGTTGTAAGAAATGCATTTGTAGAATTAAAAAATGTTTGAATAATGTTTTTTAACCAAGCAATAATGTTGATACGTCTGAAGAATTGGACATTTTTAACGTTTTTGAAACTAAATGGAAGCGTTATGGAAACATTCTTACAACCTAAAATTGTTAGCTGGGCAGCTTGTCAAGGGGCCAACAGCCATGAGTTCGGAAACAACTTTCACACCAACCAAACTCTCACATCAAACATATTCAGATCTGCAACATAAGCTGATAAAAAGATTTTGTTTGTAATTGTTTTTGTTTTCAAACTGTATAGGTATGATTTTTCTCAACAGGATGCATCTGAATCTTGTGTTGTTGTGTCTGCTGCAGGGTTTCTTCAGGCGCAGTCAACAGAACAACAACTCATACTCATGTCCCCGTCAGCGCAACTGCTTGATTGACAGAACGAATCGCAATCGCTGCCAGCACTGTCGGCTTCAAAAGTGCCTGGCTCTGGGCATGTCCCGGGATGGTGAGCAATAGCCTGCTCTTTCTTACAAACAATTTTGGTAAAGGCAGGCAACTTAATTATGCTGTATCTTAAGATACCTTCTTTTGGCAAAACATTTGCATATATCCTTTGACAAGAGCATCGTATATATCCTTTGACAACAGCATCATATATATCCTTTGACAAGAACGTAATCCCAGAATGCATTGTGACAAACACGAAAATGGCACTATATGAATATAGTATGATGGCATATATTATAATGGCACTGTGAATATAATGTATTCAATACAGAATACTATAAAAAATAGAGCTGTTTATTGAACCCTATATGTTTCTCAACCAGGGGTCTCAACAAACTTCCATGTATTTGTGTGTGTGTTTGTGTGGTTGTCTGGGTGTGGTTTGACTGTATTTGTTAGATTTAGGGGTAGGGTTAGGTCTGGGGATAGAAAATATCATTAGCCTCATATAAAATCAGTGGACATCTATAGAATCACCTCACTAATACATTCAAACAAGCGTGTGTGTGACTATTTAAGCAGTTTTTTAGTTCATTTAGTTCATCCATCATCCATCATTAGCTGCTTGATGATGCTTGATCCTAACACCGTTGTCATGTGTTCTTGTCTCATCAGCTGTTAAATTTGGCCGCATGTCTAAGAAGCAGAGGGACTGTCTGTACACAGAGGTGCAGAAACACCAGCAGCGGCTGCAGGAGCAGAGACAGCAACAGACTGGCAACTCGGACACCCTCACCCGCGTTTACTCCTCCAGCCGCACCAGCAGCCTTAGCACCCTCAACCACGAGATAGGAGGCACGTACACCAACGGTCACGTTATAGACATGCCCAAGGGTCAGCTGAATGGTGCTTCTGGAGGTTACCACAGCATGGAGCTCAGTCCAGATCAGTCTGGTCTGGATATGACTGGAGTGAAGCAGATCAAGCAGGAACCCATATATGATTTTACCTCCGTTTTCAGTCTCTTCACTTATGGCCCCTATCAAGACAGCCAGCTGGCACCTGGAGTGTCCATTGGGGAGTTAGGTATGAATCATGACAGTGAGAACTGGAAACAAAGACTAAAGAAGATCAAATGTCAGTCTGATTGATAATGTTATAGAGAAACAAATGAACCTTAACAAACAAATGAACCCTGATTAAAGACAGGGTAGACAATTTGTTCAAGAGACATTGTTATGCTGGTTGAAATTGAGGTCCATAAAGACATTATTTACTAAGTGAGATGGCTGACTGGTTTACCAGTGTGAAATATAGAATGTAAAGAATACAATAAAATATATCCATATAAGCGGTCCTGTAGTGTATCCTCTATCACTACAGGGGGCTCAGTTATTGTATTTTTCTGTACCGTACTGTATTTAAAATTAAATCACAGTTATCTTGTGTCTTTACGACATTCTCTGTTTTTCTCTTGCACAGACCGAATTGCTCAGAACATCATAAAGTCTCACCTGGAGACGTGTCAGTACACAGCAGAGGAGCTGCAGCAGTTAGCCTGGCAGATGCATTCCTCTGAGGAGGTCAAGATGTACGAAAGCAAGGTGTGAGGTCACTCCATCAGTCAGCCAAGAGCTCGGCTTTATTTACTAAGCGCTGAGTTTACAGATGTACATTCATTTACACACTTTAACACCTGGAGTCGACGCTCAGCTCTCAGGTCCCAGATCATTCTCAGAACATTGCCGTGATCTTAGAACATGTTTTCTAAAAGTTCTCTCAGAGTTATCAGAAACGGTTCTTACAGTAACGTTAGTAGAATGTTGTTTAACATTGTATACCATTCATATCAAAAACATAATTCGTAAGTAATTAGTGGAATGTTGTAAAAACATTATAAAGATGTTGACTAATGTTCTTATAACCAAGCAAAAGCATTAGCAACATCTAAAAAAACAGACATTTTGACCGTTCCTAGAACTTTCAAAATACAATTTAACATTTTCATTTCTTAATGTAAACGTTAGAGAAGTGTTCTTACAACCTAAAATTGTTAGCTTCCAACCTCTGTATAATACAGAGAAAGAGAAGGAGCGAGCGCTAGTGGATTTAGCTAACATACCCTCAGAACACAATAGGGGAGGGTGCCAGATGCACAGCACCCCGGCTCATTTCTCTGTGTCAAATGAATTATGGGTAATTACTGAGCAGCCCATGAAAAGTGCCTGTAAATGCTCTGTTTACAGGGAGAGAATCGCCAAGCTCACAAAATCAGTTTGCTGATATCACATTTTAATATTCTCCATGCTCTGTTAGAACATGAAAAACTACAGATTTTGTGTTGCAATTTTTCATGATGAGTGGGGAAAATGTAAGCTTTATTATAAAGAGTCAAAGGTCCTGTCTTTAGTCTAGTAAAACTAATGTGTTTACAGAAGGAAAAGTTTATCTGAGAATTATGTTTGTATTGTAGTTTTACGAAAAGTTTACCTAAATATTAAATATATTTGCATTTAAGTTATTATAGTCAGATTACAGTGTGAATAAACCAAGTAGCATTATGCTTTATTAGTGCAATCTGTTTGGTTAAACATGAACAAAAATCACTTATTGAGCAAGTACATGACAGTTCAGTGTTCAACACAATCTCCTTATCTTACCCTGATTCACAACAGTAAGTTTATAATAATGATTTATCATTTGAGCTGTCAGGTCTGATTTAATGGGAAGAAGAATATTCTTTCTGATTTAAACAGAAAGAATATCCGGCTACTATATCACATGTGCGTGCTGTAGATGTTGCAGTGTTTAATTCAAACTTGTTGTCCACATTAAGAAAATAACTCTAAGTAACTTGTAATTTTATGTCTTAAACAGAGGTGGCAGTAGCCTAATAATGATTGCAGCTTTAATGAAAAATAGAAATGAAATCTCTAAAGTTTCTTCAGAACCAGTCAAAGATGTCTTACCCACAATGCCTCTGTGTGTGTTTCAGGAACGAGACGTGTTATGGCAACAGTGTGCTATACAGGTAACTCACGCCATTCAGTACGTGGTAGAGTTTGCTAAGCGCATCACCGGCTTCATGGAGCTTTGTCAGAATGACCAGATATTACTACTGAAATCAGGTGAGGAACAACTGAGATAAGAAATGTTACAAATATTTTATATACTGTCCCAACTAACAGGGAATATTCTCAGAATGTTGGCTAATATTCTGTAAAAGTTCTCTCAGAGTTATCAAAAATGCTCTTGCAGTACAGTTGGAAGAATTGTTATAACGTTATATATCATATATATCAAAAATGTTGTTTTTAAGCCGTTAGTGGAATGTTTTGATAATGTTTCAGAATTAAAAAATGTTTGAGTAATGTTCTTAAAACCAAACAATGTTATATCTAAAAAACTGGACATTCTGAACATTCTTAACTTTCAAAACAACATTTTTAACGTTTTTGTAACTCCATGGAAACATAAGGAAAATGTTCTTACAACCTAAAATTGTCAGCCGGGGTGTTACTGAAATGAATTAGGACTGTATTACTCTGAATGTGTGTGAATGCTGTGATACAGAAACAGATGCAGCTGTGTAATCTCTGTTCTGCTCAGGTTGTCTGGAGGTTATTCTGGTGAGAATGTGCAGGGCCTTCAATCCTCTCAACAACACGGTTCTGTTTGAGGGCAAATATGGAGGCATGCAGATGTTTAAAGCTCTGGGTACAGCTACATCACACACACACACACTCAAGACTACATTTTCTGCATTGTATACAAACTCTGTGTGGTGTAAACATTGTTCAACTACTGTACACATTCATGAAAACAACTGCATTTAAAGTGTAGTATGCGATTTCTGGGAAAGGCTGTTGATTTGAAATCGACACACAACCCTCCATTCATTGATTCGTTAATTTTAACTTTCAACAGCATTTCTCCGAAATAACTAACCGCACCTTTAATTGCAAACTACCTGTGTTGATAAAGGCATGTAATATAACATGTATCACCTGCAGGCTGTGATGATCTGGTCAGTGCCATGTTTGACTTTGCCAAGAGTCTGTGTTCACTGCAGTTAACAGAAGAGGAGATCGCCCTGTTTTCAGCTGCTGTGCTCATATCCACAGGTCAGAATTTAATGCTATGAACCTCATTACTAGCCTTTCACTAGCTCCACACCTAAAGCATGTCAGCCGGAGCATAAAGAAGAATTTTAGGTAGTAAGAACATGTGAGCACATTTACATTCGGTCCTTCAGTTTAATACAGAACAGCCACTGACAGGTGCTTCTCTTGTGTGTGTAGATCGACCGTGGTTATTGGAGCCCAGAAAAGTGCAGAAGCTCCAGGAGAAGATCTACTCCATCCTGCAGCACATCATGCAGAAGAACCACCTGGACGAGGATGCGCTGGCCAAGGTACCCTTACAAGCATGTTTTTGATAACTTTGAGAGAACTTTCAGAGAACATTAGCCAACGTTCTGAGAATGTCCATCTCTTATTCTACAGCTGATTGGTCGAATCCCCATGCTGTCTGCACTGTGCACTCTTCACACAGAGGAGCTCCAGGCTTTTCAGCGGCTCCATTCAGAGACGGTTACCATGCTCTTTCCTCCCCTTTATAAAGAGCTCTTCAATCCGGATGCCATGAGCATCATGCACAAATGAGGTGCACGTTAATGCACACACGCTGTGAAAACAACACGTCTTTTCCTCAGCAATCAATAGACCGTCTCTGGGAAGTCTGAGGTTGCTGATAAACACTGTCGCAGCATTCATGGATTTTGCAGCTACAACAAAAACTTTAGGAATGTCCTGCACTTCAGAAACTATGACTCGGTACAGTCATAAGAATGTAAATATGCAGCTGCAACAAAAGGGTGCATTTGAGTTTGATGAGAAATATACAGACTTTAGGACAATTGACGGTGTCTTTAAAGTGGGTAAGTTCATTTTTTGTAAAATATTGCTGTATTAAAATGAGCTTGGGGTTGCATTCAAAACAGTAATTGTAAGTATTTCTTTAGTGAAGAGCGGTATTCCAGTATTAAATCTCGTTTTGTTAATATTTTAGACATTATTTCAAAACAACAGCCTGAAGGGCCTGTACCTTGTCTATTAATACATGTACAGGGTATTTGAAGTTCAAAACTGATGGTTAACAGACTAACTTTCTTTGGCCACGTTTAAAGCCTTGTCTGGGCTATGTAAATATGTTTAAACAGAATCACAACATAAATGTTACATGTAATACTTTTCCATATGAAAGTATAAAGATATTTATTTTACAAAACTCATATGGCCGATTGCCATCCTGTCAGTCGTTGCAGCTGCAATAAAACTTCTGAGACACATTAACTGCTGAAAAACAATCCAGTCAAATGTGACTTTATGTGAAGCCCTTCAGAACTGCTTCTAATCTGTAAGGCTTGTTTGTTCTAAATGCCTCAAAATACAACCCTAAATCAGAATAAGTTGGGACAGTATGGAAAACACAAATAAAAAAAAGTAGTGATTTCTAAATTTACTTTGACTTGTATTTCATTGCAGACAATACAATAGCACATTATTTAATGTGTTCCTCATGATTTTTATTGTTTTTTCTTAAAATTCCTATTTTGGTTCTTGCAACACATTTGAAAAAAAGTTGGATGCAAACTTGCATGACAGTGTCTAAATGACTTGTTTTGTGACATTAGCAAACTAACATCCCTTTTAATGTCAAAGTTAAAGAAGTTAAGACCTGTGTAACAAAGACAAGAAGGTGCAGGTATCTTATAAAAAACATTTTAATGCTATTGAGCAATTTAAAAAACATCACAGTGCAATTACAATAATACCCACTGGAACAAACAAATCATTTACTACCCCACTAAATTCTGAAACCCGCATACTGCTGAAACGTTCAAAAGTAGCATTCTGATAAATAGCTGCTCAAAGAGCAGAAAAACAATGAGAGCAGAAAAACTAAAGATATATTTCACAGGGAAGAAATGTTCAAATGCCTGCTGAGCACAATAAGTTTGACAGTGTTCAGTCTGAAAGTCCAGCTTCATCCGTTTACAAAAACGTTTCTGGATCACTGAACATCATCTTCACACACATACACCTGCAGAACAGTGAACAATAACACAGGCACACTTCTGAACACTGGACTGAGGCGCAGTCGCCTCTCGAATAGCCTGTGCACGTTTAAAGTCCAGCCCGACACCTACACGACAAATCCACAGCAGCTCCGTGCATCTGTGACCTGCTCAGCTTTCCATCGCCTCTACATCTTTGGCGGAATGAGCAGCACCGGGTCCCGCTGCGGGCTCAGTGTCCAGCAGAGAGAGATCCAGCTCAGGTAGCGGAACTCTCCAGAACTGGAAGGTATTGAAGGCAGAGATCTCCTCATCCGTCACCTGGAGGAATACGAGACATGTTGGGTACCAAACAACGCCACCATGTGTTGGTCTACACTCACTGTGTGTAACTCATCATTTATTTGGGTAACTTCACCTCGTCTCTCCGGTTCCGGTTGTTTTCTTCCTCTGGCGGTTCGGCGACTTTGTCAACATCCTCAAGCTTCACTGATTCGCACTTCTCGCCTCCCAACACCGCGTTACGTGTGTTTGCGGGGACTTTTCTCGGCAGGTTTTCCGCATCGGGCGGCTCATCTTCGCTAGACTTTGGTCTTTTCCTGCAGCGCAGGGCCGGTCTGTCGCCTGGGCTGGAGCGGGAACGAAGGCGTCGTTTATTGGGAATTTCCGGAGGTAAAATGTTCTCTGCTCTCCGCTTGGTCATGTGTGCGACCAGCCTTGAAAACGGCGTGATGCGGCGTCTTGTTTTGAGCCTTGAACCTTCGGCCGTTTACGACAGTCGCGCCGTGATGACGTCACAACTGTAGCGCCCCCTCTGGCCAGAGACAACATCACTGTACTGTACGAGCGTTGTTGTTGAATTGATTTAAAACTGCACATTTCTGAAGGTATCTTTACAGTATTGCTTTAAATACACGCAGTTGCAGGATATCTGCATGATTTGATTCGATCTCAGGTGTCATTTTCTTATTATGTATTTCAGCAAAAAATGTAAAGAACATTTTTCAGTGGTATTAGCCACAGTTTAACTTTTTTGGAAAAATTGTGTGTTAGGTGTTTTTTTGTGAGATTTTATCCCCGCATTTCTGCAATACAGACCGGACTGGAATAAATATATTTTCAGAGGAAAGGGCTTAAAGTACACCATTTTTCATATCTGAAGACTTGCTGAAAAGGTTAACACAACGTCACAGCTGCAAACCAATGCTGTTTACAGTTCATTGTGAATTTGAGATTTTTGGCGACCCCTGTGCGCGTTTTAAACCTTTAATTAAGAGCACGAAGCAGTCACGTAGCGTCCGTAAAAACGAAGCGTCTGACGTCACGGGTCACATGATTTCATAGAACGAATCAAGCATCGGTCACGTCACTACTTCGCGCATGCTCGTACGTGCACAACGTATCTCCGGCGGAAACATGGCGTCAGTCTCGAGTGAGTTTCTGTTTTTGTTTTTAATTTACTTTTGGTGTTACTTTCAGCTGGTAGAACTTTATAAAACCTGAAATAAACGTAAACAGTCGTTTCGTGCGGAAACAGGCAACAGTGCTCGACCTTCACTGTGGTCGTGTGTTAACTCGCCTCAGCTGGTTTTAAACGGAGTCTGTTTAAAATATCAACCCAAACCAGAGATAGCGCATCATTATTAAAAGCGTGCCCGCTGCTGTTTATTAAGCAAATATATACAGCCTGTGAGCTCGATTTGTGCCCATTTAAACGAACGGCGGGGTAGAGAAGCTGACACGTCTTACTAATGTACCGGTTTTATTCTGCTATAAACTCGCGTCGGATGGTTCTTGTAAATTTTGTTGCCCTGTTTCTATATTTCCCTTTAAAGTTCAACCATAAAGAAACCTTAAGCGCTCTTATGTCTGTCTGTTTACAATCCCGTGTTCTAACGTGCGAGAAGGGATGCAAAAGGTTGTGGGTTTGATCCCAGGATAAACGTGTGCGGATAAACAGTGTATATATATATATATATTATATATTGAATGTAATGTAAGTACATTATAAAAGCGTTTGCCAAATGCATGAATGCAAAATTGCGTTGCAGATCTTCTAATGTGATGTTTTTTTATCCAGATTATAGCAGCTACAACCAGGCTGGTGCACAGCAGTCGTAAGTCCGCCTTATTTTGCAAATACTGTATTATGATCTTGAAATGCATATTCATTGTTAATAAATTCATTTATGTACACAGGTATGGGTTGTACGCTGCCCCTCCTTCTCAGAACTATGGACAGACTGCCCAGGTAAGTGGTCCTGTAGCCTGACTGGTGTTAAGCATGGTGTGCTGGCAACACCAACATCATGAGTTCAATTCCCAGGAAATAAGCACTTCTAAAATGTATCCTTTAGGTTAGATAAAGCCACTTTCACATGCATAAATGTGTGCGTGTTTTCTGGAAGTATTAAGTGAGCAGGCAGGATTCTCTCATCTAATAGGGTTGAGTTGTTTGTGTAAATGGTTGAAAATCAGCTTCAGTACAGATTTCAATCAGAGGTTGTTTTACAGCAGGGATACACTCAGCAGGAGTATAGCTACACTCAGCCCGCTGCTGCACCCGAGTCCACCTACAGTCAAGCAGCGTCATCTGCTGGAGGATACACACAACAGCAGTATGGATCCGCGTACGGACAGGCGACGACAGCAGCAGCGACTGCAGCACCAGGTCATTCATCGTTAAATTATATAAATGTATATTTAGCCTGTTACCAAGGTTACTCTAACAAGACTGTACAGATCCGAGATGCCCTGCATCTGGTACAAAAACAACAGTTGCCAAAAGTGTGTTCGGTTTAGTTCCTGGAGAATTTCAGAGCAAGAAACTGGGCACGTGCCAGTATAAACATCATCACAATGGTTGAAGTTTCTTTCACAGTGAATAAGGAATTGTCACTCATTGCATTTCAAAACATGTTGAAAATCTTTTTCTAAAGTGTTTTTTGTAAATATATAATAACATTTTAAAAGATAAAAAAATCAAAGTCAGATTTTCCTTTAGGCTCTTGTAATGTGTTGGCTAAAAAACAATTGTTTTTGTAATGCCATGTTTACAGTGAAGGGCTGTTATAGTCCAGACCAGAGAGTTCACTAAAACTGATTTGGTTCTTATATGTACACTGTAATGCTGTTTACTTACGTGCATGTACTGATTATTTTAATCATTAATCTTAAATCATTCTCTCAGCTGCGTATGGAACACCGCAGTCAGGAGCATATAATCAACCTGCACAGAATTATGGGGCCAGCAGCTACACTAACTCCACAGCGGCCCCTGCTGCCCAGCCCTCTTACGGCTCCCAGCCTGGATACTCCACCCAACCTGCCTATTCAGGCTACAGCCAGCAGCCCGCTGCCTCCGCTCCTCAGAGGTAACTGGAGCATCTCCTAAATCAGCACATCAACAGGATGCTATTATAAAACCTCCCCCAGATTTAAAAGTTCTGTCAGTATTCATTATAGTATTCATTTTACATAAAAGTAAACTATACAACTCCAGTTTGTTATTGTCTTCTGAAGTGAAACCTCATATTTTAGGTATATATCACAATCAGTATGTCACGTTTGAAAGTAAACATGTATGAATAAGAACAGTATCAACCAATATGGTGAGAACCAGTGTGACTCTAAGTTAATGAATCCTGAGTTAGTCGACTCTGACTGTTTTTGCTCTGCAGTTACAGTGCAAGCAGCCAGCCTTCCTATAACCAGGGTGCCTACTCTCAGTCTCAGGGTGGGTACCAGACTCAGCAGCCTGGCTACGGGCAGCAGAGCAGCTATGGCCAAGCACAGCCATCTCAGCAAGGCCCATCTGCTGCCTACCCTCCCCAGGGCAACAGCTCATACGGGCAGCCTCAGTACAGCCAACAGGGTGCTCCACAGAATGACTACAACCAGTCAGATCACTACAGTACGTTTGCAGTTAAATATCCTTGCACTGGTTTTTCATGGATGGAAGTGGCCAGATAGTTAAAATGGTGCTGTGTGTGATCTCCCCTGTAGCCAGTTACAGTCAGGGAGGTGTGAGTGGAGGATACCCAGGGTCACAGCCTCACCAGCGAGGTAGATACCCTGGACCAGCAGACAGAGATGGTTATGACCGTGGAGGCCATCGGGGCCACGGTGGCATGGGGTAAGCTCATATCTTCATTTAATTAACAATTCCTCCAAGTCTTTCCACAGTATGAAAACACTCACCAGTCACACACAGGGTTTGTATGTGCATAAGCTACAAGATTGGCGGAGTTTTCTGTGTAGTTCAGCCAACTAATTTTGGAGGATTTTGTGATTCTGATTGTTTGGGTTTTACTCTTCTTTGGTTGGTATGTTTTGCAATAGTGTCCTGCAAATATTTAAATCTACTTGATGATTCTGTTACATCTATTTCCATCAAGTTTACAGTTTACATTTGTGGCTTTCGTTTACTCAGTTTGCTGGTGTATCTTATGAGGTTTTTGGTGGCCTTTCTCTTTTAACACTATTCAGCTCTGTGTGTGTATGTAATTCAAGCAGCTCCTGGTTTACACTTTTTGTGTCTTAGTTTCATGGGAAAATGAAAAGCAGCAACCAGTTGTGAAACTCCATTTTTGGAGTATATGAGGGTGTAATTCAAGCAGCCTGCTAAAGGATCCAGTATTGATGCCGTAAACTACCATGATTTAACCTTTTTATAGTGTTCTGTTTTGAGGGTAAAAGCAGCAGAGTTGTGGCACATCTTTGGTGGAGGTCACAAAACAACTGAGTGTAATTTTGGTGGTTAAGAGTTTTTACCTAGTAGATGGTGGCACACTGTTAGTTTACACTGTTTACAAAATGTAATATCTTTATTTCTGGGTTTCAAGTGGTAGTTCTGAACTAACAAATAAATAAAAGTAGACTCCAGACTGGTTAACGTGAGCACAGAAATGAGTTAAGTTACAGGATTTGGGCAGAAGATCGGTCGTAACCACAGATAAAAAGGTTAAGCTGCATTGAAAACAAACCTTGGTTATATAATGGACATGTACTGAAAATGTACATTTGCATTTGAAAACAGAGGTAAGAATTTTATTTTATACCTTAACACAATTCCTAAAGTACTACTTGTGTGCTGCTGGTCATAAACAAAATAATAAAAAAATTCATGTATCTAAATATTTTTGCATTGTGAACTGTTCTGTTTTCTCATTTCAAAGCTCTTGTTTTAACATTCTTTGTCACATTTATACGCTACAGGTGTCAGAGATCAGCAGTACTTAATTATTATCCATTTCAAAGGCCACAACAGTGAACCAAGGGGAGCTTGTTGTGTTTGGAAATTCTTTTATTAGCTAATGTTTGAGTTATTGTTCATTCTGTCAGCATGACTGGGTTTTGTTTTTCTACTCCTTTATCTTGTGTAAACCCTTTCTCATTTGAAATGTTTGGTTTTGTGCAATGCTGACAGGTTAATTGGGCTGAAACACCAAAAACGGATTTAAAAATGGATGAAAAGATTTTTGATAAAGTGGGGTTGCTGTATATAATTTACAACACCATTATTTTTGTATTGGTTGTATCCTAAACATTTTACAAAAGGGCAATGTATTTCTGATCTAATTGGGGTATTTTTCCAATTACTGCAACCAGCTGTTAAATATTACAGTTAAAAAGCTGCCCTGTAGTCATGGTATATTTTAACATGGATCCTTTCCAAAGAGAGAGATATTGTTTCCTCTGCAAGTTCTTTGGTTGAAGACTAAAAGGAATATCGCCTTCATATCTTCATGTTTAGCATCGCTGGAGACAGAGGGGGCTTCAGTAAGCCTGGTGGTAAGTTCTTAAAGAGTATTCCATTGGCTAGTCCACTCCTGAGTTAATATAGAGGGCAATCATGCCTGAAAATTCTTAAGAGTTTCCATTGGTGTGCCACTTTTTCCAGAAAAGAGTGAGTTTCCTGATGGTTCAGTGTCTGTATTTATGTATTTGAATTTCATCAAAAATTTGGATTAAGCCCAGACGTGTCTCTTGACAGAAGTGTCATTTTACAGTGAAAATTCATGCGTATTTTCTCAGGGGATGTGTTTACCAAATGGCAGTTTTGTTTTGGCAGGTTGGCAGGTTAGATGTTGTGATGTTGATGTATAATAGTGGGTTTTTTTTTGTCTGTCTTCTGTGATACATGGACGTCCAGGAGGCATGAGGGGTGGAATGGGTAAGTTCTGTTACCTGAATCCCTGATACTTATAGGTTGATACTGTCTTAAATTTTTGGAATCTGGTGTGTTTTGATCAGGGTTGGGTTTATACAGTGATTAAATCCGGTTCTCCTGCTCACACACACAGGAGGACAGGAGGACTCGGAGAACAGCACCATCTATATCACAGGCCTCACTGAGAGCGCCACACTTCCAGAGATGGCTGACTTCTTCAAACACTGTGGACCCATACGGGTGAGGGGTTGCACAGCTCCCTGATTCATTGTGATTGACAATATTGGCTTTTATTCACCAAAGCATCCCCCAAAAAGTCTGCTTGAGGACAGTCTTTCTAATGTTACAGTCCTTTGACAAAACGTGCATTTCTTTCTGATAGATAAACCGCCGTTTAAATCAGCCAGCCATAAACATCTACACAGATAAAGACACTGGCAAGCCAAAGGGAGATGCCACTCTGTCCTATGAGGAACCTGCATGTGCCAAAGCTGCTGTTGAGCACTTTGATGGTGGGTAACTCTTACTATCATCATGTCTCAATAGACCCTCCTTTATTGTGTGATATGAAAGATCATGGTTTCAAGCAGAATTGTGGGTGTCCTGAAGTTTATGCTTTATGTATTTTACCCTTTGTGGTTTTTCATTTAAAGATACGGTTCGTTCAAAAATATTTACCTTGTAAATTACTCACCCTCAAGGCATCCTAAGTGTATATGATTTTCTTTCTTTGACCAAACACAAGTTACATTAAATAATATCCTGGTTCTTCTCAGCTTTTATAATGGTAGTGAATACTGCCCAAGATTTGGAAGCTCTAAAAAGTGCATCCACCCATAATAAAAATAATCATTAATATTTTGATAATGAATTACTGTTATGATGGCTGGACGTGCTTTTGGGAGCATCAAAGTCTCAGGCACCATTCACTGCTATTTAAAGCTGGGAAGAGCCAGAATATTGTGCATGTGACTGAAAGAGTGGAAAAAATGATATCAAAGGTATCAGTCTGTTAGTTCTTTAAATGTTTAGTTTTCAGCTTTTTAAAAACATGCCCACAAATGTTTACCGGCTGCCCTATTCTCAGGTAAAGAGTTTCAGGGCCAGAGGATAAAGGTGTCTATGGCTCGCCGGAAGCCCATGGCAGGCGGTATGAGAGGTGGAATGCCAATGAGAGGTGGCCCTGGGATGGGTCGCGGAGGTATGATGCTCCTTGATAAATGCACAACATATTGCCAAACCATTGAGATATAATGGTGTTAATGTGTTTATGTAGTAATCCAAGCATAATCTAAGCAATAAAGAGCTGCATATATAAGGAATTAATATAAAAGTTGCTGCTATTATTTTTAATTTTGACTTCTGATTAGATAACCTCAGATTTTTAAGTAGAAGGTGATTCTCTGTCTGTGTGAGTGATGATGGTTTTGTTTTCATGAAGGAATGCTGGAGAGAGGTGGTTTCCCCCCTCGTGGAGGTCCTCGTGGTGGAACGGGCTGGGCTGGTCCTCAGCCGGGCAATATGCAGAAGAGAGCTGGAGACTGGGATTGTCCAAACCCGTCAGTGACACAGAGTTTACATTTCCCACAGAATTTACACAGACTTGACTTGTGCTGATCATTGTAACTGCCTAAAATCTTACCGCAGTGGCTGTGGAAATCAGAACTTCTCCTGGAGGATGGAGTGCAACCAGTGTAAAGCTCCAAAACCTGAGGGCCTCGAGGCTCCGCCCTTCCCTCCTGGAGGTACACACTGATTAACAATTAAACAATAAAGAGAGCCTTTATTTTTGATGTCTACATGTTAAAGGGTTAGTTTACCCAAAGATGAAGATTCTTCCATCATTTACTCACCCTCATGTCATTTCAAAACTTTGTGACTTTTTTGCTTCTTGAGGAACACAAGATATTCTGAATTATGTCAGTAACCAAACAACAGTGGCTTCCCCTTGACTTCCATTGTATGGACACAAAACCACTGAGACATTTCTCAAAATGTCTTCTTTTGTGTTCCACAGAAGAGAAAAATCATGTGTTTGGACTGACATGAGTTTGAGTAAATGATAAAACAAAAACAATTGTATTTTTTTGGTGAACTTCTCTCTGAATCTCTGGAATGACTGCCAGGTTGGTATAAAGACAGGATCTTTGTTTTCATTGTACGTTTGTGTTTGTATATTGCAGGCGATCGTGGTATGGGAATTAGAGGTAGAGGAATGGACCGTGGTGGACCTGCTGGGATGGGAGGTCCAGGAGGCATGCGAGGAGGCTGGGGCGAACGTGGAGGCTTCAGAGGCCGTGGAGGAATGGACAGAGGAGGTTTCAGAGGAGGCAGCAGGGGTGGTCCTCACATGGACAGAGGGGGCAGGAGAGGTATGGGACCCCCGGGCAAGATGGATATGAGGTGAGCCTCACCCAAAAAGGTTAAATGTTTAAGTCTCTGTTGTGCTCATTGTGAAACTCTGAGCTTGATATGTATGCAGTTTCAGACCATTTCAGCTGAACACGTCACTTTATTGTTTTGATAGGGATCATCGCCAGGAGAGAAGAGGGAGACCCTACTGAGCCATCGCATCAAGCACAGTTACATAAAATAAAGGCATTTTAAAGTCCTTTTATGATTCCATATTTATAATCTCTTGTTTTTTTTGCTTGCTTTTGTTTTTTAGTTCAGCAGCACATTGTGATGTTTTGTTTGCTATAGTGATATAATGTACCACACATGTCATTTTTGGGGTCTGTCTTCTCGGTCTCTTATGTAACCTTGTACTTGTAGCAAGTTTTTAAAAAAATAAACATTTCCACCTCCAGTTGTTTCTGAGTGTTCTGTGTCAGAAGATTTATCGCCTGCTTTAAAATGGAAACAAAGGCAATGTGACTCTACTGTGCAAGTCTAAAAGCATCTTAAATGGTAAAATCAATAATGTAATGTGTATTGTTGCAATTCAGGTCATGACCATTAGATGTCACTCATTCTAGTTTAACGCAAGAGGTTTGCATTTGCCCCAAATTATTACAGAGCTGGACAACCAAATTTCAGATAAGCGTGTGTGGTATGTAGAGCTGGGGGTGATATAAAGCTTAATTTTGTTATTCAAAAGTTGCGGTGTAAGAGCAGCTGGTTATGTTCAGAAATACCCTCGGCCTCAAATCATTGCTGCTGGTAATTGAGGTGTTGGCAGGAGCTGGAAGGATGATGCTTGTATCTGCTTCAAAAATTTCCTGCAAAATCCATTTGAAGTTTCATCCAGATCTGATCACTCGATATGCATGAAGTTTATGGATTTAACAGGGTTTTTACTGTTGTGAAATGAAATTATGAACAGGGTGGAGTCTGATAATTCAGAGTCATAAAACCTTTCATTGTACAGAACTGCAAATCAATGACTGATGCATCCAACAACCAACGTTTTAATGGACAGTTTAGTGCCAAAAACTCACTTGCTGGGGAACTAAGTGTGTGTGCACTGGTATTCACTATGTTATGGAAACCAAATGTCCCCACAAGAATAATAATACCAGTGCACTTTGACCTTGTGGGGATTTTGAGGTCACCATAAGGAAAGCAAGCTTGTAAATCATACAGAATGATCTTTTTTAAAAAAATCTAAAATATAGAAAGTACAGTTTGTACAGTATAAAAACACTGACTATGGATTGTCCCCATAAAACATGAAAAAGCAGTGTGTGTGTTCACAGAAGAGCTGAATCATCCAGCCCTTGAAGAATGATCTCATCTGTCCTCTGTCTAACTCTCTTAAAGAGACCAGGCTGTTTTTCAGATGAAAACAAGCTGCTCAGCTGCTGCTGGAATAGTCTCACACTGCTGAGCTTCCCACAGTAACATTAAACAGTCCGACATTAAACACAAACGGGAAGTAAGAAAAGGAAAAAGGTTCAATTTCCATTTACGTTCTGTTAGCAGATGTTAACAGATCCTTGGAAAGAAAAACAAGATCTGAGGCTTAGAACTGAATACTGAATGTAATGTCTTACAGCTCTCTGCAGGAATCTTTACAGAAGTGTGAGTGCTTTAAATCTGCAGCTGGCATGTTTAGTAAAGTATTCCTATAACATCCCAGCAGAAATGAGCCAAAATAAGACAACACTCGGGAAGCTGGACACTTGAGTTTTCCTCATATGAATGATTTCTGAAGCAGCCTGCAGCATTACATTAGGAAGAAACATCATAATAGTAAAGACGGATTTAAAGTATGAACACTGCGCACCTGGTTGTGCTCTCTCCATCTCAGCCTGGACAGTGTGGCTTTGGCCCGAGGTTGTTCAGAGAGTTTCTGAAGACAGACGTTCATGTTTCACAGCCATTGAACTGATTGTTAAGATGAGATGAAGCTCTGATTATCTTCATGATCATGTCTGCTGTCTGGTTTTTCACAATGGCTCCTTCATTTGCTGAAGATCAACACCATTAGCAGAACCCTGAGAACTCCACCAGGTAAAGCATTCTGGGTAAGTGTGTTAATTGATTTAATTGATTCATTATTTCAATCTATATTTATAATATGGGGTAAGTTGCACTTCAGCAGACAGAACATTCCCCTAACGTTGCGCCAGAGTTTGTTAATAAAGTAAAAAATAAAGGCGTTGGTACACAACCCAGCCAACATTTGTTTGGTTGTAAGAACGTTCCCTTAACGTTTCCGTTAGGTAACTACACGTTCAGTATGTTGTTTCTGAAAGCTCTTTTAAGTCTTTAAACGTTGAATTAACGTTATCGCTTGGTTTATTATGGGGACGCATTTTAACTCTGTAACGTTTTCCGGACGTTCCACTAACAACTAAAGGAAAACGTTCTTGATATATATATATATATATATATATATATGACATGTGACGTCGAAAACGTTCTACTGACGTCACCGCAAAACGTGTTTGAGTCGTTTGGGAGAACGTATAGAGAACGTTAGCCAACGTTATTATAAGGTTATTATAAGGTTATTATAAGGTTATTATAAGGCTCGTGTGGTGTAAATACGCAGCGCTGATCCTCTGATAACGCGACGGCGTGTAGCGGTCACTGCAGCTCGACCTGTCGGGCAGGAGGACGAAGATTTGGATCAAAGTGCCCCAGCAGAACCGGGCCCGCCCGCGTCCTCTCTGAGCTCCGGACCGGTGCGCGTCAGACGCGCATGTGTGGTCGAGTTTGGTAACGTTTTGATAACGTTTTGATAACGTTTGATAATGTCGTGTGTTTTGTTCGCTCTTCCAGAGCGGGATGAGTAATCGGTATGCGGTCATCGGAGGAGGCGCGTATCTCACAGACATCCGGAACCCGGAGCACGGCGGCATCATCGTGAGAGGCACGGCGGCATCATCGTGAAGGCACGGCGGCATCATCGTGAAGGCACGGCGGCATCATCGTGAGAGGCACGGCGGCCCGTTCAGGATCTCACACCGCGCGTCGTTACGTGATGGCGCGGCTGCCTCGCCGTCCTCAGCGCTGTGTCCGCGGGGAGACAATCGTCTGAGATTCCGCGCCTTGATCGATTGATGCGCATTTTCTGCAAACATGGCTGATCAGAGCAACATTCAATCAGCCGCATCCAAAAGCATACGGCCGTTCAGATCCAGCGAGGAGTACCTGTACGCCATGAAGGAGGACCTGGCTGAATGGCTGAACGCGCTGTATGATCTGGACATCACGGCCGACACTTTCATGGAGGTTTTGGAGACCGGCTGCGCGCTCTGCCGGCACGCCAGCAACGTGAACCGCGCCGCGCACGAATTCATGGAGAAGTACCCAGACGCGGCGCGGTCGCTCCGCATTCCCAGCAAGGATGTGCTCTTCCAGTCCAGAAACGTCATACCCGGATCCTTCTTGGCCAGAGACAACGTGTCCAACTTCATCGGCTGGTGCAGGCAGGAGCTCTGGATCAAAGATGTTCTCATGTTCGAGACCAACGACCTGGTGGAGAGATGCAACGAGAAGAACTTCGTACTCTGCCTGCTGGAGGTGGCTCGCCGGGGGGCCAAATTCGGCATGCTGGCACCCATGTTGATTCAACTGGAGGAGGAGATCGAAGAGGAGATACGGGACCAGGAGAGCCTGGCAGAATCGTTGGGGGAGTCGAGCCCACCCAACAGGACGTTTACTCGGAAGGAGAGCATTGGAGAGCCAGATCCAGAGCTCGTGGCCCGCTGGCAAAAGCAGCAAAAGAGGATCCTACTGGAAATGCGCAACCTGGACGAGCTGGTGAGATCACGTTTAACTGTCCACACGCTCATGTTGATAAGAGTGTGTTCCAGTTACAGGACAGCTGGTGGGTTTCAGTCTTGGAAACCAGGCCTACAGATTGGTGGCGGTGATTCAAGTCATCTTGTGGCATTTTAATACTCAACAACATCTTAATCTTGCACATTAAAACATACTGTTGTGATGTATCATGGTATCTGAATAAGGATGATATTTCTGGTGTCAGTGATTTAATCTTTCTGAATCAGAAATGACATTTTACAGAATACCCCCCAATCTGTTCCACTTTTAAAGGTTCTTAAAAGGTTGTTCACAGCAATGCTATAGAAGAACTATTTTTGGCTCTCCAAAGAACTATTCAGTCAAAGGTTCCCAAAAGAACCATTTCTATTTCTTTTTTTATAGTCTAAAGAACTATAAAAAGGAAAAAACTAACTATTTTTCCACTACAAAGAATCTTTTGTGAAACAGAAACATTCTGTTGTGAAACATTCTGTGGATGTCAGAGGTTCTTTATAGAACCACACAGCCAGAATGGTTCTTCTATGGCATCATGAAGCATCTATTTAAAGAATGTGCGTGCGGACAGAAGTTCATTTTATTGTCACATTAATGGGACGTTATTGTTTTGAAACCTTTAAAGGTCTGTCAGAGAAACATCTCTCTGCCGTTATCCTGCTGATCTTGTGTGTTTATGTATATACAGGATCAATGATCAGAGAACATGTCATTCCACACATTTCCCTAAACACAGTTTGTGTAGAACACTGCTGGACCATGATGTAACCTTCCTTATATGTTGTTATACACACACACACACATATATAAGCGTTAGGGATAGTGTATAGGGAGCGTTAGTCATTGTTCTGAACATTGTTCTGAGTTAACTGGTGTCAGGCTCATTGGAGATGCTGGATTTGTTTCTTTTGTAAATATGACTTTGTCTCTTACACAGCTGCTAGTCATCATATCTCACGAGATGTGTGTCCATACAGGGTGGATTCATTAATGGGCAGCAGGTCCAAACATTGCATCAGTAAATAGCAAAGCACTCATCACAAGTCATCTGTCCAGTCTCATCGTCTTTTCTGTGGTGAGATTACAGGTTTCTGACAGGCAGGTACATGCAGCGCAGTGTGTTTTGACTCATATACAGATGACCTTGTTGCCATAGTTTAGAAATCATGGTGCAACCATCTGCATGACAAATACACTTCAAACACCTCCACACACGTTCTTACACTTCCTCTCTGTTTAACATTAGCTCTTAAAAAGATGTTAAAAGGTTTTATCTTATATTAAAAATATAAATATCAAAAAAAGAGATTTCCATGGAAACAGGATAGAAGATTGTGTAAATGGATTTAGTGTTTGTAATCCTATTCATCTCTGAAAAATAGGAAAGATAGTTTTACTTGATCCTCAGCATTAGTGCACATGCGCATACACATATATACACACATTCATAAACACAGACATGGATTTATTTACGTCCTGCTTCCCCAAAAGGATTAATAATGTGAATTATGCAGTAAGAAGAAAAGCAGAAGTGTGTGATATGAGTCTGTGTGTGAATTACAGATACACTTCCTGTCTTCATTTTCTTAGTAACAGAACTGCATCTCTCCCTCTAATGCTTTACTCATCACAGATGTGTTTGGCTGGGATTTTCCATTGTTAGACAGCGTGGGGGAAGACAAAGATGCAGCTTCCCTCATGTTAGTTATTTAGTACAGCCTGTTTTTACTCCTTAAAATGTCTAATCATAAAAATTCAGAAGCAGTGCTGGGTGATTTTACCATACAGTCACATTAACACTAATTCAGCAGAACGTTGAGAGACAGTTTTGTTTGTGTGTGTTACTTCAGCTGATGACACGTCTCCCTGTGTCTGGTTTCTGAGTTACGTCACAATCATATAAGTTGTGTTGCACATACTCTTGGCTTTCTTCAGTTTAGGTCTATAGGATTTGCTTACTACTGTGTCATGCACCAAGCTGCCATCCGTTCACTTTGAAATATTTGAGTTTAGGAAACTTTATAGTTGGTCTGAAATGTATTGTGTTATTGTAAACACTCTACTAACATTATTGCAAGAATGTTTTTTATAACTTTGGAAGAAGCTGTAGAGATTGTTAGACGACTTTCTAGCAAAGTGCTTACTGCCAGCCAGAGAAATCCTCTCTGCTCAGGCGTTACTCTTTCATAAATAGATAGATAGATATAACTGGGTTAACACTTAACACTTTAGCAACCACAGGCAACATCCAAGCATGAAAATGCCAGCTGTCAACAAAGTTGAGCCACATCTTATATTGTGCTCAAGGCTTAGGAGCACATAGCCATGAGGTGGAGTTGAATCGAAGGACAACAGCGGGAGTGAAATATCAGATAGAGAACTGGAGCTGAGGGAAAACAGATCCGAGCATGGAGGAAAATATGAAACATGAGGGGAGAGTGGATGAGAGGTACAGAAAGGACACAGCACAGAGGTGAAAAGAGGACAGAATAACAAGAAGAAAATGATGGAGGATAAAGGGCAGCTGGGGTGATGGGACACTCAGTGAACATCATGTTTTAATATGTGTTCAGATAAAGAGCAGGAGACCAGAGTGCCAGAGGTGCCTGTACTGTACAGCCCCGAGAGATCTGCTTCTAATGGACAGACAGACAGATGGACAGACAGACAGACAGAGAGAGAGAGAGAGAGACAGGAAAAGTAGGTCATGGCAGTTTGAGCTTGGTCAGGCTTCACACAAGCTGAGGCTACTGCAGGAAATTCTCTCTCTCCCCCTCCTCTCTCTTTCTCTTTCTCCCTTTCTCTGTGTGTCTATGTATTTCCCATATGAGCTCAGCTTTTCTCAGTCTTTCTTTTTATGGTCATACTGATGTATGCCTTTAATTTTAGCTGCCACAGGACACATGTGTTTCTCTCTGGAGTGCTGCAGCATTTAGCTGTTAACAGAACTAGTGGAATGAGCCATAGAAACACACATACATATATATATACATACCTACACATACATATATATATACATACATACATACATACATACATACATGTATATATATATATATATATATATAGCACTTTGGTAATACCATGGTTTTCTTTGACTGTTTTTTGTAAAGGTTTAGTTCATATATAGTGTTTATTTGTGAAGTTCTAGTTTATTTACATTAATTGTCCCCCTTCCTGCCTGGGCATTTGAAATGATACATTAACATTACTTCTGATAATAGTTATTGATGAAGCTTTTAGCCACTCTATCAAAGCTAAAAGCCTTTATTAAAGTGAACATTAACTGAATGCCATTAATACAACAAAAGAAATCTGCAATATATTTAATGAAATATTTTAGGAGATATTTAATGAATATGACGTTCATATGCCAATAAAGAACTGAAATATGTATGTTTTGGGGAGAATGATAGAAATAGACACAAAAATTGGAACGTGTTCTCTAGAAAGTTATGAAATGTACATTTATAAAAGAATAAATGTTAAAGAAATGTATTCTTTTACATAAATGTAAATTTATAAACGTGGGGCAGTTGTAGCATAGTGGTTAGAGAGCCGTAACCCAGAGCTTGCAGGTTTGATTTCTACAGCCAGCAGGAAGCGACTGAGGTGCCCTTGAGTAAGACATCTTTCCCCCAGTTGCTCCCCAGGTGCTGCCCACTGCTCATGACTTGCAGTTTGTACAATCACTATTCACTGGTATGGGTTAAATGCTGATGATTTAACCCATAAATGAAGATATGAGAAATGGATTTCATGATGGGTGCATTGGATTTGGGAAAACAGATGAAGATACCTTCGAAAGTTTAAGTTCCTACAGCTGAAGAGATATAACAGGAGCAATTAAAGTCACACTTATATTGGCAGAGGGTCACCTGATGTTCCTGGCATTTACATCACTCAGTGTTTGTCCCTGTGGCTTCTCTTTACTTAGCATTCCTCTTAATAAAGGCCACAAACAGAGCACAGTGTGTGACAGTCTTGTGGTGTGAGGAGTGAGGCTACGGTTTGTGAGGAGAGATTTTCCTCTTTGCTGCTTTGACATTACACATATTTTGCTATGCCCTTGAGCACAAGCCTTAACAAGTCTTTCTAGTGTACTCACTAAAGTGTAACCTTACAGACTTCAGCGGTCAGAGTTTACAAAATGGCTTACTTGATGAAAATGATTCTGTCTTGTTGGCTTTGTTGTCATTGAAATGTCATTTTCAAAGTGAAGGAGAGAATTCGTCTTAAAAGCAGGACAATCAGATACGTGTGTGAGATGTTCACAAGAGTATTTTTGTCTTGTGTATCTTGTGTGTGTGTGTGTTCCCTACATATTTTCTCTCCATCTGTAACAGTATTTTGGGAAACACACCGCCTGCCGCTCTGTGATATGATTACATCATCACAGATCACAGCTCGCTAATACTGCAAATGTTATGAATGACCTGTTCAAAAGGTTGTTTTTCTGTGGTTATTTGGCTTAAGTGAAACGAAGGATTTTAAAAGATGTGTATTTAATGGTTTGTAGTGTGTGATGCTGATTTCGAGTTGATGTCGGTCCGTAACGCTCAGTTCACCCTCCTGTGGAGGTGCAGAACTGTTTCTGTTGTGCCAGACACCCCCTGAAGCTCAGAGAGAACTCAAATGTTATCAGAGACTCTCTGATACTGAGAGATACATCGCAGTATCTCTGATGCTCCGTTTCCTCATCCAGGTCTCCGGGCAGGACTGCGCCCGTGTGCTTTTGATGCTGGTGCTCGCAGTGCTGCTGCTGTTAGAGAGCTCCCTGTAGACATGCTCTTAGACAAAGCACTGCAGATAACAGCTGAATGGTCTGATGGTCTGATGATAGAGTTAGTTATGAAGTACAAACACACACAGGAGTTTCTTTATTGTTTTTCTCATTCAGAAATGCTTAATGCATTGTCTTACTATAAAACTCAAATTTGTATTTATATATATATGCACAGACAGGTGGTTTTTGGAGAGAGAGAGTTTTGGTTTGTCATGTGATTTTGTCAGTCTATAGTTTTGCCCCAGTAGTTACCATGTGTGTGGTCACACTCACTTTAAAGAGTCTTTTCAAAGAGAGAGATGACATCAGAGAGAACGTCAGGGAATAAAAGACTATGTCTAATAAAAGAAAGTTTATGACCACACCTGGCTTGTGCTGGGCAAAAACACACACACTGCCAGACTGTTACGTCAGTCTTTTCACGTCCATAGCTTTATCATGACTTTGAAAGAGAACTTTAATAGAATGTTAGCCATTGAAAATGTTTCCTGTTGGCAACGTTGGCTTCTGTTGGTCAGCCTGCACACTGGCGAACACTTACATCAGTCTTTTCACATCCATAATTCTGTCTCATGGGGCGTGTGTATGTGTATGTGCCTTTGAGTTTATTATTGGGTCCCAAATCTCATCAATGTATGACACAGCTTAAGGATTGGCTCTTTGTTTCTGTATTTGTGTTTTGGAGAGAGAGACTTTGTTTTTCCCTGTGGAGTGAATGAAGGTGTGACAGGAATTATAAAGGTTGGGTTCTGAGTCAGTCAGTCACCTCAAAACCTCAGGAGTCAATAACAGACAGACCAACCTCTGTTTGGTCACATATAAGTTCATTTTGTCAGTTCACACGCACGTACACGCTCTCACGCTCTCTGCCGTCTCTCACGCTGAGTTAAGGAGGGTGAGGGACATGATTTAGTGTTTTTAGTAGGTTATCTTCAGGTGCTGCTGAACACTCAGGAATATGTTGAGTTTGATTAAAGTTCAGCTGTCATCTGTGAATATACCTCAGTCCATACGGAAAAGATATATAAAAATATTTTCTATAAAATATATCTGAATTACATGAAATCTAGGTGGCCGAACAAATGACTGTTGATGAAATATTTGTATTAATGTTTTTAAGGCTGCGTACAAAAGCTTTAAAATCATGTCAGCTGCCTAAACTTTCAGACGCAGCCTAAGTTGCAACAATGATTGTATATAAATATGTGTTTAATAAGTATCAATATTGTTTGTTGTAGGTGCGAGAGATTCTGGGCCAGTGCTCCTGTCCATCACAGTTCCCCATGACCAAAGTCTCGGAAGGGAAGTACAAAGTGGGCGACTCCAGTGCACTCATCTTCATTAGGGTACTTCTTCAGTTTTTCTCTTATTCCCTCAACGACAGTTATTCATCTGTCTGTTGTACCAAAAGATGGAGATGCTATTTCCCTGCTTCAAACTCCTTGAATCTCCTATTCCAGCTTCATTCTTTCTTCTTTTATGTTTGTTTTACATTTTTAATACAAATATACCTGTCACATCCACAGACATCTGGTCATTGACTCTGACGGTGCTGTTTGTTCTGTGCTGCACGTCCAACTTCTGGAGGCCAGATTATAATAATTATAGCTTCATAATAAATCATTCTGAGGTTTGAACGGTGTTTACACAGTTTCCTGGCTGACCTGTTCAACAGTTACTCTGTTATCCAGCTTCATCTAAAACCACCCACACCTATTCGTACAGCAGACAGAAATAGACAATTGTGTCATTTCCTGTGCTCTACCCATCTCTGTGGAACCATGTGTGTTTACATGCATCATGCATCTACAGGAGTCATTTTTCCAAAGGAATTTTATCTTCCTTCAGTGCAGCAGAGCTGAATCAGTTAAACTCGATTCACTGTTTCTCCTCCACATGGATAATGTAACTGCAACATCCTATCATTCTCTCTCTCTCTCTCTCTCTCTCTCTCTCTCTTTCTCTCTCTCTGTCTCTCTCTCTTTCTCTCTCTCTGTCTCTCTTTCTCTCTCTTTCTCTCTCTTTCTCTCTCTTTCTCTCTCTCTCTCTCTCTCTTTCTCTCTCTCTCTCTCTCTCTCTCTCTCTCTCTCTCTCTCTCTCTCTCTCTCTCTCTCTCTGTCTGTCTTAATTACCTCTCATTTTGTCCTGTGTCTGATACTCTCCTCCCTGTGGTTTGTGTAAGTGTGCTCTTGTGGTCCTCCCAGCTGACAGGGAACGTTCTCAGAATGTTGACTAACATTCGGTGAAAGTTTTCTTAAAATCACGTTTTTGCAGTAATGTTACTGGAATGTTTTTTTAAGTTACACATAAAATGTACTTGGAATGTTAAAGTAAAGTCCAGGTTTTTAGAAGTTGTATTAACGTAATTGCTTGCAAAACATTTTTAAATTCTGCAAACGTACCACTAACAGCTTTAGAATAATGTTTTTGATATGATAGGATTGTACAAGCAGATAACTTTGAGACAACTTTTGAGAACACTAGCCAACGTTCTGAGAGCGTTCCCTGTTAGCTGGGTTGGGGCGTGATAAGTTTGAGAGATAAGAGAGATAAGTTTGTTTACTGTTTATTAAAATTATGGTTTCAGCATGTTTCCCTGTTGCCATGGTGACTCAAAGTCTGAATTTTAGGTGCTTTTTAAACCTGAAGTGTTTTTTTTTATTAAAATACTTTCTCCTCTTCCTCTTCTTAACTATAAGTTGTGCTTATATCAGTTTGCCGTTTGTATGCTGAGTTCCCACACAGTGTAAACACAGTGGCTCTGTGGTGCTGTCAAAACGTCGCTCTGTTTTCTCTGTCATTTGTTCCCATTGAGACTGACAGCAATCTTGTGTGTCTACCTGTAGTTACAGTCACCTATTTACATTATCCACACAGCCCAAAAAATACATACAGTGAAGTTTGAGATGTGGCGTGTATGTGTACGTTTGAGTATGTGTATAGTTTAGCGATGCTAAAGAGTTTCATTGCTTCGGTTTCAAAGTTCATAACTGGCAACAGAGAAGTCAAGTATTTTCCTGACTCAGGTTTGATAAAGGAATCAGTGGAAATCTCTTATCCTGCGTTTCTTTTTTAAGAAAAACAGTGAACAGCAAGAGTGTTTATGTGCTAGTAAGTCTTCACATACTTTGCGAATTGTCATTGATTAACAAATGCTACAATGAAAACATATACTGAGAAAGTCCAAAATTAATTGATTCATCTTTTCCAAAATGGCACCTTATTGTAATCTTTCTCTGTTAGGGGATCTTCTCTCAGCTGCTGGTAAATGGTCTCTCCAGCTGTTTATATGTTTAGTGCTGTCACCATGACATGATTCACTTTCTGTCACTGTAACTTCTGCTGTATGTGAATGTGTGTAAATTGTTGCTCTGTGTGTAGGTGTTAAGGACTCATGTGATGGTGCGTGTGGGTGGAGGTTGGGACACTCTGGAGCATTACCTCGACAAACATGATCCCTGTCGCTGCTCTGCCTTTGGTGAGCTCACAGCCTGTGTCTCACTTCCTGTCTGTGAGCTTGACATTACTTTGAATTTTTACACAATGATTCTCAGTTATGATTGTTTACTTTACAACAATGCCATGCATTCAAGTAATACAGGTTTTTGTTTCTGGTGTTTAGTGGTTACTAAGGGTTACTTACTTGTAATGCACAGTCCAGTTGTAACCTGGAGTTAGGATAGACAGATTATATTTTCACTGGTGCTTGCTGTGCAAAAGCTCAGAACATTACAACAAATGTTAACATGTATTAACATGATGCTGGCATGTTTTTAACATGATGCTAGCATGATTAAACATGATGATAGCCCATTTTAACATGAATTAGCATGATGCTAGCATCAGTCTCCTTGTGATCCTTTGAGAAATCACATTGGGAAATCACCCTTTATGCCAGGGTGATTTAATAATTTGTTACATCTATTTTAAGTTGTTGTCTGATGACGTTCAACAGCCCACCGGTACCAGCAGGCTAAAGCGAGTGGTCAGGGTGCTCACAGCAAGAACTCCAGCGCACACTCTTCTCGTTCTACTAGCCCAGGACCTCACTGGCGCAACGAGGGCACAGCGCCCTACAAAACCCCCGACAGGCGCTCTTTGGATCAACAGCTGGGCTCTGCGGCAAACTCCTCTCCCTCACGGCCCGGCAGGTCGCACCATGCAACCCTACCTGTGGAGACAGACACGGGGCAACCCACGACACTGCTGCCTCGACCACCACGAGACAGATCAGAACCACAACACTTTAATCCTCTCAGGTTAGTGCTTGTGTGTTTGAGTGTGACGGTATACTGAAGGCAGTGTGTTTGTGTGCATGTATGTTTATAATGGTTGCTCTTAGTACCTACAAAAGAAAAGTACCAGAAAAACCACACTGGAGTCTGAGGTAGCTTACTGGAAAAGAAATGAAATACAAATGAAACTCTTAAAAAATCCGTCTGATTTAAATGATTTAGGGAGCAGTTAAAAGGGCCTTAAACTTTGAAATATACACACACAAACACACAGGGACGACACAGATCACTGCAAACAGAGTTGAACTGTCGTTGACCTTCTTCTCATCTGGTTTGTATCTCCCCCTTGAGTTACAAATAGAAATTGCATTTTTACAAGCATATAAAGTGTCCTCATTGTTTATTCCTGCAAATTGTTCCAAGTAATAAAGACTGGCAAGCCATGATTGTTAACCCTCATTAATGCAGTCGTAAAGAATGAACAACACTGAAACTTTCTGAAGCTTACAAATGTTTCATGATTTCTGTCTGATAATGGGGTCTTCTCATACATCAGTGTTTACAGGGGCACCACTGTAACAGCTTGCTGGTTTATCTTGGCAGTGTGCCTCAGTTTCCTTACACTGAATAATGAGGCAGGCCAAGCGTCACAGCAGCACACTTTAACACTTGCACTCCCAGATCTGCAGATGAGACAGGCTGGATTACTGAGAATTCTGATAATCTCAGCCTTCAGCTCCGTCACTGAGGGACCAGGTCAGGTTACAGGACCAGGCTGTTGAGATGTATAAGCAGTCATTTGGCTCTCTTTGTTTTCAAGATCTTTTCAGGCAATGTTTAAAAAACACAAAGGGTTTTTTAAACATGTACTTTCTACCTGTGAGGTTTAGTTTAGTTTTTTGTTTCAGTGCACATATAATAACCTTTAGGATTTAGAGAAGTCTTTTTCAGAGAATGGGTACCCAGCTAACAATTTCAGGTTGTAAGAATGTTTCCGTAATGTTTCAATTAAGTTACCAAAACGTTAAAAACATTACTTTGAAAGTTTTAGGAACGTTCAAAACATCCATTTGTAGACGTATTTACGGTATTGTTTATAAGAACATTTTATTAAGAACATATTTAAGTATTTTTTTAATTCTGTAACTTTTTAACCATTCCACAAACTACTTAAGAATGACGTTTTTGATATATATACGATATATATATATGATATATACATTACTGCAAGAACATTTTTTGATAAGTTTGAGGAAACTTTTAGAGAACATTAGCCAGTATTCTGAGAACGTTGCCTGTTAGCTGGGTAATCTCTTCTGTTTTGATGGTTTAGATAATCCCGCAGTAATGGCTGCTGTTGCAGGTTTGCATATTCTGCCTTCACACTTTGCACAGATTCCCTGAACAGACATTGAGCAGAGACCAAAAGCATTCAATAGAATCATGGAGATTATGGAAATTATGTTGAATTACTCTACAAGTTAGCACTGAATTTATTGTACCATTGCATTTAACAGAAATGTGCATTGAATTAAGAAAGAGTGCATATGCATGAATTAGCCAGTCCCGTGTCTGACAAAACTGTAAAGTTTGCTTAGTTTTCCAAAATTTAAATACATTTTTATTTTTCTCTTTCTTGACACAGAAATAAGGAATCTTTTCTTCCGAAGACTCGCAGGCTTTCAGGAGATAGCGATTCTTCCACAGCCTCTTCTAAAGGTGGAGGAGGAAGCACAGGAGGGGGGCGCTTTTCTATGGGTACACGGCACGCTCATGGAGAGGAGGTGGTGCTGCTGGTAAATCGTAAAGAAGGGAAGCATGTTATTGAACGTCCTGGAAAGGCAGCACAGATTCCAGCTATGAGAATCGCTCAGACACGTGCCCGCAGTGCTTCCAGAGAGCGTCCTGCAGCTCAATCCAACTCTGCGCTGAAACCTAGCCCACCCCAGGGGCCAGCCAAGGCGTGCCGTACACCCCACATAGAGAGAGGCAGATCTCTAGGGCCTGAAGGTTCAAGGAGACTCCAGGCTCCACGTTCCCTCAGTCAGGGCAAGAACCCTAGAGGGCGATTGGCTGAGGCCAGTCCTGGATCATCACCTCGACACAGAGACCCTCAGCCCCTCTCCATGGAACAGAGAGAGGAACTGAAACCTAAGCATGTGCCCGCAGCCTCTTCAAGAATCAGTGGAAGTTTGCCCAGAAGACAGGCTTCATCTTCAGCCTCCAGCTCACCTGCAAAAGGCAGCATCAACAGAAGTCCTGGAAAGAAGGTGATGGTAACGTCAAGACCCTCTGCTCCCCAGTCGCCTTCCTCTGGAAATCGCAAATTGCTTCCTCCTCTCTCACAGGCAGGGCGGCGCTCTCCGCATTCTTCTCCACTGTCAAATCATCACCATTCACCACGTTCCCCTCGAGCCACGCAATCGCACAATCCGCGCTCCGCTGGGAGAGAACATAAAGGGTGGCTAAATTCCCACCACCATCAGCAGGAGACTCAGGAGGACAGCAGTATTTTTAGTTTACATCGGCTGCCAAGTCTGGACCCACAGCAAGAGCAAGACCTATATCGTAGCTTTGAGGCTGAGTTCCTGGCCAACACACAGCAAGCCAGAGCTGAACAAAGCAAATCATCCAACACTGGAAGGGAAATAGGGTCAGGTCAGCTTTATGTAGCCCAACAGGGTTTAGGACTGCTTCCAGTTTCTACAGTTGATGCCATGGTCACAGACTCCGCTTACTCTTCTTCTAACTTTTCAACATCCTCTGTTAATATTGGAGGCAAGATAGGACCACTGCCTGATTTACGAGAATCTAAATGGACTAACCCTCGTGTCTGTGCACTGGAGGACCCTCCCACCCTTCTTCATAGCCAGAGCCATGGAGGTCTTCCCAATGGGGGGCTGCTGGAGCGAGAAGGATGGGCTGATAGAGGTGGGGTCTCCGTATGCTCTCTGCCAGCTCCACAGAGGAAGGAGAGCTCCCACAGGCCTCAAATCCAGGCTGCATTTCTCAGTCTGTGTGTCTCCCCAAAGATCTCCCTCTGGAAGAGGTACCAATGGACAGCCAGCAGGACTTGGTGGACTGGACTGGGATGGAAGGAGACGTCCCGCAAGCTAAACATCATCCTGACCTACCATGTGATGCAAATGCTAACCTACCACTTCCAGAGTCATTTCCCTCCTCTCCACCACCTCTAGATGACTGTTCCTACCAGGATTCCTCCAGTGAGAGCTCCTCCATGTGCTTCAGTCTAAGTGAACCTCCATCTGAGGGCTCTTGCACCCCTCCTCTACCACTGACTAATGAAGATGCTGATGGTGCTGTGGCATTCCAGGCCAAACAGGGTCAAAAGGCAGATAGGGTTCCCTCCATCTACAAGCTCAAGCTGCGACCACGGATAAGACCTCGGACTGACAACAGATTTGATAACAGCCCGTCACGCATCCCTACCCCTGTACAATACAGAAATCATTATCAGCAGTCTCCTGCAAACTCTTCTCCTCTCCAGACACCACCAGAGTCCCCACGTTCAAACAGTCGACAACTCTCACACAAAGCTCTACACCAGGCCTTCGCAGAGCTCATCCAGCCTCAGCAGAGATCTCCAGCTATGGGCTCCAGAGAGTGTGCATACTCTTCAGAGTCCAGCCTGGACACAGAGGCCTGGATGTAGTAAAGCGTGGTGATGTCACAGATGATGCCCCCAATCAAGTGACTTCTGTGAATCTTCTTTCAGCATTCACAGCTTCAACATCAGACCAGAAAGAAGAGTGTTTGGAAACAAAACACATTTATAATGACTAGAAGACAACACACATCTGATTGTAGTTAACATGTAGCAGGATTCTGGAATCGTAACTGTCGTTTCACTGGAGGCAAACATTTGCCCTAAAAAATTTTAAGAACATTACCAGTGTCATTTTTGTCAACTTTTTTGACCACCTCAGTTATGGTTAATTGCTTGGTTAAAAGTCTTTACATTTCCTTCAAGTTTTCTTTTTGAGAAAGTAAATTACTGTATTTCCTGTCACAGGGAAGTTTCAGTCTATAGGTTTTATTTAAGGCGATGCTGTTCTGTGCTTCTGGGCTGTTATGTCCCCATGTCTAATGTCTTGCTTCATAAGAACGTGTTTCAACTGTTATGTTCAGGTTTTATTTATTAAGATTGACACAAGGTGTAAAATTTCTTTTTTTTTATTCAGGGAACTGTACTTTACAGAGTATTCTGTATAATTGGGGATTGGTGTTTTAAAAGCTGTAGAAACTCTGGCGCAAACCAATGAAATACTGGAAACTTCTTAATACAATTTTATGTATATCTGCTAGCAACATGGAGCGACTATCTGATGTTTTGCCCTGACTTCAATGTGGGATACAAACTGCTTTTTTATTTAGCGCACGCTAAATAGAACATCCTACCAATGCCTCATTGTCTGTTGTTCTGACAAGACAAATCCTTTATGTTACATTCTTGCTGTACATCACCTTGGCAGAAAATTAGGGCAAATGTTATTTTTTTATGTACTATGTTCTGTACAAACTGAAATCATTAATGTATATGTTTATATGTAATGTATTTTGATTTGATTGTGTTTGTTTCTGATGTACATATAATTATTGGGCTTATGAGGTTGGGCTTATAAGGTTAATGTATAAAATGTATGCTGTTGATTTCAGCGTGGGTTTCCATACTGCCTTAGCTATGCAATATTGCTTTTGAATGTTGCCTTGAAAAATCTTCTTGCCTTAATATACGGATGAGAAGTTGTGCTTGAGATGGAGGGACGCTGTATGCATGTATGTGAGTCTGTGAATGTTTGAGATACTGAAGCTGTGTTGAGCTTGACAGATCTTCTGCTATAGCCACTGCTGACTGTGACACAGCCAGTCATAGATCATGACAGTCTCATCCTTATATGATTGTTTACTGTTCATGGAGGTGAGAAATAAAGGACTCTTTAGTGAATGACTGCTCATATTAAACATTAATAGAATGTTTTAAAGAGGATGAAATAGAAATCATTCAAAATTAATCACTTTTTGTACATGCCACATGGAACCCAAAACTGTTCATGGTGTACCGTGTCTATGTGATAATTTCCACTGTCATCAGTATCAGACATTCAATGTCTTCTAAAGTTATATGGCACCATCACGTGTGTTTGAATGAATTCTACACCGAAGCCACAGCTGTGAGACCACGCCATTGAGCTCAGTCTGCAACTGTTTCCAACTTCAGTGTCACTGACAATGATCTGAGAGTACAGTATAAATGTAGAGCTGTTTCATTCATTAAATCCTGCTAAATGAATCCCAGTAAATGAATTACACAGCAAAACATGCTGGTTCGGCAATGAATTGTGTTCATTTCTGTAGAATAAATATGGTTTAAAGTTTTTTGAAGAAATGTTGTGATGTTTGCTCTTTCAATGCATTGTAAAGTGTTTTGAGATGCAGAAAGGGAGAGACAGGTTGTGGGTTTGATTTCAGGGCTCTGTTTGCAGGACTGCAGCTGTAGGATTATTACTGTTAGCATGACCATTGACACTTAACCATTTACATAAAACTATAATACTATGAAACTTCAACACGATTAACATTCATATCCTGGAATATATAAAGATTGCAGGGATTTCTGCAGTCTTTCTGAATGTATTAATGGTTACTGTGCCTGATTTCACAGTAATCAGACAAACATATACGTACATATACATATTCTACATAAACATTCAGTTATCTTTCTGATATGTCATCATATGATAAGTCATTCTGAGCTGCTTTTGTTTCTCGTTTCCATAATAAGTCTTTTGTGTCTGCGATGACTTTGTAGGTTTGTAATCTATGTATGTATGTAATATGTATTTTAAAATAATGTATTGCATTGGCGAGATGAACTTGAACAGAACTGAACTTTACTTGACTTGAGTAAACCGGAGTGAGTGATGTCACGCTCCGGTTGTGGCATGTGAACGGGCCGATGTTAATCCGAATTCATATGAAATCGCTTTCATTTCTACTGTCTGTCTGATGATTTCTGATTGTTTAATGTCGACGATGAATTTGTCTGTGTTGAATAGCAAAACAACGTTCCGCTGTTTGAAAACCAAGTGCTGTCACTTTATTTCTTGTAATAAAATGATCTGGATGAAACACTTCGCACTGTGCGTGTGTAATATAAAAGATATTTCAAGAGCAATGAAGATACAGAGGACATGTTAAAAACCGTGAGGAAATCAAAACAATCTTCAGAATAATCTGAACTACGTTAAAGTTTATATCCATTTGCACCAAGGGAAGTTTCAGCGATTTTAATGTGCTGCACTTGCTGTAGGTTATTCTGCAATGAGATCATTTTAAAAGCATGACACGTTTTAAAATAACAGCGACTAGTAAAACGAGATGAAAACAAAAAAGATGAAAATAAAAAAGATGAAAATAAAAGATAAAAGTGAGTGAGTGCAGAATGTTTCAGACGAAACTAAAGGCGGAAGTGTGACTCGTGACGACAGCGCATGCGCAGTGGGAGGGAAGCAGGTCGGGCTGAACGCGTTCACACTGCGGTAAGTGAAACTCGGTTTAAGTCGGTACCGTGTCTCGGTTCTGCTTCTCTGAGGCTTTCTGTCGTGTTGGGTCTGTTCGCTAGATTAAAGGCTTAACATCGCGCTCATAAGCCCCGATTAAGAGGACCGTGAAGCGTTAGCCGTTAGCATTGAGCGAGCACCGCGCCGGGTTCACATTCATTCATCCGCAGACATGGACCGGGCCGGTCAGCTGTGTGTGAGTGAAGGTCCGTGTCGCTTTGAGGGACAGAAGAAAGGCTTGGAGAGTTTCGGGTTCAGATTCAGTGTGAAAATGCTGCTGTTGAGCGAAATAAAGGGGTTTGTTCATTAGTTACGTGCGCTTATTACCTGCAGCAGGTGAAGCTGGTGTGACAGTCAGCCGCCGCGGTTCCTCAGCGCCTCGTACGGAGAACCAGCGGAGATCTTTCATCTGCTCGCCGTTATCTGAGACACCGTGTGTCCGCGCCTGTCCGGTGACAGCTGCTGTATTATCTGATGAAGCGTTTCTGTGCTTTATGAGCTTCTGTGTCTTGTATAGGTTGCTCTTCATTACGTTGTTATGTGCCTGCCGCCACTGTAAACTGTGTTTGCAAATCTTTGATCATGATGCCTTACAGAGCTGACCGTAGTGACTTACAGAACTGACCGTAGTGCCTTACAGAACTGACCGTAGTGCCTTACAGAGCTGACCGTAGTGCCTTACAGAACTGACCGTAGTGACTTACAGAACTGCATGCCAACAGACCGTAGTGCTTACAGAACTGACCCGTAGTGCCTTACAGAACTGACCGTAGTGCCTTACAGAACTGACCCGTAGTGACATACAGAACTGACCCGTAGTGACTTACAGAACTGACCCGTAGTGACTTACAGAACTGACCGTAGTGACTTACAGAACTGACCGTAGTGACTTACAGAACTGACCGTAGTGACTTACAGAACTGACCGTAGTGACTTACAGAACTGACCGTAGTGCCTTACAGAACTGACCGTAGTGACTTACAGAACTGACCCGTAGTGACTTACAGAACTGACCGTAGTGACTTACAGAACTGACCGTAGTGACTTACAGAACTGACCGTAGTGACTTACAGAACTGACCGTAGTGCCTTACAGAACTGACCGTAGTGACTTACAGAACTGACCGTAGTGACTTACAGAACTGACCGTAGTGACTTACAGAACTGACCCGTAGTGACTTACAGAACTGACCGTAGTGCCTTACAGAACTGACCGTAGTGCCTTACAGAACTGACCGTAGTGACTTACAGAACTGACCCGTAGTGACTTACAGAACTGACCGTAGTGCCTTACAGAACTGACCGTAGTGCCTTACAGAACTGACCCGTAGTGCCTTACAGAACTGACCGTAGTGACTTACAGAACTGACCGTAGTGACTTACAGAACTGATCGTAGTGCCTTACAGAACTGACCGTAGTGCCTTACAGAACTGATCGTAGTGCCTTACAGAACTGACCGTAGTGCCTTACAGAACTGATCGTAGTGACTTACAGACTAGGACCGTAGTGACTTACAGAACTGACCCGTAGTGACTTACAGAACTGACCGTAGTGCCTTACAGAACTGACCCGTAGTGACTTACAGAACTGACCCGTAGTGACATACAGAACTGACCGTAGTGACTTACAGAACTGACCGTAGTGACATACAGAACTGACCGTAGTGCCTTACAGAACTGACCGTAGTGCCTTACAGAACTGACCGTAGTGCCTTACAGAACTGACCGTAGTGACTTACAGAACTGATCGTAGTGACTTACAGAACTGATCGTAGTGACATACAGAACTGACCGTAGTGACTTACAGAACTGACCCGTAGTGACTTACAGAACTGACCCGTAGTGACTTACAGAACTGACCCGTAGTGACATACAGAGCTGACCGTAGTGACTTACAGAACTGACCCGTAGTGACTTACAGAGCTGACCCGTAGTGACTTACAGAGCTGACCCGTAGTTCACGGCAAATCTGCTTTAGTTACTGTAAAGGACTGCAGTCAATAAAGGTGCAGTCTCTTTCCAACAGTGCTTCCAGAGTTTAAGAAACATTATGCAAAAATTAATGAACTATTAAATTAAGTTGTATATAACTTTTAATGGTATTTGTGGGTAATACCAGGTTTCCAATGAAGTTGTGTGTCAGTGTGTGATTTGTCTGTGTTGTAATATTAACAATAGTTTTAGTGGAAACTTTGGTTACCATGGGCTTTTTTTCTTAGTAACCTGAAACATTCATGGTCATGTTTTTTAAAGGGCTGACAGATAAATGCACACATAGTGATTTTGGTACTGTATGCCTTTTGGAATGAAATACAACAACTGCTTCTGAGAATGATTTATACATGTCAAGAGTGTGTTGTTGTTCCTGTACTACCTACTGTGTGTAGATTCAGGTAAGCCGTGTGTTAACACACATGCCATGATCCGGTTTGTAATACAGTTTGCATGGAAATGATCAACAGTGTTGATAGTTGATTTAGTTGATTACCTGTTTTTAACTTCTTGTTTGTACAGAGTGAAGGCAGCTAAAAAAAGGCAATACTAAAATCTACTGGTTCTTTTCCTCTCAGATGACTTTTCCGGTTATAGTGAAAGGACAGGGCCTGGACTTCCTCTTATTTTCCTGCGCTTGCACTTTTTTAGGTGTCGTGTCTCTACTCTGGATCATTCAGTATCCTTCATTCTGGTTATCTTATTGTCAAATGGGCTGTGTATGAATCTTTCTGTCTCTTCTGCAGGAGAACAGAGGCTTGGGATCCAAGATGACAGACTCCAAATATTTTACCACCACCAAGAAAGGTTTGTTGTCCACTGTTTTTGTTTTGCTATAAAGATTTGCTTTGAGGATGTGTTGTAGGATTATGTCTGTTCAGTTAGAGAGTTTGTTTACTACCTCTTCCAGCAGTTACAAATGATCAAACTTCCACTGCCCCAGTACCCATTTCAACAGTGTTAAATAGACTATAATCTCTCATTTTACTACATTAAACGCTTCGTTTACATTTATATCCTGCAGTTAATTGCACTGAATGCAGTACTCTAATGATGTTAAATGTTGCATGAAATAGCTGGTTAAGCTGCAGTCTGAATGAAATTTAGAGTTTTTGGCTCTAGTAGTTTTTTCTTTTATTTTGAACGATTTGTGATTGTGCCAGAATACTTTTGAGTATTTTAACCGTGAACAAATAAGCCCACAACTGCTACATGGTTGAAGCAAAGAGAACGTGTACACAGAATTCACAGTGGAATTTATAAGCGTCTTGCATAAATAAGGCAAACAGCTAAGTGCTCTATTGCCAGTTTCCCCATAATTGTTGCTGTTTCACTCTGTGTGACCTTCAGGGGAGATCTTTGAGCTGAAGGCAGAGCTCAACAGCGACAAGAAGGAGAAGAAGAAGGAAGCTGTAAAGAAAGTCATTGCCTCTATGACAGTGGGAAAAGATGTCAGGTGAGTCAGGACGTTTCTCTGAACTCTGTGTATACGTCATCCTCTTGTTGTTCTGGGATGGACTGGAGTTTAGGCAGTTGTTTTGATCGGAATATTTCATTCCCAGCGCTTTGTTTCCTGATGTTGTGAACTGCATGCAGACGGATAATTTGGAACTGAAGAAACTTGTCTATCTGTACTTAATGAACTATGCCAAGAGTCAGCCAGACATGGCCATTATGGCAGTCAACACATTTGTGAAGGTGAGATTCAAACATTAGTATTTGTTTTGCTTTATTTTATTTATTTATTTGACATTTATTGGTCATTTTGTTATATTTGAGTTTGCATGTGTTAGACAACAGATGTAATAGATAACTTAAACATGCACATATTTCTAGAAACCCATTTACAAAAAATGAAACTCTAAACAGAGAAGTTTTATATTGTTTATGCTTTTTTTATTGCATTGTTGACATGGTAAACTTAAAAAGCCAGAATCATGCCAATATAAAGGAAAGGTTGTTTATTTTGCTGCCAAAATATTAAAGCTGCAATCCATAACTTTTTTTTGGTTGTAAATGAACAAAAATCAGCACATATGACAGAAGTATATGACAGATCAGTGTTCAGCACAATCTCCTTATCTTACCCTGATTCACACCAGTAAGTTTATAATAATTTTATTTATTTTTAAATTTATTTAAATTTATCATTTGAGCTGTCGGGTCTGATTTTGCAAAAAATGTTTGTCTGTAAACAGAAAGAAGATTCAGTTACTATAACACAGGTACTGTAGATGGTGCAGCGTTTGTAGCTTGTTCTTACAGCAGTTATTCAGAATTTAAACTTGTCATCCACGTTAAGAGAACGACTCTGCAAGTACCACGCAATTTCATGTTTCAAACAGAGATGGCATTAGAGAGGCAAAAGTTACAGATTGCAGCTTTAAGCATAAAGCACATATAGCTGACTTGAGCGTACATGTAATGTAATACATTCTATATATATTTATTTATATTATATTAGTGTGTATATATTTTAAGCCTATATATACAATATATTTTTATGTTTTGAATGTTTTATCAATGTGTTCCTGTATGTCTCACCTGCAGGACTGTGAAGACCCAAACCCTCTGATCCGAGCGCTGGCTGTGCGCACCATGGGCTGCATCCGAGTGGACAAGATCACAGAATATCTGTGTGAACCTCTGCGAAAGTGTCTGAAGGATGAAGACCCCTATGTGAGGAAGACCGCTGCAGTGTGTGTGGCTAAGCTCCATGATATCAATGCTCAGCTGGTAGAAGACCAGGGCTTCCTGGACACCCTGAAGGACCTGATCTCTGACTCTAACCCCATGGTGAGGCACTGAGCCAACCCACCCACTCAGATCTGATACCCACTCAGATCTGATACCCACTCAGATCTGATACCCACTCAGATCTGATACCCACTCAGATCTGATACCCACTCAGATCTGACTTTGTGCTGGAAGTGTGGTGTGTATTTGATCGTAGTTTGGTGGAAACTTTTCCTACTGAGCAGTTCAAATACAAGCCCTTTGTTCAGTGGTAATTTACTTTCTGCTAATCTGTAAATGTTACATTTGTATATTTGTTGTGTATAGTATGTGTCCTCCTTAGAATACTATAGTCTGTTTCTTACATAGTTAAATTGATATTTTTGTGCACTCTGAGTACTACAGTCTTCTTGAATTGCTGCTAGCACACTTCAGTTTCCCACATCAACAAATGTCTGTCTGTCTGTGTCTGTCTGTCTGTCTGCCTGCCTGCCTGCCTGCCTGCCTGCCTGCCTGCCTGTCTGCCTGCCTGTCTGCCTGCCTGTGTCTGCCTGCCTGTCTGCCTGTCCTGTCTGTCTGTCAGTATCAGTATCAGTATCAGTGCAGGTGTATGTTTGTAATGTAAAAGCATCCATGTTCTTTCTGCTACTGTTTACCTCCCACCAGAGTCTCTCTGGTGTATAATTACACTCTGTTGTTATGTGAAACTCTAAACCACACAAACACGCACTGTATTAAGTTTATTGTCTTTGTTCTTCTTCCTTTATTAGGTTGTAGCAAACGCAGTGGCGGCCTTGTCTGAGATAGCAGAGTCTCATCCCAACAGCAACCTGCTGGATTTGAACCCTCAAACTATTAACAAGCTTCTGACGGCTCTGAATGAATGCACAGAATGGGGTCAGATCTTCATCCTTGACTGCCTGGCCAACTACACACCTCGTGATGACCGCGAGTCACAGAGGTCAGAAACGATGATGTGTGTTGACCTTTAAATTGGTTTCTCTAATAAAGTCTAATAATATCTCGGGAATTGACGACATCTGAAGGACAGGCAGTAAAAACAATGATTAGCAAAAGCATCACACATCCACAGCATTCTGGGATTGTATTAAATCAATAACAGATTGTTCAGCTGAAGGGTTCAGGGTTTGTTGGAATACAGTGTTGAGTCTGGCCATTTTTTGCTGTTGTATTCAGTCGTGTTTCTCGCGTTCCTCTTACAGTATCTGTGAGCGAGTGACGCCGCGGCTGTCCCACGCTAACTCTGCAGTGGTACTGTCTGCTGTAAAGGTCCTGATGAAGTTTATGGAGATGCTTCCTAAAGATCTGGACTACTATGGCACTCTGTTGAAGAAACTCGCTCCTCCTCTGGTCACCCTGCTCTCAGCTGAGCCCGAGCTGCAGTATGTCGCCCTCAGAAACATTAACCTCATCGTACAGAAGCGGTAGGTGCAGAACAAGCGAAAATGCAAAGTGCTGATGTTTGAAAATACCCCTGTTTACATTTACATTACATTTATGCATTTGGCAAATGCTTTTGTCTAAAGTGAATGTATATAGTGTATACATGTTTCCAGGAGAACACATGACTTTTGCACTTCTAATGCAACATTCTGCCAATTAAGCTACAGGAACTTTCTAATTTTGGGATTAAAAAGATAAAAAAAATTATCTTCTTTTACTGTTGCCTCTGTCTCTCTCTCTCTGTTCTCTGCTCTCTCTCCCAGCCCTGAAATTCTAAAGCATGAGATGAAGGTTTTCTTTGTGAAATACAATGACCCGATCTATGTCAAACTGGAGAAGCTGGACATCATGATTCGTCTGGCGTCTCAGGCTAACATCGCTCAGGTAAATGACACGCTGCCCACGTTCCCAGGTCTTCTTCCTATCTAATGTGGAACACAAGCTCTGCTTAATCATTCATGTTTGTACATCCTCTATTACATTGCATGAACATCTGACATTAGTGCTCATGAGAATCACTGCTCAGTATTTGTGTGGGTTCGGGTTGTGTAGGTGCTGGCTGAGCTGAAGGAATACGCCACCGAAGTGGATGTGGACTTTGTGCGTAAAGCTGTGCGAGCCATCGGCCGCTGCGCAATTAAAGTCGAGGTGAGACAACCTGATACTGATTACAACCATGTTATGATATATCTAATTAACACTGTTATTATAAACTTTACCCCTGCTTATGAAAGTATTTAACCTGATGTGAGACAGTTAATTGGTTAATTGGTTAAAATCTGTTGGTATTTAGTACTCTGTAGTGAAGGAGATGAATAATCAGTTTTCTATCTCTCTCTCTCATTAATGTTTTTTCACAGCAATCAGCAGAGCGTTGTGTCAGCACGCTGCTAGATCTCATTCAGACCAAGGTCAACTATGTGGTGCAGGAAGCCATCGTGGTCATCAAGGACATCTTCCGCAAGTACCCCAACAAGTAGGTCTCTGTTTAACAAAGATGTATGAGCAAGAGTTCAATCTCAACTGGGGTCTTCCTGTTTATGTGAATTATTTCATCAACACACTGTTCTCATGGTCTTAAAGGAACAGGTCACCCATCTTCAGACAACCCCCCCTCTTCCAATGACTTCTGTCTGTTTGCTTTTTGAAGTTATATGACAGTTTTGTGTTAAAGCTGCAATCCGTAACTTTCACTTCTCTGTCACCATCTCTGTTTGAAACATAAAGTTGCAGGTTTCTTTACGTATGTTTTAGCCAAACTGACATTTGATGGACTTGACAGCTCAAACTATAAATCATTATAAGCTTACTGTTGTGAATTGGGCAGGTTTTAAACAGTATGTACTTGCTCAATAACTGATTTTTGTTCATTTTTAACCAAAGTTATAATTGCAGCTTTTTTTTGGTGTAACTGAACCTGTTCTTTCCCCCCATCATGCATCTCTCTTGAATGTGTTGGCAGGTATGAGAGTGTGATAGCCACCTTGTGTGAGAACCTGGACTCTCTGGATGAGCCTGAGGCGCGGGCCGCCATGATCTGGATCGTGGGAGAGTACGCAGAGAGAATTGACAACGCCGATGAGCTGCTGGAGAGTTTCCTGGAGGGTTTCCACGATGAGAGCACACAGGTAAGTTAAATTAAACCTAACCAGCACAGTGAAAGCTCAAATAACACCCAAAATGTGGCCAAGGCAGTTTTCCAATGATTCAGTCAAATCCTGAAGAAGAAAATCAAGCCCCATCCTACGTTTTTTTTCTTATTCCAAAACTCAATATGTGTCACCATATGTGTCATATATTATTTTGTAGTCAGTCTCATCAACTGATATCAAAATAGTTTTTTCTTGATTGCATTTACTACATGGCCTTTATACATTTCTGCTTAACTGTTTGCTTGCTGTCATTTCATTTCTCGTGGGTGTTTGTATGCCCTCCCTCTACCCTCAGTGATGGCCCTGGTTACTTCACTGCAATGACATCACTTTCTCCTGGTTGTCTCTCAGGTGCAGCTGCAGTTGTTGACGGCCATTGTGAAGCTGTTTCTGAAGAAACCCACTGAGACCCAAGAGCTCGTCCAACAAGTGCTGAGTCTCGCCACACAGGTGAGATAAACACACACAACGGGTATCACAGTGAGAAAATGACACTACTCTGTACTTGCTCACATGTCTGGGGGCACTTTCTGAAGGTGTCTGTCTCCTGCAACTACAGATTTCAACAGAGCAGTAGTTTTGCTGGCTGATACTTTGCCAGAAGAACTTTAAATCATCACTTTAAGTCATTTGAATTTTCTAATCTTTTACCCTATAGTTAAGACAGATTTATATGGGTATGCAGGAATGTATATGTTTTAATGGCAGTGCTTTGAAGGGTATGATTTTACCTTTATTTTACAACCTCACAGTGTGGGTTTAACTGCACTTGGTGGATTAATGTTTGTCTGCATGTAAAAGCAGTCTTGTTAATATTCAGAGAAACCTGGTGTCTGTTTTTCTGAGATTGAATCTTGTCATTATTAACTTTGAGATTCAGTGCCACAGGCTGTAGTCGCCACCAGGCCTCTGAAATGTCCTCCTCCATCCCAGGTGCTGTTTTATGTCCCCCACATCTCAATTCTCACACTGCTGTTGTGCTCTGGGTCGTTGCTGGTTCTTGATCTTATCACACAGATGAATTAGTGTTCAGGTTCTGTGTTTTTTTTTTTATGTAAGACTTTGCTCTTCAAACGAGGTTTTGTTTTTTCACAGTTAAAGCAGTGTCACTCGCACGCCCTATTCTCTAACATAGTATATAATACTAACATAAAAAAATGTCTTGTATCCACATGCCTTCAGACTGACGTGTGGTTGCTATCAGTGCTTGTATTTGTGGAAGTGCTTGCTCGGTGATTCACCTTTTGGCCATAATGTTTGTTTTTAAGAGGTATTTATGAGAACGTAAACAGACATTTACTTCTCATGACAACCCCATTCTTACAGGAACAGACTGCACATGGTGCACATTGGTCACTTTCGACATTTTTCTGTGTAACGTTCCAGGATTCTGATAACCCCGACCTGCGTGATCGCGGCTACATCTACTGGCGTCTGCTCTCCACTGACCCTGTGGCGGCTAAAGAGGTGGTGTTGGCTGAGAAGCCTCTGATCTCAGAGGAGACAGACCTGATTGAGCCCACCCTGCTCGAGGAGCTCATCTGTCACATCGGGACCCTGGCCTCGGTCTACCACAAACCTCCCAGTGCCTTTGTGGAGGGCAGCCGTGGAGTTCAACACAAGAGACTCCCTGCACGTGCTGGCTCGTGAGTCTCTCGTTTTTAAAATATTTTCCAAGTTTAAACTTATTCAACCTTTAGAAGCCGTGTTGAACATAAGTACTAGTTAGTCTCCTTTTGTTACTTAGTGGCGAAAGCACAGAGTGCCCGGATGTCGGCCAGTCTGGACCTTCTGAAGCGCCACCCGCCGTCATTCCATCACAGGGTGATCTCCTAGGTGACCTGCTGAACTTAGATCTGGCCCCGCCCACTGCCACTGTACCTTCA